>WOXC01011555.1:0-400509 GCA_011680675.1 Gymnobelideus leadbeateri | reverse complement strand
CACACCCAAAAACACATGCTCATTACTTGGGATGCAACAAGAGCAAATGTTCACATCCCTATATGTGGAGCTGATAACTGTCAATATTCAAAATCTTTATGATTATCATGAGCTTCAAAAGGGTTATACTTAGATAGAGGGTGTGGGTATGAATGCACTAACCTGATGCCTAAAAAAAAAAAACAAAACAAAACTATTAAGGGGATCAAAGGTACTGTAATGGGAAAAGGGAAAGGATGAGCTAGGAAAAGGTAAAATATGCCATCTGAAGGGACATTAAAACACACTATAGAAGAGGGGAAAGAAAGAGGGAGAGGAACATCATTTAAACACTATTCTCACTGGTTCTGGGTTCAAAGAAGGATCAAATTAATCAGTGAAGTTTAAGAATCTAACGTGAATAGACACATAAATTCATTAAATAGAGGAATTGGAGGGAGGGAGAGGAGCACTGTTTGAAATTTACTCTCATTGGTTTGGAATCAAACCGGGAGTAATTTACTCTGATAAGTATAAAAATTTATTGTGTCCTATAGATAGTGGGAGGGTAAGGGGGGGGTGAGAAGGAGGAGACTAAAGGGAGGGATTATAAGGGAGGGAAATAGTAGTAAGGGGAGAGGGTAGGTTAAGAAGGGGGGTCACTGGGTGGGAACACTGAGGGAGGGGGCAGTCAAAAGGGAAAACTTCAAGGAGGGGAAGGGAGAAGGAATAAACAAAAATATAAACAGGGGACGGAATAGGATGGAAGGGAAGAGACAGATAGTCATCATTACTGTGAATGTGAATGGGATGAACTCTCCCATAAACAGAGGCAGATAGCAGAATGGATTAAAAACCATAATCCTACAATATGCTGTCTTCAAGAAACACATTTGAAATAAAGGGATACCCACAGGGTAAAGGTAAAAGGTTGGAGTAAAATTTATTATGCCTCAGCTAAAGTAAAAAAAGCAGGGGTAGCAATACTTATCTCAGATAAAGCAAAAGCAAAATAGATCTAATTAAAAGAGATAAGGAAGGAAACTATATCCTACTAAAAGGCACCATTGAGAATGAAGCAATATCACTATATGTAATTGGGTGGTATAGTTCAGTTTCTGCGAGGAGAGCATGCTACAGTGGGGACTCATCACCTCCCCTCTCTGAACTCGATAAATCTAACCTCAAAATAAACAAGAAATAAGTTAAGGAGGTGAATAGAATCTTAGAGAGACTAGATATGATGGATCTCTGGAGAAAACTGAATGGGGACAAAAAGGAATTCTTACTTCAGTAGTATACACAAATTCCTGCAACCAGTGCAGAAGGCAGCCAGCGCCATTCTCAGATCATGATGCAATAAAAATTATATGCAATAAAGGGCCATGGAAAGATAGACTAAAAACTAATTGGAAACTAAACAATTTAATACTAAAAAATTGGTGGGTCAAAGAAGAAATTATAGAAACAATCAATAATTTCATTCAAGACAATGATAATAATGAAACAACATACCAAAATTTGTGGGATGCACTAAAGGCAGTTCTCAGGGGAAGTTTTATATCCCTGAGTGCATACTTAATTAAAGCAGAGAGAAGGGAGGTCAATGAATTGGACATGCAATTGAAAAAGCTAGAAAAGAACAAATTGAAATCCTGCTCTCAAATTGAAATACTGAAACCAGCAGAGATTACTGTGCTGAAATAAACAAAGGAATTACAATGTTCAAGAGCTGGTTTTGTGTCTGGGTCAGATTGATAGACTTTAGTCAAATATGAAAGAAAGAAGAAAATCAGTTCGCGAGTAATGTGTCAGTACCTCCACGAAATGTGTCACGAGGAATTATTTTCCACAATTGTATGCACATAAATGTGACAATCTTAGTGAAATGGATGAATATTTACAAAATCACAAGTTGCCCAGATTAACTGAAGAGGAAGTGAATTACCTAAATAACCCCATCTCAGAAAAAGAAATCAAACAAGCCATCAATGAACTCCCTAGGAAAAATCTCCAGGGCCAGATGGGTTTACTAGTGAATTCTATCAAACATTTAAAGAACAATTGATTCCAATATTTCAGCTTGGGAAATTATGAAGTTGGTTCACACCCTTTCTATGATACAAATATAGTATCAAATCAGAAGAGATAAAATGTTGAACTATAGACACATGATTTAGACGTGTGCTCTAAATAAATATTAGCTACCCATTTCAGGAATGTAAGGATGGTTTAATATTAGGAAAACCATCAATACTGGTTCAACAACAAAATTGCGAAACAGTCTCACAGAGGCAGGCTTTCGACAGCATGTCATTCACTTGTTAAACACTAGAAAGTATAGAAATAAATGGAGCCTTCCTTAAAATAGTTGCTAGCATCTATTTAAAATCATCAGCAAGCGTACGGGGAAGCCTTTCCAATACATCAGGAGTGAAAGTTCATCACTCCCCTCTGGCAGAAACGCATAGCAATTGTATATTGAAAGAGCCGCAAAGGAATCAAATTAGCAAAGAGACCAAGCCAAATACTCTTGCAGATGATATGATGATATACTAGAGAAATCCTGCAGAATCATAAAAATTACTTGAGACAATAAATAATTTGGCAAAGCTGCAGATGTCAAACACATAAATCCAGCATTCTGCACATTCTAATAAAACCGGGTCAGCAAAGAGATGGTTATGTCCATGTCACTGTAGACAGCCACAGCTTGGGAATCTCCACTGCCACCAAACCCACCTCCAGGCGATCACACCAGCAAAACACTCACAGAAGAACAGATTTCCAATAGTTGGGAAATATTATTGCTTTCTCGTGGCTGTCGAGCTAATAAAATGACAGCTTGCTCAGCCCGAATATATATTTAAATATTCCGTCAATTTCCACAGTTAGACAAAATAATAACAAAATTTATTTGGAAAAACAAACGGTCTAGAATATCAAGGGAATTAATGAAAAGAAATGCTAGGAAGGTGAGTTGCACTCGTATAGTACAGCAGTCATCAAAACCAAAGCAGGCTTCGCAGAGGATCACGGGAATAGACAGGGCGCATCTGCTAGAAGCCGACAGTTATCTATTGTCGATAAAACCCAAAGACCCCAGCTTCGATACAGTACTCATTTCTGACAAAACTGCCGGGTGCCGAACAGTATGGCAGAAACTGGGCATACTCATCTGGCCCACCATAGCGCTCAAAATCGCAGTCAAGGTGCAGCGATGCCTGCAAGTACTTGGGAAAGCAGCGAATGTTTACCTGACAGATCTGTGGAAGAGGGGAAGACGATCAAACAGCACAGAGAGCATTATGTATCCAAATGGATACTTAATACATTAAATTACTTACACTTGGAACAGCCACAACCAAGAGGTGGAAATAGAAAGTTACTTTTACAACTTGTGTCTCTGACAAAGGACTCATTTCTAAAATTTATAGAGAATTGAGCCAAATCTATATGAATACAAGTCATTCCCCAATTGTAAATGGTCAAAGGATATGAACAGGCAGTTTTCAGAGAAAGAAATTAAAGATATCTATACATATGAAGAAATGCTCTAAATCACTATTAATTAGAGAAATGCAAATCAAAACAACTCTGAGATACCACATCTCTCCAGTCAGATTGGCTAAGATGAAAAAACAAGAAAGTGACAAATGCTGGAGAGATGTACTGGGAATGCTGGTTTGCGAGTTGCTGGTGGAGTTGTAACTTATCTCAACAGCTATGGAGAGGTTGGCCTGAATTATAGGTACATAGTCATTTCATACTTGACCTGTTACACTCTTGTAATATATCTCAAAGAGAATATATAGTGGAGAAGCAATATATGCAAAAATATTTTTAGCAGCCCTTTTTGTGGTTGCAAAGAATTGGAAACTAAAGGGGTGCCCATCAATTGGGGAATGGCTAAACAAGTTGTGGTATATGAATGTAATGGAATTTTATTGTGCTATAAGAAACTAGGAGGTGACGGATTTCATAATTACCTGGAGAGACTTATACAAACTGATGCTGAGCGAGAAGAGTAGAATCAGAAGAAATTTGTATACAATCACAGACATACCATATCTGTGACGACCAACTATGACAGACTGGACTCTTTCAGCAATGCAGTGATATAAGTTAATCCCGAATGACTCAAGAAAGTGAGAAATGCGCCATCCAGAGATATAACTAGAAAGAATCTCGATGGAAAGGGGGTCCGGGGATCTTGCCTCTTCTCATTGCTTGCTGCGTTTCTTCTTTTCATCCCACCTAGTACAATATGCCTGTAATTGGAATAATGTTTATGAATGCATTTGTAATTCTATACTGTACAGATGATGTCACAGGAGGAAGCAAAGGAAATTCTGAAATCACACTGGAGCATTCATCTTGTCAACTGAAACTAACCAATGTAAATTACCAAAAACATTAAACAGACAGAAATAGAACACAGTGGTTGCTCAAAAGTCCTGGCCAGTTAGAGCTGGCCAGGACTTTTGAGAACAGCCACTTAGTGTTTCCAAGAACTGAGGAGGCATGGCTATGGTACCTGTATTTTTTCTGTCTGTTTTAATGTTTTTTTTTTTAATTAATTTATTAGTTTAGTTTCAGTTGACAAGATTCAATTCCTTAGTTCCTTGATTTTCAAATTTCCTTTACTTCCCTCCCCCCTCCCCTCATGACATCATATAGTACAGTATAGGGTCTACAAATGCATTCATATTAAACATTATTCCAATTACAAAGGCATATTGTACTAGGTGGGATGAAAGATGGTAAGGAAGAAGTACAACCAAACAATGAGAAGAACAAGATCATTTAGTTTGCTTCCATCAGGATTCAGGCTCAGTTCTTTCTAGTTATATCTCTGGATGGCACATTTCTCACTTTCTTGAGTCATTCGGGATTAACTTATATCACTGCATTGCTGAAAAGAGTCCAGTCTGTCATAGTTGGTCGTCACAGATATGGTATGTCTGTGATTGTATACAAATTTCTTCTGATTCTACTCTTCTCGCTCAGCATCAGTTTGTATAAGTCTCTCCAGGTAATTATGAAATCCGTCACCTCCTCGTTTCTTATAGCACAATAAAATTCCATTACATTCATATACCACAACTTGTTTAGCCATTCCCCAATTGATGGGCACTCCTTTAGTTTCCAATTCTTTGCAACCACAAAAAGGGCTGCTAAAAATATTTTTGTACATATGGTTCTTCCTCCCACTACTATGATCTCTTTGGGATATAACCCTAGGAGTGGTATGGCTGGGTCAAAGGGTATGAAATTATTTATAATCCTTTGGGCATAATTCCAGATTGCTCTCCAGAATGGTTGGATAAGTTCACAACTCCACCAGCAATGTATTAGCGTTCCAATTTGCCCACATCCTCTCCAGCATTTGTCACTTTCTTGTTTTGTCATCTTAGCCAATCTGACTGGAGAGATGTGGTGTCTCAGAGTTGTTTTGATTTGCATTTCTCTAATCAATAGTGATTTAGAGCATTTCTTCATATGCTTATAGATATCTTTAATTTCTTTCTCTGAAAACTTCCTGTTCATATCCTTTGACCATTTCTCAATTGGGGAATGACTTGTATTCATATAGATTTGGCTCAATTCTCTATAAATTTTAGAAATGAGTCCTTTATCAGAGACACAAGTTGTAAAAATTCTTTCCCATTTCCCACCTCCCTTGATCTTGGTTACATTGGCTTTGTTTGTGCAGAAGCTTTTCAATTTAATGTAATCAAAATTATCCATTTTGCATTTTATAATGCTCTCTAATTCTTGTTTGGTCCTAAAATCTTCCCTCTCCACAGATCTGTCAGGTAAACTATTCCTTGCTTTCCCAAATTGCTTACAGTATCATCCTTTACACCTAGATCATGCACCCATTTAGACTTGATTTTGGTATATGGTGTTAGATAGTGATCTATGCCCAGTTTCTGCCATACTGTATTCCAGTTTTCCCAGCAGTTTTTGTCAAATAGTGCATTCTTATCCCAAAAACTGGGGTCTTTGGGTTTATCGAACAATAGATTGCTATATTCATTAACTGCTGGGTCTCCTGCACCTAATCTATTCCATTGATCCACTACTCTACACCTCTGCCAGTACCAAGCAGTTTTGATGACTGCTGCTGTATAATACAGATGAAGATCTGGCATAGCTAGTCCACCTTCCCTAGCATTTCTTTTCATTAATTCCCTTGATATTCTAGACCTTTTGTTTTTCCAAATAAATTTTGTTATTATTTTGTCTAACTCTACAAAGTAGTTTTTTGGTAAATTGATTGGAATGGCACTAAATATATAATTTAGTTTGGGTAAAATTGTCATTTTTATTATATTAGCTCGACCCAGCCATGAGCAATTGATATTTTTCCAACTATTTAGATCTGATTTTATTTCTGTGAGAAGTGTTTTGTAGTTGTGATCATATAGATTCTGGGTTTGTTTTGGCAAGTAGATTCCCAAATATTTTATAATGTCTACAGTGACTTTAAATGGGATTTCTCTTTCTATCTCTTGCTGTTGAGTTTTATTAGAGATGTACAGGAATGCTGAGGATTTATGTGGGTTTATTTTATATCCTGCAACTTTGCCAAATTTATTTATTGTCTCAAGTAATTTTTTACTTGATTCTCTAGGATTCTCTAAGTATATCATCATATCATCTGCAAAGAGTGACAGCTTGGTCACTTCTTTGCCTAATTTGATTCCTTTGATTTCTTTTTCTTCTCTAATTGCTACTGCTAACGTTTCAAGTACCAGATTGAATAAGAGGGGTGATAGTGGACACCCTTGTTTCACTCCTGATCTTATTGGAAAGGCTTCTAGTTTATCCCCATTGCATATAATACTTGCTGATGGTTTTAGATAGATGCTGGCAACTATTTTAAGGAAGGCTCCATTTATTCCTATACTTTCTAGTGTTTTTAATAGGAATGGATGTTGTACTTTGTCAAAAGCCTTTTCTGCATCTATTGAGATGATCATGTGGTTTTTGCTAGTTTTGTTGTTGATATGCTCAATTATATTGATGGTTTTCCTAATATTAAACCATCCTTGCATTCCTGGAATGAATCCTACCTGATCAGGGTGTATTATTTTTGTGATAAGTTGTTGGAGTCTTTTGGCTAATATTTTATTTAGAATTTTTGCGTCTAAATTCATGAGGGAGATTGGTCTATAATTTTCTTTCTCTGTTTTATCTCTTCCTGATTTAGGAATCAGTACCATATTTGTGTCATAGAAAGAGTTTGGTAGGACTCCTTCTTCACTAATTTTCCCAAATAGTTTGTAGAGTATTGGAATCAATTGTTCTTTAAATGTTTGATAGAATTCACTAGTGAACCCATCTGGCCCTGGAGATTTTTTCCTAGGGAGTTCATTGATGGCTTGTTTGATTTCTTTTTCTGAGATGGGGTTATTTAGGTAATTCACTTCCTCTTCAGTTAATCTGGGCAATTTGTGATTTTGTAAATATTCATCCATTTCACTAAGATTGTCATATTTATGTGCATACAATTGGGAAAAATAATTCCTCATTATTTTTTTGATTTCCTCTTCATTGGAGGTAGATTCACCCTTTTTATTTTTGATACTCATAATTTGGTTTTCTTCTTTCTTTTTTTTTATCATATTGACTAAGGGTCTATCAATTTTGTTGATTTTTTCATAAAACCAGCTCTTGGTTTTATTTATTAATTCAATGGTTTTCTTAATTTCAATTTTATTAATCTCACCTTTGGTTTTCAGTATTTCTAATTTAGTACTAAATTGGGGATTTTCAATTTGTTCTTTTTCTAGCTTTTTCAATTGCATGTCCAATTCACTGACCTCCCTTCTCTCTGCTTTAATTAAGTATGCACTCAGGGATATAAAACTTCCCCTGAGAACTGCCTTTAGTGCATCCCACAAATTTTGGTATGTTGTTTCATTATTATCATTCTCTTGAATGAAATTATTGATTGTTTCTATAATTTCTTCTTTGACCCACCAATTTTTTAGGATTAAATTGTTTAGTTTCCAATTAGTTTTTAGTCTATCTTTCCATGGCCCTTTATTGCATATAATTTTTATTGCATCATGATCTGAGAATGATGCGCTTACTATTTCTGCCTTTCTGCACTGGATTGTGAGGTTTTTATGCCCTAGTACATGGTCTATTTTTGAGTATGTACCATGCACTGCTGAGAAGAAAGTAAATTCCTTTTTATCCCCATTCAGTTTTCTCCAGAGATCCATCATATCTAGTCTCTCTAAGATTCTATTCACCTCCTTAACTTCTTTCTTGTTTATTTTGAGGTTAGATTTATCGAGTTCAGAGAGGGGGAGATTAAGGTCCCCCACTAGTATAGTTTTGCTATCTATTTCTTCCTCTAATTCCTTTAACTTCTCCTCTAGGAATTTGGATGCTATACCACTTGGTGCATATATATTAAGTAGTGATATTGCTTCATTCTCAATGGTGCCTTTTAGTAGGATATAGTTTCCTTCCTTATCTCTTTTAATTAGATCTATTTTTGCTTTTGCTTTATCTGAGATAAGTATTGCTACCCCTGCTTTTTTTACTTTAGCTGAGGCATAATAAATTTTACTCCAACCTTTTACCTTTACCCTGTGGGTATCCCTTTGTTTCAAATGTGTTTCTTGAAGACAGCATATTGTAGGATTATGGTTTTTAATCCATTCTGCTATCCGCCTCTGTTTTATGGGAGAGTTCATCCCATTCACATTCACAGTAATGATGACTATCTGTCTCTTCCCTTCCATCCTATTCCCTCCCCTGTTTATGTTTTTGTTTATTCCTTCTCCCTTCCCCTCCTTGAAGTTTTCCCTTTTGACCGCCCCCTCCCTCAGTGTTCCCACCCAGTGACCCCCCTTCTTAACCTACCCTCTCCCCTTACTACTATTTCCCTCCCTTATAATCCCTCCCTTTAGTCTCCTCCTTTTCACCCCCCCTTACCCTCCCACTATCTATAGGACACAACAAATTTTTATACTTATCAGAGTAAATTACTCCCCGTTTGATTCCAAACCAATGAGAGTAAATTTCAAACAATGCTCCTCTCCCTCCCTCCAATTCCTCTATTTAATGAATTTATGTGTCTATTCACGTTAGATTCTTAAACTTCACTGATTAATTTGATCCTTCTTTGAACCAGAACCAGTGAGAATAGTGTTTAAATGATGTTCCTCTCCCTCTTACTTTCCCTTCTTCTATAGTGTGTTTTGATGCCTCTTCAGATGGCATATTTTACCTTTTCCTAGCTCATCCTTTCCTTTTTCCCATTACAGTACCATTGATCCCCTTAATAGTCTTTTTTTTTTTTAGACTCCATGTTAGTGCATTCATACCCACACCCTCTAAGTATAACCCTTTTGCAGGTCATGATAATCATAGAGATTTCAAATATTGACAGTTATCAGCTCCACATATAGGGATGTGAACATTTTGCTCTTGTTGCATCCCAAGTAATGAGCTTGTGTTTGTGGGTGTGGGTATGTGCACTTCTGCATGTGTGAGTCTATGTTACCCTTGTTTACCTTTTTATGTTCTTCTGGAGTCTTGTAATTGGAGATCAAATTTTCCATTGAGCTCTGGCTTTTTCATTAGGAAAGTCTGGAAGTCCCTTACTTCATTAAACGTCCATCTCCTTGCCTGAAAGATTATGCTCAGTTTTGCCGGGTAGTTAATCCTTGGTTGTAGTCCTAGCTCTCTTGCCCTACGAAATATCAAATTCCAGTCCCTCCGCTCTTTTAATGTAGAAGCTGCTAGGTCCTGTGTGATCCTAACTGTAGTTCCTCGATATTTGAATTGTTTCTTTTTGGCTGCTTGTAGAATTTTTTCTTTAATCTTATAATTCTGGAATTTGGCTACTATATTTCTTGGAGTTTTCAGTTTGGGATCTCTTTCAGGAGGAGTCCGGTGAATTCTATCAATAGCTATTTTATCTTCTGATTCCAGGACCTCAGGACAGTTTTCTTTGACAATCTCTTGGAGGATGTTGTCTAGACTGCTTTTCTCATCATGGCTTTCTGGTAGACCAATAATTCTTAGGTTGTCTCTCCTGGATCTGTTCTCTAGGTCAGTTATTTTTCCAGTGAGATATTTTACATTTTCTTGCAATTTTTCGATCATCTTGTTTTTTTCGATTGACTCCTGCTGCATCATAGAGTTCTGAGTTTCAGTTTGGTTGTATCTAATTTTTAGTGAATTATGGTCTTCAGTAATTTTTTGAAGTTCCTTTTTTAGGGAGGTATTTTCTTTTTCCAAGTTGGTCATTGCCTCCCTGATTTGGTCTTTAAATTTTTCTTAAGCTCCTCCAGGAATGCTATTTGGGCTTGAGACCAGATCATGTTTCCTTCTGTGGTCTCTGGTGTGGTTAGAGAGTCTATATTGTCCTGTGTGTTTTGTTGTTCTTGCCCTGCATAGTATGCTCGAATAGACTTTCTGGCCTTCCCCTTCTCCTTTTCAGCTTCCTTCCTTCCCATTGTGACTTCCTGTTTCTTAGTGTCTCAGGCTATGAGTTTGGGGCCTGATCCTTGACTTTGAATACCTCTGGGTGGCTAGTTTATGGCTAAGTCAGGGAAGTCAGTGAGGAATGTAGATGTGTAGGTGGGGTTGAGTCTGACCACTTCAGATTTCTGCCTCTATACCCCTGGGCTATAAGTAGGCTTTTGTTGGTGAGGTGAGGTGGGGCTAGTTGGGTCCCCTCCCTCTCTTCTCTTCAGATTCCTGGCTGTCTCAGTTACACCCTTTCTTGGAGATTCTCAAGCCTGAGGCTATTTCCATTAACTTGGGGTTTCAGTCTGGGTGGGAGACTTATCTTTGGGTTTTCTGCTTCATGAAGGAGGGATGGGAGGATCGGAGCAGCTAGAATTTACTTTGCCATTCCAGCCCCTGTATCATACAGGCAGGCAGTTTCTAAATTTCCAGGCTGGGGGCTGAATGCAGCCTGAGAAGCCACTCTCTTCACTGGGGGCCCGACTCTCCTACCTGGCTCCAATGATCCGTTCCCTCTGCGAGATGACTGCGATTTGTCCTTGGTAAGTCTGCAGGCTGGGGCTTTTTCTCTCTCTGGTGTATTCTGCTTGCCTGCTCTTAGGTCTGAGCTGTGCAGACCCCACGCGCTCTGCGCTCGACCTGTGCGGGCACTCTGGGCAACCTCCTGTGCTGGATTCTGCCACACTCTGTCTTCCACTGGGCTCCGTCACTCCGGAATCCGCTCAGATTTACCCTTTTGGACTTAGTGACAGAGGAGCTCAGCGAGGTTACTGCTTCCTTTCCGCCATCTTGGCTCCGCCCCCCAAGAGCTGTTTTAATGTTTTTTGCCAGATTCATCTTCTGGTAAAGGACAGCACTGTTGTTATAGAGGTCCTGGAACCTTGCTGTTAGTTCAGAAGCCCTGAAGGGGAATTTTCTTGTTGTATGTTTACAGAAATCCTGGAGGGGGTACTTGCTGATGTTTTCAGGGGTCCTGAGACTGTTCTGAAGGCAGAGATTGAAGTGATGAAGACTCTGGCAATGTATATTGTGTCTTTGTTAAGTTTTGCCTTCCCACAAAGAGAGATTGCTGAGAACTTGCTTTGGATCCAGATGAAGAAAAGACCTGTTCTTGGATATTGAATGTTGAGATGATATCTTAACGTTGCTGTAGCTTAGGGGTAAGTGGCCTTTTTGCTCTCTACTGCCCCTTTGAGAGGGTGTTTGGAGGTGATGGATTGTGTTGCAATTCAGTTGTGATCCAGGGATAGAAAATTTTTGACTTTTATACTTTGAGACTGACCAAATGATTTTACTTTGTTTATGATTGGAAACCAATTTGCAGTTGAATAGAGAGAAGATTTGTGATTGACTAAATGAATGCACTGCCCAGGTGTGGAGTACTTGGAACTTAGTACTTTGTGATTGAATTGAGGATTTACTAAATGACTGAGTTACCCTTTGTTTTGATTTTGATTTCCTGTTAGTGTTTTGCCTTAGTCTGTCACTGAATAAATGGAGTTTGCTATGCTCCTAATCTGAACCCGGAAGTTGCTTGTGCTTGGCTTTACACTCTCCTGTCTTTAGCCTGCTCTATTTTGACTCCAGCCACCCACAGGCTAGAAGCTGGTTTTGGTCCCATTGACAGTAGTTACTTAGATATATAAGCAGAGGGCTTAGTAAATACTTAAAATATTCCAGGCACTGTGCTAAATATTAGGGATGCAAACAAATAAGTCATTGCCTTTCACTCAAAGAGGTTACATTCCTATGAGAACTAACAACACATAATGGTGAAATGGAAAGGAGAAGGAAGTATTTTATGTTTTGAAATTGCTTGTAGAAAAGTGAGTTGATTGGTTGATTACAAATTCCCTTTTTGCATATACCATGCTCACATATATGGCTTGGTTCTAGAAAGATAAATCAGATACTCTTAGATCAGGCCGCAAGTTTCTTCCCAGGGAAAATTTTAAGTTCATAGAGAAAAGGAGATAGGGATGATGGTCTTGGTTGATGCAGCATGGTTTGGAGTTTATAGCTTGTAAGTGAACCTTAGTTTCTTCATCTAAAATGGGAATATTAAAAGTGTTAGTAGTTATTTCAAAGCATAGTTGCAGAGAACAAATAATACATGTCTATATATTTTTGAAACCTCAAAGCATTATTTGAATACATTATTATTTTGTTATGATTATGCTTATTTTCACAAAGAACTGGATTTACATATATAGTACAGAGAAATATACCATTGTAGTAGATGAAAAATTTACCATTAGATCTATAGCTGTCAAGTCCTTACTGAGTTCTATACAGTATGTCATTTAACCTTTAGGGCTCAAAACAATTCTCTAAGATTACAGATTGAAAATAAGGTGCCAATCTGCATAGGAAGGGGGATTTCCTTAATGGGGGCTCTTTACCCACATGACATCAACAAATCTGTTCAATGGGCTCCCTCTTCCAACCCCCACCCCCACAAAGCAACATCAAGCAAACAAAAATCTAAGACGGATGGTACTGATCAGCATCCTTTTCCTTTTGGGGAGTAACTTGCTGACCTGAGCCCATAATCTCTGTTACACAGCTATAGGACTTTAGTTAAAATCCTGTTTTGGTTGGTGTTGTTTTTGTTTTTAACTAACTCTTTACTAACTGGCAAGATACTTACTATTTTTGGTTCTTCATGTCCAAATAAAAGAATTTTGACTGAAATGATTTCTAAGATCCTGTCCAACGCAAAGTTCAAAATCCCTTGGTTGTTGGATTATGTTTTTGTTTTTAGGTTTTTGGCCAGTGACATAAGAAACAGAAGACAAGAGTACAATGGGAGGAATGAGTGATGATAAATATCAGCAGGATTGGAAAAAAGATCTTTAAAATAGTTCAAATGTGTCCTGACATAAGATTTCTGGGTATCCATCTGGAATACCATAATATACAAATATAACTTGTGTTTGAAGAACAATTATCTTTAATAGATTCAAGATGCTTTTCAAAGATTCATAGAATAAAAAGACTTAAAGTATCCTCTAGATTTTCTTCTTTTCTCTAACCTTCAACCTGTACAGAGAAGTTGCTACTATCTTCTTTTAAATTTTATTTATTTATTTTTTTAAGTTGAGCAGAAAGGAGGTCAAAATGTCAGATTGCAAGAAACTCTGAGATTTCATAGGAGTTTGTAAAGTAATACAAATATTCAGGACAATTGTCAGTCACAAGGAAGTGCATCACCTCAAGGGAAAAGAAAAGATTCAAAACACTAATGATAACATGTATTTCTATCATGTGGCTCAAATATGATCTTTTTTGACTGGGCAGATGTGAACAAGGCAAAAATTACCCAGGTTAGAATGTTGGTGATGATGATGATGCTTTCTCATGTTTTCTACTTATTTATTTGTATATTTAATGTATTCTATTTCATTTTATATTTGTGACATGATAGTAAAAACTATGTATATTTGTGTGTACACACATGCATATGTGTGTAAGTATATATATAGATATACATATATATGTATATATATATGCGCACACACACTCACACACACACACACACATATATTCAAAAGATTATCTAAGAAAGGGAAAATTGGCAATTCCATATTGATGAGCAACTAGCTTCACCCTCAGCCAAAGAAAATTTGGGCTGCCAGTCAAACAGATGTGGTGCACTAATTGATTTCCATGAGCTGTATGATGACAATTTATATTCAGCCTCCAGCTAATCTAAACTTGAGGTTTTGATGAAAGGACTATGGTTCAGAGGAAATTATCTGACTGTTGGAAGAGAAGCTGGGATACCATGCAAAATCACTATACTTGATATATAAACAATGGTTTTAAAAAGGAGACATTTCAATCAGCAGAGAGAGAAATGAAAAAGCAGTCAAAACTCCCACACTGCCAGCTGCTATTGGGTGATTAAATAAAATGCCTATACTGTAGAAATACTGTTAAATCTAAAAATTCCCATTACAGGGAGACATTTAATATTGCTATTTTATGGATTTATTTCACACAACAGCACTGGAAAATGCCCATCCAACTAGAAGTTTCAGTTCAATTTTCTCCATCGTAACACAGCCAAATGGAAGTTTCAGCAAAATTGACATCTTTGATATATAAATCAGTTGTCAGAGCTAATTACTTTAGCAGATTGTTCTTCTTGGCAAAATTTGAACAATGTCTTTGCAAGTCAAAGTGCCAAGATATGTATTAGAGACTTTGCATTTGTCATAGAAGTCTCTTCCATATTATTTAGTGATATAAGGCTTTGCCTACATCTGAAGCAAATTTCTCTCCACCAGGGTTAGTTCATTTTATTTCAATTCAATTCAACAAACAGCTATTAAGCTCCTACTATACACAAGATATTGTGCTAGATGATGAAAATACATAGAAAATATAAAATTGTCATAAAGAAACCAGAAAGGTTTCTTTCAGAAAGGAGAGAGAAGGGGAAGAAAAGAAAAAGAAAGCCAACCTCTTGATGTTTGTGCTTCTCCAATGAAATTACCTTTAATGTTTCCTGTATACATCTTATTTGTGTATTAATTGTTTGCAGAGTTGTCTTCCATTTGACTGTGACATCCTTGAAAACAGAGCCTTTTTTCCTTGCCTCAGTCATTTTCTTTGAATCCCCAACATTTAGTAACATGCCTGGCATATAGTAATTTCATAAAATATGCTAGCTGACTTGCCTAGATTTAAAGAGCTTAGCTTTTATTGTGGAAGCTACATACATTATTAAATAATATGAACCAATCTCAATAAATATGAAACACCACGAAATTGGGGTTGTTGATAAGAAAAACCCTGTGTAGGAGGGAGATAAGAACTTCAAACTTGAAACAATATAAGAGTTAAAGTCAAGGAGGGGGTGCATTCCAGATACGTCACACTACCTTTGCAAAGACATTGAGCTGTGACATAGAATGTTGAATATGAGAAAAAAGTGGCAGATCCATTTGACTAGGACAGGGAGTATATAGAGAGGGATAAAATGAAATAAGATTAGGAATATAAGTAAGAATTGTAGGGTGGGGGACTTTAAATGCTTGGTTGGTGATTTTCCCCTTCACCTCCACCCAGAGGCAATAGGGAGCTAATGAAGACTTTTGAGTAGTGAAGTTACATGTTTAGATTAGTGTTATATGTAAATCAGGTTGGCAACTCAGTGGTAAGTGAATTGGAGAAGGTATAGATGAGATTCAGAGAGACCAATCATAATAAGATTTCTTAAATACAACATTCTAAGTACTATTTTGTTTTTGTTTGGACATATGCTGCTTTTCTAATTTCTAATATTATAAATTCCAGTTAGAAATTCTAATATTAGAAACTGCAACTTGAATTAGTAACTTGAATAGCAAGTTACTTGCCCATGTAAACTCAAAGTTTAAACTCAAATATTATTTCTCCAAAACACCTTTGTGAGATAGATATCTACATAGTAATAAGTGATTTAAGTCACTTTCCTTTACTTGTTTCAGTACTGAAGATTTATCACTGGAAATTGTGGTGGCTATGATATCTAGCCAACAGGCAAAGTTTGAGCAACTCTCTGGACACTATCTTCCTCCCAAATAATTGGTCAATTTATTATGTACTCCTTATGCATCTGTCATCACTTTGATTTGTGTTATTTTTACCCAGAGTCATGGGAATTATGACTGATTTCAAACTGATATGTATTTTTAAAAATTAAAGGTTGGTTGATGGGTATCAAAACATTGAAACAGTTTTGCCAAAAATTGGCCTAAATGTGATAAGTAGTTCTTTAGATTCATACATTCTAAAGAATGCTTCCAAATTGAGTTAGACACTTTTTCCTACTCTCCATGGCATAATAGCACCCTAGAAGAGTCAATATCCTTAAAACTTGGCAACGCATCCAAAGAAACTGAATGATTATTTAAACTTAAGCAATAATCTGTCTAAATTTTTATACCAACTTAATGACTCAAAAGTTTAAATTAATGGATTTTTTAAAATAAATCACAATAATTGATATAACTGTCACAGTAGAGGAAAAAAGCAAGAAGTCAGCCTTGGGCTACTAATTAAAAGATACAAGATAATTTAGAAGGGGGTCGGATTAAAGAGCAAATTGAAAAGAACATAAATTATTTTTTTACTAAAATCAAGCCCTTTTTCAGTAGTGGTTTCTATATTAGAAAGGTGATATAATGCTAATTAAATTACCACCTATAGTTTTCAAGTAGAAATAGGTCTGGGAAATTTGCATCTTAATAAGAATCCTCTTTTTCCATGTTGTATTTTTTTTTTACAATTATTCTAGTATAATTCTAGCATATTGTGGAGGGCTTGAGTAGTATGAAAATTCAGTAAATTCCTCATCGTGTCGACTATTTAATATTGCTGCATAGAACATAAAATTGTACCTGGAACCCCAATTGCATGCCTATAATGTGTTTTGAAATATCTGATTTTTCTTATTAAAAATCAGAAAGCTGGGGACGGCTAGGTGGCGCAGTGAGTAAGAGCGCCGGCCTCGAAGTTGGGATGACCCAAGATCAAATCCAGCCTCAGAAAATGAGCAGCCACACACAAATAATGACTGGCCGTGTAACTTTGAGCAAGTTACTTAACCCCAATTGCTTTAAAAAAATAAATAAATTCCTAAAAAAAATCTGGAAGCTGAATAGCAAACATAATGGCTGAACAGAGTATAGGTGGCACATAGCATCCAAATCCAGAAAAGATATGAATGTAACCTCAGATAAACCTACGTGATGATTTTCCACCTAAACATTGTAAAAATCAGGTGCTAAACATTGAATCTTACTTTTTCCCCTTTTACCCAAAGAACCTTGGATATCTCCATTCCACCTGTCTTTCTCCTGTCAAAATAATCAGAAAACAATTTGTAATCAAACTATATATTTTATCTTTACACCTAAAATGAATCAGCTATTGCCCCAAGTCCAATTGTGACAATTTAAACAATTGTGTCTAATTAACCAAATTCGATGCCGCCAACCATGATCTCTTCTCTATCCAAAGGCCCTATTGATATAATAGGAATAGGTCTCCCTTCCTCCTCCACATCATAGAAGGCTATAATTGAACATGAATTTGAGTGTGTATGCATACAGATATTTACATACATATATACATGTATGTAAAACTAGACTGTACATACTTCTAAATATGAATTCCTTTTTTCTGGAGGTGAATAATATTTTCTGTTTTATTTGATTTGATTTGTAAATCAACCAGCTTATCATATATTCCACCTTTATCATATACATCTTGTTTCATCATTACTCAATTGAAGATATCTATCATTATAACCCACCTGATATATTTAAGGTGACATCTCAAAGTTGTATTAATTTGCATTTCTCTTATTAATATAATTTAGAAGATTTTTTCATATGATTTTATATATATATATATGTATATATATTATTTATTTATTCACTGAAAATCTGCCTTTTTATATGCTTTGATCTTTTATCAATTTGGGAATGACTCCTATTCCTATAAATTTGACAAAATTTTTATATATTTGAGAGATGTGAGTTTTTTCTAAGAGACTATGAAAATATTTTCCCAATTTTCTGCTTTCCTTCAAATCTATACCATCTACAATTATTTTAAATTGGATATCTTTTGCCATCACTTCTTGCAGGATTTTGTTGGTGACATGTAGAGATGCTGATGATTCATGTTGTTTTAATTTATGTCCTAACTATTTTACTAAAATTAGTAATTGTTTCAAATAAGTTTTAGCTGAATCATTAGGATTTTTCAAATGTAATATTATATCATCGACAAAGAGAGATAATTGGGATGTCTAGATGGGACAGTGAATAGAACACAGGCCCTGGAGTCAGGAGGACCTGAGTTCAGATTTGGCCTAAGACACTTAACACTTACTAGCAGTGTGGCTTTGGGCAAGTCACTTAACCCCGATTGCCCCTCCCAACAAAAAGCAAAAAAAAAAAAAAAAAGGAAATAATTTATGACCTCTTTTCCCATTGTAATTCCTTCACTTTCTTTCTCTTCTCTTATTTGTATGGCCACATTTAAAAAATAATATTGGTGACACAGTGTAGTTTTCCTGTTTATCTCTTTTGATTAAACTTTAATTTAGCTTTGAGATCATGATTGCTACCCCTGCTTTTTTTCTTACATCAGCTCAAGCAAAACAAGTTTTGCTTTAGACATTTACTTTAATTCTATATGTACCTCATTTTTAATTTTGTTTCCTGTAAACTACACATTGTTAGATTCTGATTTTTAAGCCATTTTTCTATCTATTTCCATCGGGTAAATTCATCCTTTTAACATTCAAAGTCATAATTTCAAGATGTGGATTTCACTCCAACCTGTTTTTCTATGCTGTTTATTATTCTTGCCTTATTTACACCATTCTTCATCATTTATCTAATTTACTTCTAACCACTACCTTGCAATCCTATTCCTCTCCACATCCTCCTAATCCTTAATCTACACACCCTCCTAAAAATTCCTTATGCTATCCCCTGGCCCTTGTATTTCTTTATCAATTTAAAAGACTTTTATAAGATTTTAGAAGAAATATTTCTTGCCTCTTTTACCTAGTTCAGATGTAATTAAGGTTGTAGTACTACCAGCCCTCCAACTCCCAATCTCGCCTTTAATATCAATTCTTCATCTGAGGCCTCTTTTTTATAAAATAATTGTTTCTTCTTATCTCTCCCCACCTAGTATTAGTTTTTTTAGAATCTACCTATTTTACTTAACTCATCCTATTCCCATTTTTTAAATTAAAGAACATTTTTATGTTTAAAGAATCTATGTCTTGTGACATAATAAAAGGAGCAAGAAATAGGAGATAGGTGGCATCTTGCACTAAACGTATTATTAAGGGATATATTTGATCAACACAGGAAATCTAAATAGAATGAACAACAAATTTATAATAATCTAAACTTGACCAGGGATATGGGCTTTATTTCAATGGCAGAGGTGTCCTTATTAAGTGTGTTTTAGGCCAGGGTAAAAAGAAGCTGTTTTTCTCTGATAGTCTTTCTTCCTATTCAGTGTCTTTATTAAGAACAAATCAAATATGACCGAGTAATAAATATATAAGATCTGTCAAGAAATAAAAAAGAAAACCATTGAAGACTATAGCCCTGGAGAAACTGAAACCAGATCTTAAAATAGATTAAAGACATTCAGGCCAGTTCTTTTTCTAAATGATACTTTTGGGAAGTGAACAAATTAAAATATTTTGATTTGTTAATCTTTGTGTTTTGTTCTGGGGAGAAAAATTTAATTCACTCTGTAAGCCAAATTGTTCTGGCTGATGGGGATCAACATCTAAATATTATAGTCATGATGACAATTGAAAACATTTATATGGTATTTAAAGATTACAATTTTTTTTACTCTTTAATCCATCATTACTGGAATATGATTAAAATTTTCATTGTTACTTCTTGAATAAACTGAGCAGAATTGAACTGATGTGTGAGATGCCAATGTTCTTCCTTTATATTTTGGTAAAAAGGAAATCTAGTATGACCTTTTACATCCTTCTTTAGCTCCACCTCATCTTGTTCTCTCAAGGGCTACCCCTCAACTCATTCCCAATGGAAATGACACAGTGTTGTTGGTTCCTCTTCATTCATTTCTTAGTTATGTTGCTCCTAGTTTAATATTTGTTTTTTAAATCAATCAGTGTAGCATATACCTGGTACTGAGAGCTATAATTTTACAGTCTCCTCCAGGATAACCAGTCAGCTGTACAAAGTGCATTTAAACACTGATATTAGTTGCTGTAGGCAACATAGGATTCTTTCTATCACTTCAAACATTATTAATGTTTACATGTCTGAGTTAAAAATGTTTCAACATACAAGATCAAATTTTACATACATACCCTACCAAAGAATTATTAAATTATGTTCTCTCTATTTTCACCATTAATTTAATTCACTGGTGTTCTAATTATTTGAATTTAATAACATTGTTCATATGACCAATATGTCATGGACCAGTGATATCTGTAGATAGGAGATTTCCCAGAATCCAAGGCAGATTTGCAACCTACTGCAATTTTTGGCCTGGGAAAATTGCTAGCATCTCAGAGACATTAAAAGAATTATCCATGGTCACATGCTACACATCATTATTAGAGACAGAACTTGAATAATGATCTTGTTTACTGCATGTCCAATAATTTAAATATTGTGCCATAGCACTTCTTAGGAATCCTTATGATGGTATTCTAGCACTAGAGAGAGGCAATGAAATTAACCCAAACTTCTCATTCACCAAAGAGACTTGATAAATTAAGGAATATATAATTATTAATGTTTCTCTATTCAAAATGCAGGTTGGTATTTATTAGCTTTAAAGCTGAAATTAAAGTCAGAAAGGATGAAATTGAACACCCACTCTGGTGTGCACTGGTTGCCTAAGACTGTGTGGTATTCTTGTATCATGTCTTCTGAGCTCATGAAAATTGTAGTAAGATGTTAGCAAGTGAGAAATAACTGTTCTATGTACCATGATATTTTGTTCCCATCCAAACTCAATTCTGTAGTAGGGCATAAAAACCTCACAATTCGGTGCAGAAAGGAAGAAATATTAAATGCATCATTCTCAGATCATGATGCAATAAAAACTATATGCAAAAAGGGCCATGGAAAGATAGATTAAATACTAATTAGAAATTCAACAATTTAATCCTAAAGAATGAATGGGTCAAACAAGAAATTATGGAAACAATCAGTAATTTCATTCAAGAGAATGATAATAATGAAACAACATACAAAAATCTGTGGGATGCATTAAAGGCAGTTCTTAGGGGAAGTTTTATATCCCTGAGTGCATACATGAATAAATTAGAGAAAAGGGAGGTCAATGAATTGGACATGCAATTGAAAAAGCAAGAAAGAGTACAAATTGAAAATCCCCAATTTAGTACTAAATTAGAAATATTGAAAACCAAAGGAGATATTAATAAAATTGAAATTAAGAAATCTATTGAATTAATAAATAAAACTAAGAGCTGGTTTTATGAAAAAAACAATAAATAATAAATAAAATTTATTTATTTAATATTATTTATTTATTATTTAATAAAATTTCATAATATAATTTATTTTATTATTATTTTTATAAATCTGTAATGATTATATAAATTTATCATTTACATATTATTTATTATAAAATTTTATAATATTATTTATTATTTAATAAAATTTATTAAATTATCAATAATAAAATTCATAGAACCTTATTCCATATGATAAAAAAATAAGAAAACCAAATTATGAGTATCAAAAATGAAAAGGCTGAATCTACTTCCAATGAAGAGGAAATAATAACAATAATCAGGAATTATTTTTCTCAATTGTATGCACATAAATATGACAATCTTAGGGAAATGGGTGAATATTTACAAAAATACAAGCTGCCCAGATTAACAGAAGAGGAAGTAAATTACTTAAATAACCAGATCTCAGAAAAAAAAATCAAAGAAGCCATCAGTGAACTCCCTAGGAAAAAATCTCCAGGGCCAGATGGGTTTAATAGTGAATTCTATCAAACACTTAAAGAACAATTAATTCTAATACTCTACAAACTATTTGGGCAAATTAGTGAAGAAGGAGTCCTACCAAATTCTTTCTATGACACAAATATATTACTGGAATAGATAAAACAGAGAAAGAAAATTATAGATCAATTTCCTTCATGAATTTATATGCAAAAAATTTAAATAAAATATTAGCTAAAAGACTACAACAACTTATTACAAGAATAATACACTTTGTTCAGGTACAATTTATTCAAGGAATGCAAGGATGGTTTAATATTAGGAAAACCATCTGTATAATTGATCATATCACAATAAAATTAGCAGAAACCAAATGATTATCTCAATAGATGCAGAAAAGGCTTTTGACAGAGCACAACATTCATTCCTATTAAAAACACTAGAAAGTATAGGAATAAATGAAGCCTTGTTAAAATAGTAGATAGCATCTATTTAAAACCATCAACAATGATTATATACAATGGGGATATACTAGAAGCATTTCCCATAAGATCAGGAGTCAAACAAGGGTATCCACTATCACCCCTGTTATTCAATCTTGTAATAGAAACATTAGCAGTAGCAATTATAGAAGAAAATGAAATCAAAGGAATCAAATTAGGCAAAGAAGAAACCAAGCTATCACTCTTCTTTTATCCCCCAAATGCTTTATTAACTTCTGTTTTACATCATTCATTTCCCTCAGATTTGGAGTTACAATATTTCCCCATTTTTCCCCTACACACCACCCCAGAATAAGAGTCAAACAGCATATCCCCTCATCCAATCTGCTCTCTCCCATCTCTTCTCCCATACTTCCTTCGACTTTTCCAGTAGGGCGAGGTGAATCCCCCTGCCCCAATGCCTGCACATCTTATCTCCCAATTATATGCAAAATAGGATCAATCAAAGTGTATATATATATATATATATATATATATATATATATATATATACATATATATATATACATATATATATACATATATATATATATATATATTTAATTGATTTACAAAGGAAGATAAGCAACTCAGTATATGCTGTAGATGTGTGGCTATGAAAAACATTAGCATAGTAGATATATTGTGAAAGACTGACTGCATTTCCCTCCCTCCCATCCCACTTTCAAACTGGTCAACTCCCCACCTTGATCCTGTCCCTTTTCAAAAGTGGGTCCGTCCAACTTCCCTCTGACCAGCCTGCCCTCCCCTCCACTCCCCACTCTCCTGTAGAATAGGACACCCTATATAGTATGCATGTCATTCTCTCCCTGTTCTAAATTCAATGAGAATGAGGTTTTGCCTTTTGGCCTTCTTGTTCCTCCCCTCCCCTGCAACCACCTTCTCCTGCCTCCTCTACATGAGACAGTTCACCCCATTGTCTCTCACCATTCCCCCTCATCACATTACTCTCTCACCTCTTAAGCTTACCTTTTAAGTATCATCCCTTCTTATCAAATTTGACCTGTGCCCTCTATCTATGTATACCTGAAAAGATATATACACACATTCACATATGTGTTCATATGTCCATATACCATTGTTCAAATATTTTCATACTGAGAAAAGTTTCATCAGTTACATTTATATTTTTTTCCCTGTAGGAATGTAAATAGTTCAACTTTGATAAGTTCATAGTGATTTCTTTTCCCTGTTTACCTTCTCAAGCATCTCTTGCTTCTTGTATGTGAATGTCAAATTTTCTATTCAACTCTGGCTTTTTCCTCAAGAATGCTTGAAAGTCCTCTATTCCACTGAATGACGAAATTTTCCCCTGAAACATGATACTTAGTTTTGCTGGGTAGGTGATTCTTGGTTTTCATCCCAGGTCTTTTGAATATCATATCCCATGCCCTTTGATCCCTCAGTGTAGAACTGCCAGATCCTGTGCTATCCTGATTGTGTTTCCACAATATTGAAATTGTTTCTTTCTGCCTGCTTGTAATATTCTCTCCTTGATCTGGGAATTCTGGAACCTGGCTACAATATTCCTAGGAGTTTTCTTTTTGGGATCTGTTTTAGATAATCTGTGGATTCTTTCAACCTCTATTTTGCCCACTGTTTCTAAACATCAGGGCAATTTTCCTTGAGAATTTCTTGAAAGATAGTTTCTAGATTCTTTCTTTGATCATGTTTTTCATGTAGTTCAATAATTTTTAGATTGTCTCTCCTGCATATATTTTCCAGGTCAGTGGTTTTCCCCTGAGATATTTCACATTGCCTTTGATTCTTTCAATTGCTTGGATCCGTTTTACAGCATCTTGATTTCTCATAAAGTCACTAGCTTCTATTTGCTCCAGTCTAATTCTAAAGAAATGATTCTCTTCAGTGAGCTTTTGAAATTTATTTTCTATCTGGCAAATTCAGCTTTTTAATGCATTCTTCTCCTCATTGCCATTTTGAGCCTCCTTTGCCACGTGAGTTAATCTATTTTTAAGGTGGTATTTTCCTCAGTCAGGCTGTTGACTCTCATTTCATACTTTTCTTGCATCTTTCTCATTTCTCTTCCCAATTTTCCCCCACTTCTCTTATCTGCTCCTAAAGGTCCTCTATTGCCTGTAACCAGATTGTATTTTCATTTGGAACTTTTGGTGCAGCATTTCTGACCCCACAGTCCTCCTCCTGTTCCATGCTTTTATCCTCTTATTATCCTCTTTGACCCCAAAATAGGAGTCAAATGTTAAATTTTTCTGTTTATTTTGTTTCCTTTGCCTAAGCATGTTGCCACTCAATTACTTGACCCTTGGGCTTGTTGCCCCAGTAGTACTCTGCCACCAGCCAGGGGAGCTTCCTTCCCAGATGTTGGGGTTTTCTCAACTTCCAGAGGTATTAGTTGGGTGCCCTCTCTGAAGCCTCCACACACTCTGGCAAGCTGGTCACACACCCCAAGACCTCTACCCCAGACTTCAATCTAGATCCAAGAAGGGTAAAGCAAGAGCAATTCCCCCCAAACTGGTCTCAGGATTCCTTTATGGTTTGCAGGCCAAATGCTGAAACTGCAATGTGGCAATGTGGTGCAAGATGTGTGGGCTCCTCAGAGTCTTTTCATTCCCAGGGGAAGAAGCTGACGCATTCCCAAGTACTTGTCCCAAAGTCCATAATTCATTGACCTCTCACTTTGTCCTAGGCATCTATGTGTTGATAATTCTAGAAATGCCATAGCTGCTGGTGTTCTGGGGTCCTTCTAGCCAGCTGCTGGTCTGGCTGCCCTCAGGCTAAAACAGCAACTCACCATGGCCTGGGCTTGGCTCCCAGATCTCTGGGCTGGCTGCTCCCTGCCAGGCTGCTGTGCTGTCCTCACTTGTAGGTTAGCTTCTCTATGTCATTCTGTGGGTTCTGAATCTCCAGAGGTTGGTCAGAGTACCCCTTTTACATAATTTTGAAGTGGTCTGGGTTGGAGCTCTGAGGAAGTGCTGTTTCTACTCTGCCATCTTGACTCCCCAAGCTATCACTCTTTGCAGATGATATGATGATATACTTAGAGAATCCTAGAAAGTCAAGTCAAAAACTACTTAATATAATAAATAAATGTGGCAAAGTTGCAGGATATAAAATAAACCCACATAAATCCTCAGCATTCCTGAATATCTCTAATGAAATTCAACAGCAAGAGATAGAAAGAGAAATCCCATTTAAATTCACTATAGACACTATAAAATATTTGGGAATCTACCTGCCAAAACAACCCCAGGACCTGTATGATCACAACTACAAAACACTTCTCACACAAATAAAGTCAGATCTAACTAATAGGGGGGAGGGAGGGAAGGGATATTTGAAACTCAAGGAACTATGGAATTGAATCCTGTAAACTCAACATAAACAAACAAATAAAGTAAAATAAAATAAATTAAAATAAAATACATAGCACAAAAAACCCAATTCTGTTCCTTTTTATGTTTAAAGTATGTAATTCTTGTGGTATTATAAAAGCAATGAGGCAAAAAGAGAGAAGTTATCACTCAGCAATATATCTAAATTCTCAGTGTTCCAGAATTCTCTGACTAAAAGGAACAGAACTGATGTTGGCCTATCTATCAGTAGAGGGAGGTCGTAAGTCAATAGAAAACAAAGATCCATTTCCAAAAATTTTCCCTTTTTATTGTCTCTCTATAAGCTTTATAAGCTTAAAGTTTGGTTTAATAGTTAAGTTAAAGTTAATGCAATGACTTCCATTTGAAGTCTGTTTTCATGAAATAATATTTTAAATAAAGACCACTTGTTTAGCTTCAGAGAGAAATGAAGAAGTATACCCCCCACACCCCTCCCCCCACATACACCATTTATTAAGCATATGTTAAGCATAGGTCAGATATATACCATTGCATCACCACCACTACCATCACAAACATGTACCCTAAGTACAAAAAAATACAACCTTAGTTATTTATTTTCCTTGATGAATCCATTAAAATAATTACAGATTTGCTGATTCCATCCTGAATTCATGCCCATGACTACTCATGAAAAGACCCATGTTTTGAATAAGATTTCTAATGCCTTGAAGCTTACCTTCTCTATTTCAACATTTTAAAAGGTTTTTTTTCCTTTTTATTCATTATTTAAGATTTCATAATCTTGCAATGACTTTGTGAGCTTAACTCTCCATTGATTGACAGTTAATGAACCATCATTGTAGATACTTTTCCATAAAAATAAGAATGAACTTTTCACTTCTTGTCAGTAGTTTTGTTCCCCATAATTATTTCCCCATTACAGAGGAACCTTATGACTGCCTGATATGTCATAGTATTGCTTTCTATGCACATCTCACCTTTTACCAAAGAGCAGAAATAATTATCCCACAATACCTTTAAATACGGGTATCTGAAACTCAAATCTCTCAGAAGGGCAAATCATTTCTCTATTCATTCAAGCACATTGAAAAGCAGACCTAAGAGTCTTCCTTTCTTTTCTCAAGGTCTCTAAATGAATCTGCTGCTATATTCAGAATGGTATATGGCCTTACATATTCGATTTTGGAGGGGGGGGGCGGAGAGGGAGGGGAAGAGAGGGATGGAGGAAGGGAAGAAGGGAGTGAGATAATTCTTCTATGATTTTAATGCTGCTATGGGAATGTATGTTGCTATGAAACCTTGGCTTAGGGCCCTGGTCAACTTGTTTCCCAGAGCATGTATAGTGATACCATGAATTGGGATCGCAGTGAACATCCCATAGTGATGGCACTCCACTTTTCCATCAGATATTTTTATCCCAATATATGCTCTTTTTTGGTTATTCACAACAATCACTCCTTTCCTTAGCTTCCAGGATTCCCTGACACCAGGAATCCCAAGGAAATGAGAGCAATATGTGCTGACTACATGACTTTAATCTGTCTTACTGAATCCATTAATTCCTCCCCAAGGTCAAGATTATGAGGTTTTGGCCCAGGCTCAGAAATTTGATGAGAAGGTTGTACATCAAATATCACATAATTTTGTCCATGCTTAGAAATATTATGAAAGTCATAACCTAGAAATACTAATAAATCCATAGCAAAGTAACCTAAAATACTTGCAGTACCCCAAGACAGTAAATAAACTTCTGCATCTCAAACTGGGGACTCAGTTTCTAACAATCAATTGATAGCCTGTCTTAAATAATGCAAAACCTCATGATCTTACAGTCTAGGGAACTAACCATTGTTTAGACACTATCATTTCTTTCTGTGGCTATAGCACCCGGGTCCTTCAAAGCCACAACTATTGAAGAACAAAAAGATAGATCTCCACCAAAATACTCGATCCTGTCCAATGGTTTTACATGAAGAAAAGTTATGATTTTAACTGTAGAAATAGCTTTAGGTACATGCATTAACATCTTCTTTTCCACCATACCCTAATGGCTGCTAGGACTTTCCATCTTAGTTGAAGCTAAAATCTCCCATATGTGATACCTCCCCAAATTCAAATGTTACCACTGTGAGAGAAAGGACTATGTTGTTTTTGTCCTATTTGCATCCTTTGCGCTTCACACAGTTACTGCTTTCAAATGATTTATTTTTCTTTGATACACCTATCTAGAGAATACTAGGTACTATTTTTGTAGTTATGGTGCTCCAGGCAACTTATCAAACATAGAAAATTATTTCAAACAAAATTGGTCTTATCACTGTTTTCTGTATATGACAGTATATACCTCATATTATTGGCTTCGTGAAATCTTCCCCTTATGCATGAAATGTATTCTCTTCTCAGTCCCCTCCCATAGAAATACTAGCTTCCTTCAAGTTATCTTGAGTGCCACCTCCTACAGAATATCTATTCTCTTTCCATTCCTTAACATCCCATCCCCTAATGCTATGATTTTCTTTGAATATCTGTGCCTGTCTGTATGTGTACATATGTTTGTGTATTTATGTATGTATGTGTATTTTCTTTCTTTCCATTCTCAACAAGAATAAAGGATCCTTGAT
The DNA here is from genome assembly GCA_011680675.1 of Gymnobelideus leadbeateri. Lineage (NCBI taxonomy): Eukaryota > Metazoa > Chordata > Mammalia > Diprotodontia > Petauridae > Gymnobelideus > Gymnobelideus leadbeateri. The sequence continues at coordinate 372,065 of WOXC01011555.1, read as the reverse complement.
AGCAGAGACTATGTCATTTTTTATCTTCGTCATCTCCAGTATATAAAAAAGCAGGCTCTTAAGAGATCTTTGTTGAAATGAACTAAGTAGTTGAATCCTGAGATAGAGGTTAGCCAAAATAGGAACAATAATTCAGCTTTGTGTAAACAGGAGACTTACACAGATTTATATAAATTGTGAGCTTTGTGAAAGTGTAGGGTTCAAAAGTTCTTGGTGCATTTGACTTGTCCTTAAAGAGATTTATGCCAAGAATTTTGAGTTACTTAGAGACAGAAGGAAAGGCCTTCACAGTGACTCCAGTTTTATTTCATTTTTTTTTAATGACATGAGGTAGGGAGTGGGAGTGTATGCTGTCCTAGCACAGTCAGGAAAAACATAATAAGAACTGAGATCTCATTATGAAGCAAGTCAAAGAATTGGAGCATACATAAGGAGATTCATAATGTTGACTGACGGTAGTTTAAAAAGCATAAAGAAGCTGATCCCAGAAATGTGATGTGGACAAGATTGATGAAACAAATAGTATTAGTATGATTAATAGGAATATTCATCCATAGTTATTTTACCTCCAATTTACTCAGACATGGAGAAGAAATTTCCCTTTCTTTTTTAAATAACTTGCTAATATTTTTCTTTTTATTTACCCTCTAACACACTAGGAGAATGTGTGGGAAAAAAAAGGTGAAAATTCAAGATAAAATCTTACTGGAGCCTATCTTAAGGTTTCTTTTACTGTCTGTTTGTATTCCCTATACAACCTATTCTAATAAATCATATGGCTATTGACAGTGAATTAAAGACAAATATATCTATAGGATCACAGAACCACATCTTTAAAGTTGAAAGGGAAGGCCATTTAATCAAAGTCTTTCAGTTTGCAGATGAAGAAACTCAGGCATAAGGAGTGAAATAATTTGCCTAAAGTCACATAAAAACCAATCATTCCAAGAAGATTTGAACATAGATTCTTTTAGTCCAGAGCTACACTCCTATTTCCACCAAGTTTAGAGAGTTGTGATGGAAGGGATAAAGTGAACCAATAGGATAGAAGCTTGAGAAGTTGAGAATATTACCTTTTTGATCATTTTGAATGCATTCCATATAATACCATAGACTTCTCTTGAACATGGAACCATGTCAGTCACTAATTAGTTATGTGAGACAGAACAGTGAATAATTAGAGTTAGTGGGATGGGAGGAAGAGTAAGCTAGTACTGGGTAGCCACAGCACCATTGTGTGTCCAAACATCATACCATACCCAACAAAATATGGGAACCAGAGAGAGGTGGTTATATTTATGATCAAGTGTACCTTTTAGCATTGCATTACCACTTATTCATTGAAAGTTGTCACATGCCCAGTTCAACATATCCTGTTATTTAGTTAAATGTTATTAAAAAAAAAAGTTTTTACCATACTTAAGGTGTTATTGCAGTATACTTAGCACTACCATTGCAGTTTGGAGTCTGCCATTTTTATACTGAATGATCTTTCACATAAAGTTCCCTTATCCTGATTTTTTGTTGAGCCTTAAAAGGATTCTCCCAATTTGCCAGTCAGCTGGCTTGCTAAACTTAAAGAGTTTCCCATACAAAACTATGGCATTTTGGTTTGCGAAAATCTCCTCATCAGGGGTATCAAAGCCTTTTCATGTTGTTGCTTCTATGACCAAAATTCATTCATCCATGACCCAATCTGTTGCTAAATTTGAAAACAGCTGTCCAGTAGTAAATCCATTACAATGAGAAACATTCTCAAACATTTGCATATCATTTCTCAAATTGTCTTTTATGTAACCTTTTCATTTCCATGCCATAGAAGAAGTAAGAGGCCACCCCAAACACATACATATACATACATACATGCATACATGCATACATATACAGAGAGAACCCAGAGATAAACATGATGGTCCTTTTATGCAAGAATGTAAAGTGCTTAGAATTCAAGGTCTTAGCCACCTTTTCAGCTTCTTAAAAAAAATAATCCATTTGACTAATTTAGATTTTGTCTCTTGGGCCCTAACCACATATTCTTTATTCCTGGTATAGTTCCAAATCTATTACCAATGTTTAACAAAGAATTAATCTTCATAATAATAGCCTGAAGAAGAGGTGGTCCCACTAGTATATGAAGGACACCTTGATATTCAATTAAAGTATGGCTTGGAAAGGAAATATTAGTAACTGATGACAGATAACAATTATACAGTAGAGAAGCAGTATGGTACATTGTTTGGGATGGAGTGGCAAAAACAGAACAAAACAAACAAACGTATATTACCAGTAGAATTAGATTCAGAGACCTTGGGTTAGCAATGTGTCTCTGACACTAATAGTACATCTGCATAATTTCTCTGACCTTCAAATTCCTATGCTGCAAAATGATGTTATTATGACTTGTACTGCCAGATGTAGTCATAAGCAATAATAAACTTTCTAATGTGTAATTTGAGCTTGGGTGTTTTTTTGTACTTGTAAGTACTGAGCTGCAGTAGGGTTAAAGATGAATGGGCTTCTTCATCGAGTCCTGCACCAGTATGGTGAGCCCTTGGGAGTTGGGTGGGAAGAAGGAAGGCAAGCCTCCTAAAGAAGGGATAACCATACCAAGATAGAAACAGAGCATGTCAAATCTTCCACATAGATCAGCAATGAGATAATGCCTATAAGTGTTCAGGAAACTTCCAGTCTGGGCTATATAGGGATACCCAATCTCACAAATAAAACCATATGATACAATAACAAAAGAAAACAAACAAACAGTAATACTTATATTAACTTCTTTTAAGGTTCTTTGAAATACATACTTATCAAAGTGAGCTAACATCATAAAAGAGGCAATAGGCAATATTAAATTATTCATTTCTTTGATTTCTTTATTTATGTTTTCATGTATTTAGCCTTTTATATTGCTAGATATTTATTATGCCATAAATCTTGCTGCTACATTATTGCATATGATATTTCAACAATACAAATTAATAAAAACATGCCATTTACTAACCAATAAGAATTCTAAGACAAAAATGAAATTCTTCTCAGTTTGAAAAGAGCTTACCTTCTCCTGCAATGATACACAATGCTAACAGTCACAAACATAAAAGTCTTTTCAGAAGTAAGAGATCTTAAGACAACTAGGGGGAGGGGATGTGCAAAGACTTTTATCAGATAACAACAGAGTAAATATTTGAAGGAATCTAGAGATTCTAAAACATAGAGAGGGCAATTAAAGTTATGGTAGAACATATGTGCAAAACCAGGGAGATATAATATGATATGGAATTTAAAATCTGGATAAAAGCTGGTAAGTTACTTTGGCAACAACATATTTTGTGAAGGGTGATTATATGGATTTATTTCATAAAAGTATATCCAGGTTGAGAAGAGCTTCATATTTTAGCTTACATATATACATTTTAGCCTAGCAATAATAGAGAATAACTCAAGACTTTTGAAAGAGTTAGTGATTTGTTTAGTTTTCTGATCTATCAATATTAACTCAGTAACTGTGTGAAGAATGGATTAGGAGAGAGATTGGAGGTAGGGGATACAAGTGAAAATCTATTGCAAAAACCCTGACAGTATTAAGATATTAAATTATGGTAGTGGGTGTATGAATGGAGAGAAGGGGATAGATGCACAAAATAAAATGGTTAAGGTAAAATTGTGAAAGTAAAATTGCCTTGGTTTGGCCAATGATTTGATAGAGAGTGTCAGGGAGAGAAAAGAGTCAAGGGTGAATATAAAGTCTTAAAACTTAGTGACTGGGAGCATAGTGCTACCCTGAGAACATAGAGAAATTAGGACAAATGATTACAAATATTTTTCTTTTGTACATATCAACTTTAAACAGGGAATTTGAAAGTGGAGTTTCAGTTGGGATACTGAGGCTATATTTATAGGTTTAGGAAATTATGTATAGAAATGGTCACTAATCCTATGGGAGTTGATGAGATTGCTTAGATAGAGAGAGGCAAAGAGGTCCGTAAAGTCATATGTGTTAGTCAGCAATTAAAACCAACTCTTCCTGTGTCCAAATCAGCAAGTTTCCTCTTTACCTGAAAATAAACTCTAGAAAATTAATTTTAGTATTACGAATGTATGGAAACATGCATAGAGAAAAAAGGAAAGTGGGGATAGAAATAGGTATAGAAACAGAGAGGGAGGGAGGGAGGGAGGGAAAGAGATAGACAGAGAAACAAAGAGACAGAGAGAGACAGAGAGAGACAGAGAGGATAAAATATTCAAAGTATGTATAGCATGATCATTAGAACCTTTGGGAAGATCAAGCCTCAAGATAGCTTTGTTAACTTTTATAGAAAAAATACCTTAACCCATGTTGTGGCCATAAAAAAGGAATATGTAGTGCTCCTATTAAGAAAAGCTTAAGTGCCTTGTCCAGAGTGCAACAACCAGTAAGTTTCAGACACAGAGTTGAGCTGAGTTCTTCTGATTCCAGGACTCTATGTCTAATTAATATATAAGGAAAGCTTCATAGACTTTTTATTCTTGATTAAATAAGTGCAATAATAATTTTTCTCTCTCCCCTTATAAAATATTATTTTTCTTTTAATTCATATAGTTATTCTCATCTATATAAACATAGCCTTTATCTCAAATAAGAGTATTTTGGCAATGCCTGAGAGAACTCCAAAAGAGTTAGCACCTTTTCAGTGTCACTGAGCATTACAAAACACTTTGGGTGAAACTTAGCACGATGGGCACTTTTTTCATAAAAAAAAAAAAATTGTTTGACTTCTACTGTGAGAGGAAATTAGAAACAACAATGAAGCACGGATAATTTCTTTACAGTGGATAAGTGAAACTGTAGATCACAGCCCACAGACACAAAATAGGATAGTTCTTAGAGTCCATGATTTCAACAAAATGACCAATTTCATTGTTAAATGAGGCAGAGAAAATGTCTTTGACCCCTCATATTTTAGAGTATTTTAATCTATATGTTCATGCCCACACCACATCAAACTTGTCGCTCACTGAAGCAGACACAACTTTATTTTTTATCATCAGTCAAGAAGAATATTTACTGAGCACTTATAGTGTATAGAACATTATCTAAAGTGTGATGGGTCATCAGACAGAGAGAAAGGCTTTGGGTAGCAGGGTTGAGTGCTATATGTTTGAAGTTAGGACATCAAGGATCAAAATAAGATCTATCTGATAAAAGGGAGACTGTCAAATATAAAGGATGAGTTGGGGAAGCTAGGTGATACAGTGAATAGAGCACTGGCCCTGGAATCAGGAGGACCTGAATTAAAATCTGGCCTCAGACACTTAACATTTACTAGCCATGTGACCTTGGGCAAGTCACTTAATCCCAATTGCCCTGCTCCGCCCCCCTCCAAAAAGCAAACAACAACAACAACAACAACAACAACAACAATGAAACAAACAAAACAAAACAAAAAAACCAAAACAATGTAGAAGATGAATCAAAGCAAGAAAAATATAAGAGCTTTTAGGGAATCACAATGCAGATGCCTTATTAAGAAAAAAAAAAGAATGTGATAGAAAGAAATGGAAAATTTAGAAAAGGAAAGGAGAAAAAAAAGAAAAGAAAATGAGATGGAGCATGACCAAATGTTGGGATGCAGCACAGCAAAGTGGTAAGTGGTGGCTTGTATCCAGATGGTGTTCATTAGAATTCTGTCCTATCATTTACTGTCTGTAACTATGAATTACCTGTTCAACTGTTTTAGGTCTCTGATTTCTTATTTATAAAATGAGGTCAAAAATGTCTTAATGACTTCTAAGGTTCCATCCAGGTCTAAGTCCTAGGAAGAGAGAAGGTTGCACTGACATACTGAGAAAGAGGAAACTTTTTTTTTTCATGGATGGTTAGAGCTCTGAAACAAAAGGCAAGAATTGTTGTTGTTGTTGCTGTTTTTCCTTCACTCTGGCCATGCTATTAGAGCACTTGAGAGTAGAAGGAGCTAACAAATTAACCAGGTATGATATTCTCATAACATTGATTGAAGATTCAAGAATATTCTATGTGGCTTAAAAAATGAGCATAGAGGTTGAAAGAATCCAGAGATCACCTGCTGAAAAAGATCCCAAAAAGAAAACTCCCAGGAATATTATAGCCAGGTTCCAGAATCCCCAGATCAAGGAGAAAATAGTACAAGCAGCCAGGAAGAAACAATTTCAATATTGGGGAAACACAATCAGAATAGCCCAGGACCTGGCAGCTTCTACACTGAGGGATAGAAGGGCACGGAATATGATAGTCCAGAGGGCAAAAGATCTGGGAATGAACCCAAGGGTCCCCTACCCAGCAAAACTGAGTATTTTGTTTCAGGGGAAAATATGGTCATTCAGTGGAATAGAGGACTTTCAAGCATTCTTGAGGAAAAAACCAGAATTGAATAGAAAATTTGACATCCAGACACAAGAAGCAAGAGATGCCTGAGAAGGTAATCAGGGAAAAGATATCAAAAGGAACTTATCAAAGTTGAACTATTTACATTCCTATATGGAATAGCAATAACTGTGACTGATGATATCTTTCTCACTATGAAAATAATGGAAGAAGGGTGTGTGGTCATATGAATACATATGTGAATGTGTGTGTATATGGTTACAGTTCTATATGGATAGAGGGCATAGGTTGAATTTGTTGGGAAGGGAGAATACTCAAGGTATGAAATTATAGGTGAGAGAGGAAAGTGGCAAGAGGAAATGGGGAGAGACAGGGTAGGGTAAACTATCTCATGTAGAAGAAGCAAGGGGAAGTGGTTGCAAGGGAGGGGGAGATTAGGAAGGCAAAAAAGGCAAAACCACATTCTCATTGAATTTGGTTCTGGGAGAGAATGACATACATACTAAATGGGATAGCTCAACCTGCAGCAGAATAGGGGGAAGGGGGATGAGGGGAGGGATGATGGATGGGAGGGCATCCTTGGGGGAGGGGAGGTTGGAAGTACCCCCTATAGAAGAGGGACAGGATCCTGTAGGGAATGGACCAGGTGGGGGGTGGGATGAGTGGGAGGGAATTATAAGCAGCCTTGTACAATATATCTACTATGGTAATGTTATGCATAGCTAGACATGTACAACATATACTGAATTACTTATCTCCCCAGAGGGAATGGGTGACAAGGGAGGAAGGAAATGGATCTGAAATTCGAGGTCTTATCATTAAATGTTTCAAATATATATATAAATACTATTATTAATACTATTTTGCTTATAATTGAGAGAGAAGATGTGCAGGCATTTGGACACAAAGATTCACCTTCCTCTAATGGAAAAGTTGAAGGGGGTATGGGAGAAGGTATGGGAGAGACCAGATTGGAGGAAGCGATATCTTGTGGGACTGCTATTCTGGGAGGTTGGGTAGGGGAATAACAGGGGGAAAATGATTGTAACTCAAAATCTGGCGGAAATGAATGATGTAAAACAGAAGTTAATAAAGCATTTGTTTAAAAAAATTTTTAAAAATGAGCATCTTCAACTTTGCCAAGGGCAAAGGAACTAGATCTTAATTAAAACCTAAGTTAAGATTGAATAAGAAGTCAGGGTGGAAAGAATCAGAAAAGAAGTGGTCTTATTCCTCTAGTGGTTTAGGCTTAGAATAAAACTATGGGAACTGCTGTGCTGGTCCTTCTTGCAGGGCTGCTGGGCTGTCCTCAGCGGGAGTTTAGCTTCTCTGTGTCGTTCTGTGGGTGCTGGGGTTCCAGAAGTTGTTCAGAGTCCCCTTTTACAGAGTTTGGGCAGAATCTGGGGGCAGAGTGCCTTGGATGAGCTGTTTCTACTCCGCCATCTTGGCTCTGCCCCAACCATTTTAATTTGGGAAGTTGTTCATCATTCTGTCTATTGACCACAAACTTCTAGTCCCTTCTGTCAATATTTTGCAGAATCATGTTGCTGGACTATGTGATTTATTTTTAACATGAATTAAAAACAAACAAACAATGAGTTCCATATTTTCCCTTTTCTTACTTTCCCTCCCAAATCCATTGAGAATGCAAGCATTGTAACATTGCTTGTAACATGAATTTAAAGTCATGAAAACATATTGCCATATTAGCCAAGTTGCAGTAAATAAATAAATAAAAGCTAAAAAATATCAAGAAAGTGAAAAATATGCTTTAGTCTGTTTTTGGAGTTTATTAATTTTTTTTCTGGAGGTGGATAGCATTTTTCACCATGAATCCTTTGAAACCCTCTTGGACCATTTCTTTGCTTAGAGTAGCTAAGACCTTCACTTTTGATCATTTTTACATTATAGTAGTTACTGTGTACATAGATTGTTGGGTTCTGCTCACTTCAGTTAGAACCAATTCTTGTAAGACTTTCCTGACTTTTCTTATAGCACAATAGTATTACATGGCAAACACATGGCACAATTTGTTTAGCCATTTTGTAATTGATGAGTAGTCCTTCAAGTTTCAAGTATTCCCCATGGATTTTGTGCTATGAATATTTTATACATGTACATCCCCCCTCTTTTCTTTTGATCTCTTTGGGATAGATACCTAAGAACCTTCCTTTTTGGGGCAAAGTTGCAAATTGTTCTCCAGCATAGTTGGATCAATTCACAACTTCATCACAAATTGATTAGTGCTTCTGTTTTATCCACATACCCTTTCGAATTTTCATTTGCCTTCACTGCTGAGGTAGCCATTTGGATAGATGTGAGGTGATGCCTCACAGTTCTTTTAATTTGACTTTCTCTATGTCAATAAAGATTTAAAGCTTTTTTATGTGACTCTTCATAGCTTTGATTTCTTCTCTGAAGACTTCCTATTTGTATTCTTTGACCATTTATCAATTGAAAAATGACTCATATTTTCAGAAAATTAACTCAATGTCATATAAATCTGTAAAAAGAGTTCATTATCAGAGAAACTTGCTATAAATTTTCTCACTTTCCTACTTTCCATTTAATTTTGGATTTATTGTTTTTCTTTATGGAGAGACTTTAATTTCATATAAGCAAAATTATGCATTTACTTCCTGTGATCTTCTCTACTTTTTGATTGGTCACAATTCTTTTCCCATTAGTCAATTTTACTTTATATTTTATTTTATTTTATTATTTTATTTTTGCTTTTTGTAGGGGGGAAGGCAGGGTGATTGGAGTTAAATGACTTGTCCAAGGTCACACTGCCAGTTTTGTGTTAAGTGTCTGAGGCTGGATTTGAACTCAGGTCCTCCTGACTCTAGGGCCTGTGCTCTATTCACTGTGTCACCTAGCTGCCCTAATACTACTTTTTAAATAGTTGTTTTCTTCAGTCCCCCCCCCCCCCATATGGACAAATCTATTTTCAAGGACTTGTTTTCCTTAGAGAATTTTTGTACTTCCTTTTCCAAGCTGATGATGCTTTTTCATGATTCTGCTCCATAACTCATTTATTTTCACCAATTTTTCTTCTACATTTCTTACTTAATTTTTAAGATACTTTTTGAGATTTTCCTAACGGACTTTTTGGGCTTGAGATTAATTCAAATGCCCCTTTGAGGCTTCACATCTAGGGATTTTGATATTGTCCTTTTCTGAGTTAGTGTTTTAATCTTCCCTCTTAACATAGTTGCTTTCTGTGGTCAGTGTCCTTTTCTTTTTCTTACTTATTTTTGCCTATTTCTTGACTTTTAAAGTTGAGCTAAAGTTGAGCTCTGCTTCTAGGTCACAGAAGGCATAATTGTATGCTTCTTATACTGGGAATCGGGGTCCTGGTGGTTGCTGGCTTTCCTTAACAGAATGGCACTGGTGAGGTCTGACCCAATCATGCCTGTTGTGTCAGGGTTCCAGGATTCACAATTTTCCTTTTGCACTGGGGCTGGAGACTTCACTGCTGTTCTGATATGCCACTGGCCTGCTGAATGAGGATTGCTGAGACTCTGTTGCTGATTTGTGCTGTGGCTAAGAACCTTCCACTTGCTTGCCTAGACACCATGTTCACTGGGCTGGACTCCCCTTTTACCCAAGTGAGACAGAACTTTCCTGGAGTCCTTCTAAGTTATCTTAAGGTGGGGAATTTTTTTCACTCCACCTTTTTTGAAGGAGGTTCTCTCATTTCAGAATCCATTTAGAGGCTTGGTTTAACATTTTTTCTAAGGCAAATTGGGGAAACCTAACCAACTTTATGGTATCTATTATCTACATGGATCATCTATTATTGCCAAGGATACTGACCCTCAGGGCTTCTGCTTCATTATGCCTACAAGCACTCCTTTCTATTCTGGAATTGTGGTCTAGATGTGGATATGAGCAATGGAGATAACAACAGCAACTTGTGCCATTCTATCTGTTAGCCCAGTGATCCCCTATAATCTCTTTGCAAGCAGCTGTTATATTTCCTTCCTTTCTTTTGTTTTAAGAGCTCCCAGAGAGGGCGGAGCCAAGATGGTGGAGTACAAACAGCACGTCCAAAGCACTCTCCCCCCAGATTATCTCCAAACTATGTAAAAGGGGACTCTGAACAACTTCTGGAGCTCCAGCACCCACAGAACGACGTATCTCATGAAATATCTCATGGGAATAACCACTGACCTGTAAAATAGATCCAGGTGAGACAATTTAAAAATTATTGGACTACCTAAAAGCCATGATCAAAGAAAGAACCTAGAAATCACCCTTCAAGAAATTCTCAAGGAAAACTGTCCTGATGTTTTGGATCCAGAGGGCAAAATTGAAGTTGAATGAATCCACAGATAACCTCCTCAAAAAGATCTCAAAAAGAAAACTCCCAGGAATATTATAGCCAGGTTCTAGAATCCCCAGATCAAGAAGAAAATACTCCAAGCAGCCAGGAAGAAACAATTTCAATACTGTGGAAACACAATCAGAATAGCACAGGACCTGGCAGCTTCTATACTGAGGGATCGAAGGGCATGGAATATGATATTCCAGAGGGCAAAAGAACTGGGAATGAACCCAAGGGTCACCTACCCAGCAAAACTGAGTATTTTGTTTTAGGGGAAAATATGGTCATTCAGTGGAATAGAGGACTTTCAAGCATTCTTGAGGAAAAAACCAGAATTGAATAGAAAATTTTACATCCAGACACAAGAAGCAAGAGATGCCTGAGAAGGTAATCAGGAAAAAGAAATCAAAAGAAACTTATCAAAATTGACCTATTTACATTCCTACATGGAAAAACAATAACTGTGATTGATGAAACCCCTTTCAGTATGAAAATAATGGAAAAAGGGTGTATGGTCATTTGAATACATATGTGAATGGGTGTATATATGTTTACAGTTATACATGGATAGAAGGTATAGGTTGAATTTGTTGGGAAGTGATGATACTTAAGGGGTGAAATTATGAGGTGAGAGAGAAATGTGGCAAGAGGAGATGGGGAGAAACAGGGTAGTGTAAACTATCTCATTTAGAAGAAGCAAGGGGATGTGGCTGCTGGAGAGGGGAAGAACAGGAAGGCAAAAAGGGAAAACCACATTCTCATTGAATTTGGTTCAGGGATAGAATGACATACATACTAAATGGGATATCTCACCCTGCAGCAGAATAGGGGGAAGGAGGATGAGAAGAGGGATGATGGATGGGAGGGAATCCTTGGGGGGAGGGGAGGTAGGAAGTACCCAATATAGAAGAGGGACAGGATCAAGTGGGGAATGGATCAGGTGGGGGATGGGATGGGTGGGAAGGAATTATAAGCAGCCTTGTACAATATATCTACTATGGTAATGTTTTGCATAGTTAGACATGTACAACATATAGTGAATCACTTATCTTCCCAGAGGAAATGGATGACAAGGGAGGAAGGGAATGGATCTGATATTAGAGGTCTTAAAATTAAATGTTTTAAATATATATAAATACTATTATTAATACTCTGTTGCTTGTAATTGGGAGATAAGATGTGCAGGCATTGGGGCACAGAGATTCATCTTGCTCTAATGGAAAAGTCGAAGGGTGTATGGGAGAAGATATGGGAGAGAGCAGATTGGGGGAAGAGACATCTTTGTGGGACTGCTATTCTGGGATGGTGGGTAGGGGAAAATGGAGGGAAATTTATAACTCAAAATGTGACAGAAATGAATGATGTAAAACAGAAGTTAATAAAGCATTTGTTTAATAATAAAAAAGAGCTCCCAGAACTACTCATGCTGCAGTGGCTATGTCCAAAGCTTACCACTGGTGTTTCTACAACATAGGCTACATACTACACTCCTGCATCACAAATCTTTTCTTCTGATCTCCTTCATTATCTTAGGCTGTAAAAATATCTCACTCAAACCTTTTATTGGCTTATGATTTCAGATGTTATTTTAAAGTTGTTTGTAAGCTAATATTGGGAGAACTTAGTTGTTTGCACTACTGCACTAAATTATTCCACCCCTGGAAGTAAAAAAAAATCCTTTAATGCTACTTATAACTTGTTTTTATAACATGTGGATCAAGTGAAAAAAAAGGTAAGACAGAAGAAAGTCGATGCTTCCCTATAGTCAACTGAAAACAAGAATTTCAAGAAAAGGTGTTGGCAAAGTCAGAATTTTTTTTACAACATCCCAGCTCTCATTTTAAATCCTAGCTGACAGTAGGAAACACAGAGACAGAGACAAAGACACAATCAGACAGAGATAGAGATAGAGAGAAGAGGAAAAAAATGAGGGAGCAAAATACCACCCCAAGGGCTCAGTTTTATTTTTTGGAGATAATCAGTTTTACAAGTCATGGTCTAAGTTCTCATCCAATACCATTTCTACCAAGAAACTATTGAAGATAAAAATAAATGAACTAGATTGAAAAAAATAACAATGTAAAAAACAAAAGAATTCAGTATTGAAGGTAAAGGGAGCAGTGCCTTGTTCAATATCTAGCTCTCAGATTAATGAAGGCTTGCAAATTTATCCCTTAAAAGAGAGGGCTGAAATATATAAGATTTTCAATTTTGTGAAATTGTATTCTCATATCTTAGTTGGCCTTTGGACAAAAGGGAGAAAAGGGAATAAGCATTTATTTAGCACCTACTATAAGTCATGCATTATTGCAGAGCATTTTAACAATATTATCCCATATTATTCTCACAACAACCCAGAGCGTTAGATGCTATTTTTAATCCCATTTTATTGATGAGGAAACTAAAGACAGAGGGTAAATGAATAGCCCAGGGTCACACAGCTATTAAGTGTCTGAGGGCAGATTTGAAGTATGCACACTGTCTATTGTGCCAACAATACTTTTTGTTAAGTCTAGTGAGGCTTGACTTTTTTTTCTATATGTTTTCCTGCATCATATTTCCTAGCACATCTTTGCTTGCATTCTGTACGACTTGTTAGTGTAATAGAAAGGGTACAGCATTCACTTTCTGTGGACCTGAGTTCAAGTTATGACTTTATCACTTGCCATCTATGTAACTATGTCAGCCACTCAAGTTTTCTAAATCTTATATTTTAAGGTATAAAATTATATTGTTTAACTAGACATCCTCTAATATTTCATTTTATTTCCCTTCTAAACCTGTGAACAGTTCCACCTTTATTCCATCTGTGCAAAATGAAGGACATGATAGAAAAAATGATATCCACTGGTAATACATGTTGTCTATGTTTTTTTCTGTGCTAGACACACTTCATCAACTACAGACAATAGAAATATAATATGAAATGAACAGACATGGAATGAGAAAAAACTTTTATGAGGAAATGGTTTAATTGTCATGTTTATGAATTGTTTGGCAGTGTTGACAAGATTTAATTCATAGACACATATTGTATCATATAAAACAATTTAATGTCATACCAATAAATAGTCATATTTTTAGTCATATAAGCTGTTTAGAGTCTTTGAAATGCTCTCATATTTGCAACATATCTATCTTATCACAAAGAACATTATTCTACCCGCTTCTTCAAAAATATTTAGGGATAATTAGCATTTTCCATGTTGACCTTGAATTTCTCTATGGTGATATTAGTCTTTTTGAAAGGGAAAACATTTCTGTTGGTAAAAAACAAAGAAGTGGCAAGGGGGTGGGTAATAGAAATATCTCACAGGCAAAATTTTAATTTGAAAATACTGAAACACCCAGAAAAAATCCAGGGAAGTTTGGAGAAAATCACCCCTGAAAAAAATGAATTTTAACAAAGGAATGAGGTTTCTGAGGATCCATTCTCAAAGCAAAAACTATATTAACCAGGTAGGGTAAAGATGATAGTCTCCTAATATCAAAGGAGGGACAGGTTTTCTCTGAACTTTCTATGAGCTTGAGAGAAGAACAAGTTTTTCTTTTTTTTACTTGTTATTTTGGTTGAAACAATAAAATGTAGGAAAAAGTTAGAGCAATATATTATTAAATGTTGGTGGAAATTCTATAGTGAAATCTATGAAAATTAAATACTAGTATTGTTACATCGTTTTTATTACTGATACTAGGACAAAAGACTTCCTATTTTCTTGGTGATTTTTTTTCATCCTAGGAAGCTCACTAAGAGTGACAACCCCATATGGAAGATAGAAGAACCTTTTGTTTCTTTGAAGAAGATCACAAATGTGAATCATCTAGAAAATCATAGGATTCTATGATCTGAGCACAGAGGGACTCCACAGGCCATATAGTTCTACCTTATATTGTACAGATTAATAAAGAAAAACCCATGTAAGTCACTTAGTGACTTGCCCATCTTAAAGTGAGCAAGTAAAGTCAAGAGACATTTGTTAGGTGTTTATTGTGTTTAAGGCATGATTCTAAGCCTAAACAAAGAAATTGGAGAAAAAAGTTCTGACTCTATAGAAGCCCACTATCTTATGGGAAAGAAAATATTTAAATAACTATTCACAAATGGGTTATATAGAGGATAAAATGCAGAAAATCACAGAAGGAAACCATTAGCATTAACTGCAGCAATAAAAGAGGTGTTGCTATAGGTGAGATATTAACTGAAGCTTCAAGAAGGACAGAGAAGATTGAGATATAGACAAAGAGGGAAGGTATAAAAGAGAGGTAGCTAGTGATGGTGTGTCGAGGTCAGATATGATGCAGTTACAAGACTGATGTCAGAGGTGGGAATTGAATGTTGATTTTGTTGACTCCATGTTTTAATTCTATTTTTCATGGCAGGCTGATGTGTCTCTTCTTCATTCATGCCCTTAATTCCTATAAATTATAAAGCCATAAGGTGTCACGAAGTTGCCAAGAGTAGTATCAAAAACTGCACATTATTAAACCCATTATGGTAAATGATCATGTCAGGTTTAATGTCAATATGATGACCCTTGATACATGGACTGCCTCTCACCTGATTGACATTTTTTTTTATGAAAAATAATTGGGGTTAAGCAACTTGCTCAAGGTTACATGGCCAGTCATTATTTATGTATGGGTGCTTATTTTCTGAGGCCAGAACCAATCCTGGGTCATCCTGACTCCGGGGCTGGCACTCTTACTCACTGCACCATCTAGCCACACGGACATTTTTATTAATTATTTCATATATCTGTACGTGTTTAACTATGTGTTAACTATCTAGATAGATAGATAGATAGATAGATAGATAGATAGATATAAGAAAACAGACATAGTCCACAGAAAGGCTGCATTGTTTCCTGGTTTCATGTAAAGAATATTGTTCTAGGGGTAAGAAAGAATAGTTTAAGTCAGTCTTTGAACAATTAATAGACATATGAACCTAGACAAGTCACTTAGCCTCTCAATGTCTCAGTTTCCTTATTGATAAAAGAAGACATTGCATTTAAACTATAAAGCCCCTTCTCAACTTTGGATGCTATGATCCACATAGTATTTTTATATCTCCAAAATATTAAAATAATCAGAGGAAGACTTAACACTTGTTAACCAGAGAGAAGCTGCACCAAGCTACTAGACTGTGCACTGAAAAAAATCTAGAATAGTAATTTCATTGATATAGGAAACTCCTATACATGCAGATGCCACCAACTTTGCTACCTGCATTTATAGCTTCATAGAGTTGCTTGAGCCACTAAGAGATTGAATTAATTGTCTTGAGCCATAGAGACACTTGTTTCAGAGGAGTCCAACTCAAAGTCCAGTCCACCTCTTTATTCTTTACCTCTTATTGCTTCCCTTGACTCTCTAGAGTAATTAAACTCTTACATTTTTATTGCAATACAAATTTTCAGTCAGTCTGAAAAGATAGATTATAATAATGGAAGTAGAGTTTTATAGCAAGGCTAAGTATTCTCCCTCCAACTAGAATACACAGGTCTTTCAAAGTAGCTACTTCTCAATATGAATCTGATACATACTAGACATGTTAACCTGGGCAAGTCATTTAACCTTTATTATACCTATGCATTTCTCTACATATTATAATTTGGGAGATGGTGCTTATCTATATTATAGAGATGGGCTTATTTAAATTGAAATTCCCTATACCAGTCAAATCACAGGTCTTGTAAGTGCCAGCGGGCCTTTATTAAGAGATTACTGAATTAGTTTGATTCTTTACCTGATATAAAAAGACATAAAGTTGCAGGCAGAATCAATATGGCAAGAGTAGAAACAGGACTTCTGAAGGTCCCTTGCTCCTACCTCCTACAATTAATGTAAAAATCAATCTAAACAAACTTTGCAGCTATAGAACCCACAAAATGACATAGATAAGCTAACCTCCCTGTGAAAGCAGTCTTAGGAGGCCAGCAGGAAGGGTCCAGCACTGCACTCTGGGAGTAGAGCCCAACCCCACAAAAGCCTGAGCCTTTAACCTCAAGGTGGCCACAACCAGCCCCCAGCTAGATGGACTTCAAATAACCAGCAGCTGTGGCAGTTTCCAGAACTGTCAACTGATAGATGCTAAGGACAAAGTGGGAGGTCAGTGCAGTGTGCCTTTTGGAACATGGGAGTTCAGCAGTGTGGTCCAACCTTTCCCTGGGCCAAGAAGCAGCTGAAGCATGGTGGCTGTCCAACCACTGACATGTGGCTGCTTCAGAGCTGCAGGCCTGCAAATTGTAGGGGGACCAACAGACCAGACTGAGGTGTTATCACTCTTGCTTTAACCTGTTTGGATCTGGATCACTGTTTATGGTGGAGGACCTGGGGTACCTGACTAGTGTGCCAGAGAATGTGGAGGCTTCAGAGAGGGCAGGCAATTAATAGCTCCAGCAGCAAAGAAAACCCCAGTTATTGGGACAAAGCTCCTGCTCTGGTAGGGGAGTTTTACAGTGGCAAAAATCTCAAAACTCAAGTAATTGGCAACATGAGCAAACAAAGGAAGCAAAGCAAGCACGGCAATCCAACTATGGACTCCTTTTTTGGGGACAAAATAGATCAAAGCATGGAACAGGGGAAAGACAGCAAAATCAAAAATCCTGCACCAAAAGCTTCCATTAAAAGAAAAGGCTACTTACAGGCCAGAGAGTAGCTTAAGAAGGATTTTGAAAGCCAAAGAAGAGTGGAGGAAGAAAAATTGGGAAGAGAAGTGAGAATGATGCAAGAAAATTATGAAATGAGAGTCAACCACCTGACTAAAGAAAATGACACCTTTAAAAGAGATTAACTCAAATGGCAAAAGAGGCTCAAAAAGCCAAAGAGGACAAAGAATGCCTTAAAAAGCCAAATTTGCCAGATGGAAAAAAGGATCTCAAAAGCTCACTGAAGAGAATCATTCCTTCAAAATTACATTGGAGCAAATAGAAGCTAGTGAATTTATGAGAAATCTAAATACTATTAAACAGATCCAAACAAGTGAAAAAATAGAAGATAATATGAAATATCTCATTGGAAAAACCACTGCCCTGGAAAATAGATACAGGAGAAAAAATATAAAAATTATTGGACAGGGTCGGCTAGGTTGCACAGCGAGTATAGTGCAAGCTCTGGAATCAGAAGGACCTGAGTTCAGATCTGGCCTCAGACAGTTAACACACGCACAAACAAAAACCTAGCCATGTGACCTTGGGAAAGTTACTAAACCCCAATTGCCCTCCAAAAAAAAAAAAAAGCAAAAAAATTATTGGACAACCTGAAAACCATGATTTAAAAAGAACCTAGAAATCATACTTCAAGAAATTTTCAAAGAAAATTGTCCTGATGTTTTAGAACCAGAGGGTAAAATAGAGGTAGAAATAATCCACCCATCACCTCCTGAAAAAGATCCACAAAAAACAACACCTATGAATATTATAGCCAGGTTCTTGAATTTCCAGACCAAGGAGTAAATATTACACACAGCCAGGAAAACAACAACAACAACAACAACAACATTTTGAATACTGTGGAAACACAATCAGGATAACACAGGATCTGGCAGCTTCTATACTGAGCTACTGAAGGGCTTGGAATATGACATTCTGGAGGTCAAATGAACTGGGATTAATGTCAAGAATCACCTACCCAGCAAAACTGAGTATCGTGTTTCAGGGGAAAATTTGGTCATTCAGTGGAATAGAAGACTTTCAAGCATTCTTGATGAAAAACCAGAGTTGAATAGAAAATTTGACATTCAGATACAAGAAGCAATAGAAGTATGAGAAGGTAAACAGTGAAAAGAAATAATGAACTAATCAAAGTTGAACTACTTACATGCCTACATGGAAATATGATCATTGTAATTTGAGGAACTTTTCTCAGTATTAGAATAACTGAAGGGAATAGAAATATACGTGTGTGTGTGAATGTGTGTATGCACATACATACATATATGTCTACATAGGAGAGTATATGGGTATATGAGCACATATGTGAGTGTGTGTATATATGTGTACAGATATACATTAGACAGAGGCCACATGGCCATTTGAATAGAAAGCGGTGATACATACAAGGCAAAATTAAGAGATGAGAGACGAATATAATGAGAGGGGCTGGGAAGAGATAGAATGTGGTAAATTATCTCATATAGAAGAGGCAAGGGAAAATGTTTATAATGGTGGGGAAGAACAGGTAGGTAAAAGTAAAATAAGTCAACCTTATTCTCATTGAATTGGGCTTAGGGAGGGAATGACATACACATTAAAGGAGAGTAGGGGGAAAGAGGACAAGATTAGGGATGATGGAAGAGAGGACAGGCTGGGGCGGGGGGGAATAGGGAAAGATCAGAGTAGGGAATAGAACTAGTGCAGGCTGGGATAGGATGGAGGGAAATACAATCTTTCACAATATATCCACTATGGAAATGTTTTATATAGCTGCACATGTACAATGTATATTGAATTGCTTATCTTCCCAGTAAAAGTGGTGACAAGGGAGGTAGGGAAAGAATATGGAATGCAAATGTTTAAAATCAAATTTAAAAATATATTATTATTATTATTATTATTATTATTATTATTATTATTTTACAAACAAATTACAAGTAAGATATATAGGGAATGGGGCATAGAGATCCACCATGCCCTACTGGAAAGTCGGAGGGGTGATGGATGAAGATATGGGAGAGAGCAGAATGGGGGAGGGGACATTCAGTGAGACAGGTGGGAGAAAAATGGGGAGAAAATTTGTAAATCAAAATCTTGTGGAAATGGGTGTGGTTTGGTGGCAAAATGAATAGAGCACCAACCCTGGAGTCAGGAGGACCTGAGTTCAAATGTGGCCTCAGACAGTTAACACACACACACACACACACACACACACACACACACACACACACACATAGCCATTGGGCAAGTCACTTAACACCAATTGCAAAAAAATAATGAATGATGTAAACTAAAAAATAAAAAAAAATGAAAGACAAAAAGACATAAAGTTTATATCATCCTTTCACCTTGGAGGAATTTTCCATATTAACAAAACTTTGAGTCAGTTTTGCCTCAGTTTCCTCATGTGTAAAGTGATGTAGAGAAAGAAATGTCAAGCCACTCCAGTATCTTTGCCAAGAAAACCTCCAAAAATGCTTCACAAAGAGTTGGGCATGACTGAAAATTGAGAAAAATACTAGAACCAAAACACAATATTTGTGTGTGACTGTTTAGCTCAAAATATGCCTTTAAGTATTTTTTTCCTATACCAAGGGCAGAGGTGATTTGTACCACCTTTGATCCTGCTCTGGAGGGCTGCGTACCATTGGAGGGCATTTTATAATCTGCATTACTCCTCTCCTGAAAAGAATCTGCTCTCTCTTTGCTGTTGGCCATTATGGAATTTACCCAGGTGGCTTCTATACTCATTTTTATAGTTTTGCTTCAAAAAGTTTCTTAGTCAATAATGATAAAAATAAATGGATCCTGACATTGCTCTAGACAAACCATCATTAGTGCCCCAGCTATTTACATCTTCAAATACTCAAAATTGTCACATCACCCACATGGTCCTAGTAAACCTCACATAAACCATGTAGATAATTAAATGTGTTTTGAGATACCATATATCACCACTGTATAACAAATAGTGTTCTTATGCAAATTTTACTAAAAATAAAATTATGATTGGAAGAGATAGGATATAGAAAATTATTCAAAAATGGAATTTTACCATGAACAGCTTTATTTGCAAATACATATCTTTACAATAACAAAACACTGTTGAGGAGTCTTCCATTTTGTCTTTATAAAATTGCTATGAAATATGAACCAAGGAATTATTCTTCATATGTCTTCATCAAAGCTAATATCTCCTCAGTGGTTTAAACATTAGGAGCTCAACTCTTAAGCTTTATCTTTGCCCTTAGTGATGATCTTCCCTCTGACAACATTTCCACTTTCACTTATTTGAATTATAGTATAGTCAGTGGCACTAACTTTGAATATAAAGAACAATTAGTAGAACTTTTAGCATAATGTCAATATAATTCTCTTACTGCACTTAAACAATGCTATTGCATTCAGAAATGCTAGTTACTTGGTAAAATCTAATCCCATTAGAAAGCTTTGATGTTCTCAAGCAAATTACACCTAATTTAATTAATTCAGTACTTCAAGGATCTGTGATTTAATTGGAATGGGAATTCCCTCCGTTGACATAAATGGCAGCCATTCTCTTCCTTACTATATGCTGTTTGTGAATACATATGATTGAAAAAAAATTGCCATTTGGTGGCTAACTGGTTATTAGCCCCTTTGTATGTGTCTAGGTTTAGAGTGTCTAGATTCAAGGTAGATGATCTCCAATTCAGTTAACATTTATTAAATGCCTAAAATGTGCTCAACTCAGGGGATGCAATTTAAAAAAAAAGAAAGACATTGCCTAAGCTTAAAAAAATTACAATATAATTGGAGGAGAAAAAATACAAAAGGATTCAGGAAAGGAATGGGAAAAGGACAGAGGTTACTCAGCATGTGTGTTCCTGGTCTACTGTAGTTGGAATTAGGCACAGCCACAGATGCAGACTAGAATGAATTAGAGAGTCCAGGTTCTGTCATCTCTAAAGGGATTGAGATAAATTTATACTCTATTCTCCTGCCCTACATTCATAGAGTAGAGGAGACTAAAAGAGGTAGTACAAGTCAAAGATTAAATTAGCAGCATGGTATTGAGATTAGATATGGTGAGCTTGACCAAGGAGCAGCTTGTTACAAAGAGTTGATGCCAGGTAAAGAAGCACAAGTAGAGTATTTATTGGATTGGATGGGATCATCTCCAATCAGGACCATACTTGAAGTTATTATCCTGCTTTATTCTCTACTAGTAAGTCAGTTTGAATTTAGGATCTCTTTCTTTCCACAAAGAAGAGTCACAGTAGGTCTCTACTTGAGGAAGCATTTAAACTGCACAGTAATATTTAGCAATTACTTTAAATGGAAGTACTATGAATATGTTAATTGCTTTAATTAAAAAAAAAACTGTTCCTTTAATTACTTTCAAAGCAAATATGCTTTAGTAAAATGTCTAAGTATTTTCAATACTGAATTTTAATAGGTAATGAGAACATCAATTTATTTTAAATATATTTTAAAGGAATAGCTGCTTTGAATTGCAAGTATATATCCTGTAAATAAAATTAAGCAATTTGAGTGAGGATATAAAAGGACACTATGCTTTGAAAGCTGTGTGTTTCCTTAGATGCTATGCAGTTGTACGCAATGCTGATCTCTCCATGTTATCCCTAAATTACCAAAATCACCCATCTATTACATCTTCCAAAAAAATGGAAGAAAAAAACCTCTTTATTCTCTAATATTATTCTATCTCAGGGCCTAATTGTGGTGTGGAGATAAGTCTGAAGTCTCCTCAAAGGCCATGCCAATGAAACAAAATATCTGGAAAATAAGATACCAAACTCCACCACATCTAATAACATTCTCTTTAAGTTCTGGGCATAGCTATTTTTTAATCTATACTGCCTGCTTAAGTTTTATGCATGTATAGACTTGTATATCTAATTGCATATTATGATCTAGGAAGCAAGTGTTCTTAATGCAGATTGTTTTAATTAGGTTAGCTAGGCATATACTTCTTTTAAGCACCAGTAGGTTTTATGTTTCTTTTTTCTTTCTTTCCCCTCTTCCCTCCCCTTTTTGACAATTGTAATGCAGATGGCAATTGCTATCATCTTTAATGGGCACTTTCTAGAATGGCTTTAGTGTGCCCATTTTTCCAACATGGGGAGAACTTGAAGGAATAAAGTAACTACATGGAGTATTGAGAAAAGTAGAGAACTAAGACTGAGCAGCATGGAGTCCATGAGCCTTTGCAGAGTAGAGGAACAAACAATGAGCCTGTTAAAGCAGCAGGGACAATAAGAGGAGATTAAAGAATAGTTTGCCATGACATAATTATTCCAGAGTTACAGAAAGAGGATTCAATGGTTATACAGCTCTGATGTGTCAACACATTTTTTTTTGCCACTGAAGGAGAGAAAAGGATTTAATAGGTTTGGGATCTTAAACTTCATTGTTGGCATTTGAGTCAAAATTAACCATTTCTTTTTTTTTAACAAATGCTTTATTAATTTCTGGTTTACATCATCCATTTCCACCACATTTTGAGTTACAGTTTTTCCCCATTTTTTCCCCTACCTACCACCCCAGGATAGCAGTTCCACAAAATATCCACTCATCCAATATGCTCTCTCCCATAGCTTCTCCCATACCCCCTTCAATTTTACCATTAGGGCAGGTTTCTGTGCCCCAATGCCTGAACATCTTATCTCCCAATTACATGTAAAATAGTATTAGTAATAATATTTATATATATTTAAAACATTTAATTTTAAAACTTCAAATTTCAGATCCATTCCCTTCCTCCCTTGTCACACATTCCCTCTGGGAAGATAAGCAATTCAGTATGTGTTGTACATGTATAGCTATGCAAAACATTACCATAGAAGATATATTGTAAAAGTCTGCTTATAATTCCCTCCCACCCATCCCACCACCCACCTGGTCCATTCCCTACTTTGATCCTGTCCCTCTTCAGAAGTGGGTAGTTCCAACCTAACCCTACCACTAGAATGCCCTCTCTTCCATCATCCCCTCTCTTGTCCCTCTTACCATTACTCTCCAGCAGGGTGAGATATCCCATTTAGTATGTATGTCATTCTCTCCCTGAAACAAATTCAATGAGAATGTGGTTTTGCCTTTTTGCCTTCCTATTCTTCCCCTCCCATGCAGCCACTTCCCCTTGTTTCTTCTACATGAGATACTTTACCCTACCCTGTCTCTCCCCGTCTCCTCTTGCCACTCTCCTGTCTTGCCTCATAACTTCACCGATTAAGTATCATCCCTTCCTACCAAATTCAACCTGTACCCTCTATCCATGCATAACTGTAAACATATATACACCCATTCACATATGTATTCATACGCCCATATACCCTTCTTCCATTATTTTCATACTGAGGAAGGTTTCATCAGTCACAGTTATTATATTTCCATGTAGGAATGTAAGTAGTTCAACTTTGATAAGTTCCTTTTGATTTCTTTTCCATGATTACCTTCTCAGGCATCTCATGCTTCTTGTGTCTGGATGTCAAATTTCCTATTCAACTCTGATTTTTTCCTCAAGAATGCTTGAAAGTCCTCTATTCCACTGAATGACCATATTGTCCCCTGAAACAAAATACTCAGTTTTGCTGGGTAGGTGACCCTTGGGTTCATTCCCAGCTCTTTTGCCCTCTGGAATATCATATTCCTTGCCCTTCAGTCCCTCAGTGTAGAAGCTTGCAGGTCTTGTGCTATTCTGATTGTGTTTCCACATTATTGAAATTGTTTCTTCCTGGCTACTTGTAGTATTTTCTCCTTGATCTGGGGATTCTGGACCTGGCTATAATATTCCTGGGAGTTTTCTTTTTAGGATCTTTTTCAGGAGGTGATCTCTGGATTCTTTCAACCTCTATTTTGCCCTCTGGGTCTAAAATGTCAGGGCAATTTTCCTTGAGAATTTCTTGAAGGGTGATTTCTAGGTTCTTTCTTTGATCATGGCTTTCAGGTAGTCCAATAATTTTTAAATTGTCTCTCCTGGATCTATTTTCCAGGTCATTGGTTTTTCCCATGAGATATTTCACATTGCCTTCTATTCTTTCATTTGTTTGGATCTGTATAACAGATAAATCTGTATAACAGAATAAATTCATTAGCTTCCATTTGCTCCAGTCTAACACTGAAGGAATGCATCTCCTCAGTGAGCTTTTGAGATTCTTTTTCCATCTGGAAAATTTGGCTTTTTAAGGCATTCTTCTCCTCGTTGCCCTTTTGGGCCTCCTTTGCCATTTGAGTTAGTCTATTTTTAGGGTGTTATTTTCCTCAGTCAGGCTGTTGCCTCTGATTTCATACTTTTCCTGCATCTTTCTCATTTCTCTTCCCAATTTTTCCTCCAATTCTCTTATCTGCTTCTTAAGGTCCTCTATGGCCTTTTACCCACTCATATCTTCCTTTGGGGCTTTTGGAGCAAGATTCCTGACCTCACCATCCTCCTGTTCCCTCCTTTGATCTTCTTTGCCCCCATCATAGGAGTCTAATGTTGCATTTTTCTGTTTATTTTGTTTCCTTTGCCTAGGCATGTTGCCACTTAATTCCTTGACTTTTGCGCTTGTTTCCACAGTAGGACTCTACCACCAGACATGGGGGCTTCTGTCCTAAACTTTGGGGTCTTCACAACTTCTGGTTCTGGCAAGTTGGATGCCCACCCCATACCTCCCCCTATAGTTAATGGTCCAGGAGCTGATGCTGCCACTGAAGCTTCAAAATGGAGAGTGTCTCCTCAGTGGCTTCCAGCCCCCAGGGGAGGAAACTGACATGTTCCCCAAATACTGGTCCCGAAGTCCATAGGGCACTAACCTCTTACTTTGTCCTAGGTATGTCTGTGTTGATAATTCTGGAATCGCCACAGCTGCTGGTGTTCTCAGGTCCCTTCAGCTGGCTGTTGTCCTGGTTGCACTGGGACAGAAAGAAACCTTGGAAGCCATGGTAGTCAAATTCCTCAGTTTACAGATTAGGATACTCAGATTCAGATTGGTAAGGAGATGTCTCCAACGATATGGAATTACTTGTTGATAGGATTAGAACTCATTTCACTAATGTTTATTATAGCCAGCATTGCTTTTACTTAGATCAAATAAATGCTACTGTAGTTATATTTTTTTTTTAACAAATGATTTTTTGACTTTTGGTTTACATCACTCATTTCTGCTAGATTTTGAGTTACAATAGTTATGTGAATTTATTCTTGAATAAATTAATAAATATATTTCATTGTAATTGGTTAAACAATGTGAATTTCAAACACATCTAAGAATGCTGAGTGAGATGGTGGTGGAGACATCTGTACTATTGACCTGTAGACATTTTAATTTGTTCAGTCTTCTGCTTCTTCATCTGTAAAGTGGGGATAATAGTCCTTAAACTATTGACAAGATCTCTATTAAGATGTTTTAAATACCCTAATGATGTATAAAATTATGAAATATTATGTTTTCATTGTGAACAAACTCACTACATTCTGTCTTGATCCTGTGTTTCTTTTAATGACCTCTTCAATATAAGTTATTTCATCTCACAGAAAGAGGAAGAAAAACATTTATATCTCATATTTCATCTACCAATTCATTATTTTTGCTTGATGACTATCACCAAAAAATAAGTAGCACAGGCTCTGAGGTCACTTGTGCAAACTTCATTTACACTGTCAGGTTATCTTCAGAGTGATGTTGCAACTACTATAGCTTTTCCTTGTATTATAGGGAAACTGACGTACTAGGGAAAGACAAAAGTTTTTAAGTACTATAGCTCATAAACTCCCATTAATGTGTTATTATTTCTTGATATTAAAAAGTCACCCAGGCATAATTAGCTTTTGGTTAGGGGTATTTAATAAAAGTGTTATGTGACTACAAAAGCAAAAAAAATATTACTAACAAGAAAAAAAGTCTCTTCCATACTCTTACAGATCTCATATGGGAAAGGGGTTACATTATCTCCTTTAAGACCATTTATTGGAGGTCCTTTTTCTCTCTTACTGACATCTTCACAAATTTCCTTTTAAGCATGGAATGACTTTCTTCTGGACTCCTTATAGCTTTGTATCTTTTCTTCAGTGTACCTATTTTGTTCTTAATTCCTTATACATAAACTTGTATCACTCATTATAATTCTAGCCCTCTACTAGCACAATGGACTACTTCTGAGAAGGGAGATTTACATGTCATCAAATTAACCAAGAAAGCTTAAAAAATAACCTCAAGTCTCATCTATCCGAGGCATTAGCTAATTGAACAGCTTAGGAAAGTTTAGGGTGACAAATGATGTCTCTATTTTTACCTAAATTCTGTACTTGATATAATGTTTGGTAGAATTCACTTGCAAATCTATCTGATCATACTGCTTTTTCTTAGGAAGCTCATTTTGACCTGTTCTGCTTTTTAAAATTATCAGACAGGAACTTAAAAATGAAAAAAAAAAATTCACTCCCTGGACCATTATCAGTGCAATTTATGTGTAAATTGACCGATAATTAATAAAACCTTAGCTTTGTTTGGACTTTTCAAAGCAAATAAAGACTCTATCTGGCTAAGTGGAATGAAGATAGGAAATTTTGGTTTGTTCAACATGGTTCCACATTGATAATTTCTCAAATTCTAAAATTTCCATCTATCACTTTCTTATCCTCCAAAATACCATTTTTTTTATTTTCACTGAATCCTCACTCTTTCTTTATAAAAGCCCCCCCTTTCTGAAAATTTCTTTATTCTCATAATCTAAATGCTTAAATCTGTAGCCAAAATGGAAGTTATTTCCACTATGATCTTCCTAGTCTCAAGAATCTCTCATTTCTTATGCCTTAGTCTGATCATATTGTTTCTGAAAATTTTGAGTGATAGCTATCATTCATTTTTATTGCTATTTGTAGGCTGTCCACTTACTGATTATTGAGAGAGACAAGGATCCCATGACATGATCAGCAATCGAATTAGTCATATATTAACAAACTGCTACCATATATACTGTCTTTCTAAATTATCCCTCTTGTCTCATCAAATTATCCGCACTCTCCCTTTCCCTCTTGTTCCCAATATATGACTAAATGTGCATTTAACTTTATAGAAAACTTTTCTACTTCCCATTTGATTTAAGGTGGAAAGTGTCTTGCCTCCTTTTCAAGGTTATGTCCTAAAAATCATTGTTTCCTGATGACCTTGAAACATTTGTATCACTAAACTGAATCTTCTCTTGACCTTCAGACTTACCTTTTAATTTCAGCATCAAATAAAATCAATTTTTCCCTAACATTAAGAAGAAATAACAACAAACACTTCCTCATTCCCTTTAACTGAATATCTACTCAATGAAGCAACATCATTTTCCCCCTAGATTTGTGATTTGATTAGTTACAGAACTAACAGTAAGAAATGTTTTCTATATGTGCAGGTCAATACCTGTTACACAAAATATGGTCTTAGAGAACTTACTGGCACAATAAGAGGTCATTGACTTTCCCGAAGTAACAAGAGTGAGATATATCAGAGTTGGGCTTCAACCCTTGTATTCTTGATTCTGAGAACTGCACACCATGCAATATGTTCCATTTCCTTTTGCTCTTAAAAAAAAGCTACAAACACTGCCAACAATTCCTCACAATCCACTCTCTTCTGAGCAAATCTTTTTAATCAAATTTCTGTCCTATTTTGTACAAGGTCATTAATAACCAATGGTAGCCAAGTCAATAACCTTTTTCAGGCCTCAGCTTCCTTGATCTTCATTTGTCATGAGATCAGGTTAAATACTACCCCTCCCATTTTTTTCTGTCTACTCTTTCCCTCTTTTGTTTTCTTAAAAATGCAAAAGTTAGACGTAATCAATAAATCACTCAATCACCTAACTTCTCTTGAAATTACTAACAAGATGCTAACCTCAGATACCTAAATTTGGTGAGCAATCCACTGTTGAATCAAAAAGTACTTTAACCAGGTATGAAAAAATCCTTGATGAATTGTGTTTGATTGTTTCAGTTGTGTCTGACTCTTCATGAGCCCTTTTTGGGTTTTCTTGACAAACATACTGCAATGATTTGTCATTCCCTTCCCTAGGTCATTTGATAAATGAGGAAACTGAAGCAAAGTTAAGTGACTTACCCAGGGTCACATATCTAGTACATCTCTGAGGCCAGATTTCACCTTTAGTATTCCTGACTCGAGGCCAGGGATTCTGTCCACTACACCACCCAGATGCTCTTTGATAATTTTGGAAGTCCTAGAAAGTCATTGGATAAAATGAAGACATTACAAAGGAATTACTTTTAGTTGTTTAAGGAGACGTGTTTGTATCTTATGAAGATTGTGTAAAACCATCACAACTCATTGAAATTGAAGCTAAAAGCATCTGGAAACTTAGTGATAAAAAACTTTTTCAATTAAGTCCCTAAGAACATATTACTAGTCTGGAGGTTGAGAAATTATGTAGAAGAACCTAAATCTCAGTCTCTTCACCTTCTTCCCCAACCCAGTTAGAAAAGTGAACTTCCCCAACTCAAGGATATTGTGAATTTTTGAAGCTTGGAGGATATGGGCTATTTCCACCCTTTGCCATATTATATGCATACCCCGAATAGACTATTTAATTAGGAGCATCATCCTTTTCATGATCTGAGTACGGATTAGAAATACCAAGGAAAAAGAAACTTCAGATCACTGCAGGGAAGCTAACAGAAGCTCCACCATAGCTAAGTTGTTCCTGAAGAGAAACAGTTCAAGAAAGAAAAGTACTTCAAACAACCAATTCTTCAAACAACCAACTGATTTACTAATGTGCACAAAGTTGATACTCTATTTGTGGGTGAGTCTGTCACAGACTTCTGGGGTTTGTTTTGTACCAATTATTTTCACTAGACTACCTTGATATGCTCCTTGCCAAAAGCTATTTAAATTGGTGAAAGATTAATAAGCAATAATGGAAACAGACAAGGTTGGTTTCATGCAAAAATATTAGAATGAAGCCCTTTGTATTCTCTGGTACTATCTTTAAAACCCTAAGGGAAGCATAATGGCATCATCTTCCTGCTTTCCCATTTTGTTGTTGTTGTTATTAAAAGTATCCCTTTCCTACCTATCACCAATACTTGAGAGTTCAGATTAATTTCTATATATTTCTAATACCCTCCATCACTCACTATGAAGGTCTTATCAGTTGAGTGGTTCTATGACTTCTTGTTCTACAATCTCCCTTTCATACTCACCACAATATTCCTTTTGCTACCCCTTCTCATTTGGGTCCAAATTACCTCTTGACTTGTCTAATGAAATACACTGTTAAATAGTATCACTTCTTTCAGTATCTTTCTTCCAATTCTGTGCATCTATCAAATTCATCCTACCAACTAGTCTTACATTTTTTAAGTGGACAGCTAGGAATCTTTCAGTCCAAATCTTGAAAACCTCCAGGAACTCCTCATTTATTAAGAAAAATTAAAGTTCATTAGCTTAATATTCATAGATATCTCCAATTTATCTCTAGCTGAAAATGTCTAATCTCATGTTTCTCTCTCTCTCTCTCTCTCTCTCTCTCTCTCTCTCTCTCTCTCTCTCTCTCTGTATCTTTCTCTGTATGTGTTCATTGTCTGTGTTTCTCTTTCTGTCTCTGTCTCTCCCTCTTCATCCACCCATTTCTGTCTCTCTCTGCCTCTGTTGATCTCATATCAATAATGAATAGTGGAGACTTAACAAGGATGAATCACAGTTATCTCACCATCATCTCACAAGGGAATAGGAAGGATCATTGGAGCCAGGTAGGAGAGTGCTCAGGTCCCCAGTGGAGACAACAGCTTCTCCTGCAGCTATCAGCCCCAAGCCTGGAAGTTTAGAAGTTTACCTGCCTGTATATGCAGTGGCTAGAATGGCAAAGTAAATTCTAGTTATTCCATGCCTCCTTCATGTAGTAGAAAACCCAATGATAAGTCTCCTACCAAAAATAGAAATCCCAAGTTAGTGGAAATAGCCTCAGGCTTGGGAGTCTTCACCAATGGGTGTTTAACTGAGACAGCCAGGAGTCTGAAGAGAAGAGAAGGAGGGGTCCCAACAAGCCCCACCTCACCTGACAAGCAAAAGCCTGCTTGAGCTAAAGCCCAGGGGTATAGAGGCAGATATCTGAAGTGGCCAAACCACCCTTCCCCCATAGACTACTCTGTGAACATCAACATAACACTCTGAGCGTCCTGCCTTAGCCACAAACTAGACACCCAGAGGCTACAGCATTCAAAGTCAACAACCAGGCCCTTAGCTCACAGTCTGAGAGATTAAGAAATAGGAAATCACAAGGGGAAGGAAGGAAGCTGAGAAGGAGAAGGGGAAGGCAACAAAATCGATCCGAGCTTATTATGTAGGTCAAGAACAACCAAATACAGAGGACAACTTGTAATCTTTACCCACATCTGAGACCACAGAAGGAAATATGAACTGGTCTCAAGCCCAAATAGCATCCTTGGAGGAGCTTAAGAATGATTTTAAAGACCAAATCGGGGAGGCAATAACCAACTTGGAAAAAAGTTTCAGTGAAGAAAATAAATCCTTAAAATGTAAAATTAGTGAAGTTATTGGAGGAAATACCTCCCTAAAAAGGACCTTTGAATTATAACCAAAGACTATAATTTGCTAAAAATTAGAATCAATCAAATTGAAACTCAGAACTCTATGATGCAGCAAGAGTCAATAAAAAATGTAAACTGACCTAGAGAACACACAAAAGAGAGATAACTAAATAATTATTGGTCTACCAGAAAGCCATGATGAAAAAAGCAGCGTAGACAACATCCATCAAGAGATTGTCAAAGAAAACTGTCCTGAAGTCCTGGAAGCAGAAGATAAAATAGTTATTGAAATAATTCACTGGACTCCTCCTGATAAAATAGGGGCTTCCAGATTGTCCTGATGAAAAAGCCAGAGCTCAATGGAAAATTTGATCTCCAATTTCAAGACTCAAGAAAGACATAAAAAGGTAAACAAGGAAAACACAGACTCACACATATATACACGCACACAGCCACACTCATGCACACATGTACATAACTTGCTATGCAACAAGAGCAAAATGTTCATATCCCTACAAGAGGAGCTGAAAACTGACAATATTGAAATTTTTATGAAAATCATGGCTTTGAAAAAGGTTATACATAGATAGAGGGTGTGGGTATGAATGCACTAACCTGAAGATTAAAAAAAAATCTTACTAAGGGGATCAAAGGGACTGTAATGGGATAAAAGAAAAGGATGAGATAGGAAAAGGTAAAATATGCCATTTGAAGAGGCATAAAACACACTATAGTCAAGGGGAAAGAAGTGGGAGAGGAACAACATTCAAACACTATTATCACTGGTTCTGGTACAAAGAGGGATCAACTCAATCAGTAAAATGTAAGATTCTAAGGTGAATAGACACATAAATACATTGAATAGTGGAAAAGGAAAGAGGGAGAGGAGCACTGTTTGAAATTTACTCTCATTGGTTTTCTGTCAAACGGGGAGTAACTTACTCTGACAAGTATAAAAACTTATTGTGTCCTATAGGCAGTAGGAAGGTAAGGGGGGATAAAAAGGATGAGTCTAAAGGAGGGATTAGAGGGGAAGGAAATAGTAGTAAGGGGAGAGGGTAGATTAAGAAGGGGGTCACTGGGTGGGAACACTGAGGGAAAGGGTGGTCTAAAGGGAAAACATCAAGAAAAACGTCAAGAAGGGGAAGGGAGAAGGAAGAAACAAAACATAAGCGGGGGGGCGGGGATAGGATGGAGGGGAAGAGACAGATAGTCATCATTACTGTGAATGTGAATGGGATGAATTCTTCCATAAAACAGAAGTGGATAGCAGAATGGATTAAAAACCCTAATCCTACTATATGCTGTCTAAAAGAAACACATTTGAAACAAAGGGATTCCCACAGGATAAAGGTAAAAGGCTGGTGTAGAATCTATTATGCCTCAGCTAAGTAAAATAAGCAGGAGTAGCAATCCTTATCTCAGATAAAGCAAAAGCAAAAATAGATCTAATTAAAAGAGATAAGGGGGGGGGGGGTGGCTAGGTGGTGCAGTGAATAGAGCACTGGCCCTGGAGTCAGAAGGACCTGAGTTCGGGGGCCGGCCTCCAACACTTAATCCACACAAACAAAAACCTAGCCATGTAACCCTGGGCAAGTTACTTAACCCCAATTGCCCTAAAGGGGCGGCTAGGTGGCACAGTGAGTAGGAGTGCCGGCCTCGGGGTTGGGATGACCCGAGATCAGATCCGGCCTCAGAAAATGAGCACCCATGCATAAATAATGACTAGCCATGTAACCTTGAGCAAGTTACTTAACCCCAATTGCTTGAAAAAAAATAAATAAGTAAATAAAAGAGATAAGGAAGGAAACGATATCCTGCTAAAAGGCACCACCAAAAATAAAGCAATATCATTACTTAACATATATGCCCCTAGTGGTATAGCATCCAGATTCCTAGAGGAGAAGTTAAAGGAATTAGAGGAAGAAATAGACAGCAAAACAATACTAGTGGGGGAACTTAATCTACCCTTTTCTGAACTTGATAAATCTAAACACAAAATATAAAAGAAAGAAGTTAGGGAGGGGAATAGAATTTTAGAGAGACTAGATATGACAGATCTTGAGAAAAATGAATGGGGATAAAAAGGAATTAACTTTCTTCTCCGCAGTGCCTGGTACCTACTCAAAAATGGACGATGTAGTAGGGCATAAAAACCTCACAAGTCAGTTCAGAAAGGCAGAAATATTAAATGCATCATTCTCAGATCATGATTCAATAAAAATTATATGCAATGAAGGGCCATGGAAAGAGAGACTAAAAAGTAATTGAAAATGAAACAATTTAATACTAAAGAATGAGTGGGTCAAACAAGACATTATAGAAACAATCAGTAATTCCATTCAAGAGAATGATAATAATGAGGCAACATACCAAAATTTTTGGGTTTCATTAAAGGCAATTCTTGGGGGAAGTTTTATATACTTGAATACATACATGAATAAATTAGAGAAAAGTGAGGTCAATGAATTGGGCATGCAATTGAAAAATCTTGAAAAAGAACAAATTTAAGATCCCCAATTTAATACTAAATTAAAATATTGAAAACCAAAGGAGAGATTAGTAAAATAGAGATTAAGAAAACTATTGAATTAATAAATAAAACTAAGAGCTGGTTTTATGAAAAAAATTGATAGATGCTTAGACAATATGATAAAAAAAGTAGAAAACCAAATTATGAATATCAAAAATGAAAAGGGTGAAGCTACCTCCAATGAAGAGGAAATCAAAACAATAATTAGGAATTAATTTTCTCAACAGTATGCCCATAAATATGACAATCTTTGTGAAATGGATGAATATTTACAAAAATACAAGTTGCCCAGATTAACTGAAGAGGAAGTGAATTCCTAAATAAACCAAACTCACAAAATAAATCAAACAAGCCATCAATGAACTCCCTAGGAAAAAATCCCCATGGCCAGATGCGTTTACTAGTGAATTCTATCAAACATTTAAAGAACAATTGATTCCAATACTCTACAAACTATTTGGGAAAAGTAGTGAAGAAGGAGTCCTACCAAATTCTTTTTATGACACAAATGTGGAACTGATTCCTAAGTCAGGAAGAGATAAAACAGAGAACGAAAATTATGGCCTGGGTGGAGCCAAGATGGCGGAGTAGAAACAGCTCATCCAAGCCACTCTGCCCCCTGATTCCCCCCAAACTATGTAAAAGGGGACTCTGAACAACTTCTGGAGCCCCAGCACCCACAGAACAACACAGAGAAGTTAACTTCCCACTGAGGACAGCCCAGCAGCCCTACAGGAAGGACCACAACAGCACTCTGGGAGCCAGCAGCGCATAGCGAGAAGAGTGCAGGAGCCTAGCAGAGCCCAGTTCCACGTGAGCCGAGGTTTTAGCCCCAGGGCTGCAGGGCCAGCAGCCAGCTGGAGGAACCCCAGAACACCAGCAGCTGTGGAGATTCCAGAATTATCAACATAGACATGCCTAGGACAAAGTAAGAGGTTAGTGTCCTATGGACTATGGGACCAGTATTTGGGGAATGCATCAGCTTCCTCCCCTGGGGGCTAGAAGCTGCTGAGGAGACACACCATTTTGTAGTTTTCAGAGGCAGCTCCAGTTCCTGGCCTGCATGCTAAATGTAGGGAGATCCAGCAATCAGTCTTTGGGGGTAATCACTCTTGCTATAACTTCCCTGGATCTGGATTGTGATCTGGGGTGGAAGTAGTGGGGGGGTTTACAGCTTGCCAGAAACGGAAGTTGCCCCCCACACGTTCGGGATGAAAATTCCTCTAACTGGCCTTAAAGCCATAGTGTGTCAACAAGCCCAAAAGTCAAGTAATTAAGTTGCAACATGGCAAGGCAAAGGAAACAGAAAAATGCAACCCTAGACTCCTATTTTGGGGGGCATAGAGCAGAAAAAGGACTGTGAGGACAGAAGTCCTGGTCCAAACGCCCCAGGGGAAACCATGAGCGGGTTGCAGGCCATAGAGGACCTTAAGAAGGACATTAAAAATCAAATAAGAGAAGTGGAGGAAAAAATGGAAAGAGAAATGAGAAGGATGCAGGAAAAGTATGAAATGAGGGTCAACAGCCTGACTGAGGAAAACAACACCTTAAAAAATAGACTAACTCAAATGGCAAAGGAGGCCCAAAAGGGCAATGAGGAGAAGAATGCCTTAAAAAGTCAAATTTGCCAGATGGAAAAAGAATCTCAGAAGTTCACTGAGGAGATTCATTCCTTCAGAGTTAGACTGGAGCAAATGGAAGCTAATGACTTCATGGGAAATCAAGATGCTGTTAAGCAGATCCAAACAAATGAAAGATTAGAAGGCAATGTGAAATATCTCATGTGAAAAACCACTGACCTGGAAAATAGATCCAGGAGAGACAATTTAAAAATTACTGGACTACCTGAAAGCTATGATCAAAGAAAGAACCTAGAAATCACCCTTCAAGAAATTCTCAAGGAAAATTGCCCTGATGTTTTGGATCCAGAGGGCAAAATAGAGGTTGAAGAATCCACTGATCAAGTCCTGAAAAAGATCCCAAAAAGAAAACTCCCAGGAATATTATAGCCAGGTTCCAGAATCCCCAGATCAAGCAGAAAATACTACAAGCAGCCAGGAAGGAACAATTTCAATATTGTGGAAACACAATCAGAATAGCCCAGGACCTGGCAGCTTCTACACTGAGGAATTGAAGGGCATGGAATATGATATTCCAGAGGGCAAAAGAACTGGGAATGAACCCAAGGGTCACCTACCCAGCAAAACTGAGTATTTTGTTTCAGGGGAAAATATGGTCATTCAGTGGAATAGAGGACTTTCAAGCATTCTTGAGGAAAAAACCAGAATTGAATAGAAAATTTGACATCCAGACACAAGAAGCAAGAGATGCCTGAGAAGGTAATCAGGGAAAAGAAATCAAAAGGAACTTATCAAAGTTGAACCATTTACATTCCTATATGGAAAAGTAATAACTGTGACTGATGATATCTTTCTCACTATGAAAATAATGGAAGAAGGGTGTGTGGTCATATGAATACATATGTGAATGTGTGTGTATATGGTTACAGTTCTATATGGATAGAGGGCATAGGTTAAATTTGTTGGGAAGGGAGAATACTCAAGGGATGAAATTATGATGTGAGAGAGGAAAGTGGCAAGAGGAGATGGGGAGAGACAGGGTAGGGTAAACTATCTCATGTAGAAGAAGCAAGGGGAAGTGGTTGCAAGGGAGGAGGAGAATAGGAAGGCAAAAAAAGGCAAAACCACATTCTCATTGAATTTGGTTCAGGGAGAGAATGACATACATACTAAATGGGATATCTCAACCTGCAGCAGAATAGGGGGAAGGGGGATGAGAGGAGGGATGATGGATGGGAGGGCATCCTTGGGGGGAGGGGAGGTTGGAAGTACCCACTATAGAAGAGGGACAGGATCATGTAGGGAATGGACCAGGTGGGGGGTGGGATGAGTGGGAGGGAATTATAAGCAGCCCTGTACAATATATCTACTATGATAATGTTTTTCATAGCTAGACATGTACAACATATACTGAATTACTTATCTCCCCAGAGGGAATGGGTGACAAGGGAGGAAGGAAATGGATCTGAAATTCGAGGGATTAACATTAAATGTTTCAAATATATATAAATACTATTATTAATACTCTTTTACTTATAATTGGGAGACAAGATGTGCAGGCATTGGGACACAAAGATTCACCTTCCTCTAATGTAAAAGTCGAAGAGGGTATGGGAGAAGGTATGGGAGAGAGCAGATTGGAGGAAGCGATATCTTGTGGGACTGCTATTCTGGGAGGTTCGGTAGGGGAATAACACGGGGTGGGGGGGAATGATTGTAACTCAAAATCTGGCAGAAACGAATGATGTAAAACAGAAGTTAATAAAGCATTTGTTTTAAAAAAAGAAATAATGAGGGAAACTACTGGAGACAAAGAATTCATATTTTAAAAATTCAGCAAGTTTCTATTGTAAAAAAAAAAAAGAAAATTATAGACCAATTTCCCTCATGAATCTAGATGCAAAAAATTAAAAAAATATTAGCTAAAAGACTACAACAACCTATCACAAGAATAATACACTTTGTTCAGGTAGGATTTATTCCGGGAATGCGAGGATGGTTTAATATTAGGAAAACCATCAATATAATTGATCATATCAACAATAAAACTAGCAGAAACCACATGATTATCTCAATAGAGGCAGAAAAGGCTTTTGACAAAGTACAACATCCCTTCCTATTAAAAACACTAGAAATTATAGGAATAAATGGAACCTTCCTTAATATTGTAGATAGCATTTATTTTAAACCATCAGCAAGTATTATATGCAATGGGATTAAACTAGAAGCATGTTCAATAAGATCAGGAGTGAAGCAAGGGTGTCACTTATCACCCCTCTTATTCAGTCTGGTACTAGAAATGTTGCAGTAGCAATTAGAGAAGAAAAAGAAATCAAAGGAATCAAATTAAGAAAAAAAGATACCAAGCTATCACTCTTTGCAGATGATATGATGATATACTTAGAGAATCCTAGAGAATCAAGTAAAAATCTACTTGAGACAATAAATAAATTTGGCAAAGTTGCAGGATATAAAATAAACCCACATAAATTCTCAGCATTCCTCTATATCTCTAATGAAATTCAACAGCAAGAGATAGAAAGAGAAATCCCATTTAAAGTCACTGTAGACATTATAATATATTTGGTAATCTACCTGACAAAAGAAACTCAGAACCTATATGATCACAACTACAAAACACTTCTCATGCACATAAAGTCAGATCTAACTAATTGGAAAAATATCAGTTGCTCATGGCTGGGTCAAGATAATATGATAAAAATGACAATTTTACCCAAACTAAATTATATATTTAGTGCCATACCAATCAATTTACCAAAAAACGACTTTGTAGAGTTAGACAAAATAGTAAGAATATTTATTTGGAAGAACAGTGTATAATATCAAGGGAATTAATGAAAAGAAATGCTAGGGAATGTTGCCTCATTTTTTTGTTATCTTTAATAAAATTGATTGCTTTTATGAAAAAAATAATGAATAGTGAAATAACATAAGGCAAAGGAAGGCTACAATGAGGTGCAACTTAATTTGGGTCTTGAATGATGATACCCAGCTTATGACTGGGAACATCTGTGACATTTTGAAGTGATATAATCAGACTTGTGGAGAAGTATGGAGCATTTTTCAAGAAACATTTAACTGTCACATTTGAGAGAGGGGTTGGTTGGGGAGACCCTGTTCTGCATGAATCCTAATTCTAGAAGGGTATGACACATATGTATTAAAAATTAGGTGCAGGCTGAGTGGAAAACCTGTTATTTTTTTTTTTTTAATTGAAGAGGCTGGCAAAACAGAGAGATTCTTACAGCAGGGAAAATAGTTTCTAGTTCTTTTCAGAATGTTTTGGAGAAAAGTAAATGTATCAAGGAGTTGATTTTACAATCAAATGCTATTTACTTGGTTCCCAGAAATCACACTTTACCATTTTTTTCTTTGATTAAACTTTGACATTCTCCCACTACTTGAGGCAGTTTCTCCTATTTCTAGCTGCAAAATGCAGATGCAGATTTAATACTTAAAATCAATATAATTTATACTGCTAATTGAAATAGAAAAAAATAATTAGTATTCTAATTAGAATCAGTCCAAGTTATCATGTAGTGTTTTTATGAAAAGAGCCCAAGATCTTTAGTAATTATTGATATTATTTATACAGTACCATATGTTAAATTATATATGTAATAAGTGATTTAAATATGTTCTTATAATTAGATGTCCTCAGTCTCGACTCAAACACATTTCCCTTATAACCATAAATGATATTCTTCAAATGTTATTACTTTTTTATAAGGAGGATAAGAGCAATGAAGCTAAAGGAGGTACAGAGTTAAAGTTGAGTGGAATAAATTCTGGTGCTCTCCATACGGTCACTATTATATCCGTTGCCTTCACTTTTCTCTTTCTATCTCTCCTACTTCTCATTTATTTACCTTGCTTTATTTTGAAGTTGCTTTCCTTTGTAATTCAACTTTCAAAACAATTTAAGATGGCAGGACAAGAGAACAGACCAATATTTCTCATTGGTCCTAATACTGATGTCTGGATGACTTGGAAATGTCATAATGCCAAAAAACCTACTGCTGTATCCTAATTATTACTGGACCTTTCCATTTGACTTTCAGATAAAATCTCCTATATGTATTTTCTCCCCATATAAAATATTAGCTGCTTGAGATTGGAGACATTTTTTTCTATTTGCATCATCACCAATTAGTTACTTGGGATATATTATTTACTTAATAACAGCTTTTCATTGTATTCTATTTCACAATTTTAATTCCTTCTAGAATATGTCAAAATTAGTCCATTACACCCAATTTCTCTGCCTCAGTCAAACGAGTTCCCCATGTACCTTCCTTCAAGCTAAAATGGGACTTAGATTGTTTCCAGGAAAAGATAAAAACACAGTTGGATATGTAACAAATGGACATTTCCATTGGCTACTGGGTTTCCTTAGAAGAGCGAAAATTTCCAAAAATAGCCTTTCATTCAAGTGAGGTTAGCCTGGTCAGTGATAGAATAATTTTGTTTCAGATTTGAGGGGATTTGGAAGATCCAAATCCCCGTCAACTGAATTTCCAAGTAAGATCTTACCTTCCACTGGAAGCTTTACCCACCTCCTTTTTATCCTAGAGCCTTCCCTCTGTTAGCTTTCTATTTATCCTGTATATAGTTTGCTTTGTTTCTATTCATTTGCACATCATTTCTTGTATGAAATTGTAACCTCTTTGTGAGCAAGGACTCTCTTTTGCTTTTTTTATCTATAGTGCTTATCACAGTGTTTGACTCACAATAGGAAATTAATAAATGTGTATTGATTGATTATCAGGAATTCAGAAACTGACACTACTTTATTTTTAAAACCAGTCTTGAGCTTGATGAGAACCGCCAAATGTAAAAAAAATAAATACATGGAAATCACTTGCCTCATTTTTGGCATATGTAGAGCAGATCCTAGTGTGTCATAAATCACTCTTCATTATTTGACATAAGGACCCCCTGATTCCTTGACTTTGCACATGTTAGTTTATTTGATTGATCCAAATCACAATACTGGATTGTTGTCTATTGTTTTTTTTTTTTAATTTGTTAAATTTTTAGTATATGGTGGTATGGCATAAATCTATAATTTTATCACTGAAGGAGCTAAACTCCTTTAACAGCTGTAGAAAAAGATTTAAGTTATTTCAGGAAACCAGATAGATGGTGACTGTTATGCTGGAACTAAAGAGTCTTCAAGAATTGTATGAAGACACTGAGAGGTTAGGTGATTAGCCCAGGCACATACAACCAGTATGTTTCCTAGCAAGAACTTGAATTTAGGACTTCTTAATTCTGAGATTGGTTCTCTTTCCAACTCATATTACTAGTCAGTGCCCCACACCAGTGCTAGCTCTAGGATATCTCCCTGTTTATTCACATTGCTCTTGCTGAAATGCTAAGAACAAACTACAAACTATTCAAGAAATAATAATAAAAATATCAAGAGCAATAATAGCAGCAGAAGTAAGAAGAACCAAAAATAGTTGGGAAAATATGCAGGAAAAAGTTCTCAAGGGTATTTGGAAATAAACAGGATAATTTAATTCTAATTTTAATCAATTTAGAACTTTTTAAATAAAATTTTATACATACATAAACACATATATGTACATATTTATGAAAATACATATGTCTTGTCTATAAGTGAACTAAGAATAAAGAGTTGACCTAGAATTTTAATGCTTGTGCTTTAACTATGACAATAAAATCTATATAAAAGGAAAGTTAAATACCATCAATATTAACAACAACAATAGAAGCAAACTCTGAAGGCTCTGTAAGCTAGAGTATTTAGAGGGAGAACCATCTTATTGAAGGCAATATATGATGATTTTTTTTGGCTGCAATTAAACAGGTATATCTACATGCATAATAATAGATCTAGACAGATCACTGTCAGTGTGGAATGGCTGTGGCAGGGTGGGAAGTACTAAGAACGACCACTATATCTTTTCCTGATATTGGAAATAATTGGTGATTAAAAATGTTTTTGTGATGTCAATTTTCATACCATATAAGAGGGTTATCACTTTGAATCTGGGAGACACAAATTATGTTCATTCAGCCTTTCACTTTTTTGACACATGTTACAGATGGTTTAGAAAGGAATGCATCTGTGCATCAATAAAGCATAACCTGACCTTCTTTCTGGTGCCAGAGGGAGCATTGGCTATGGAATGTTTTTGTTTTTTTTTTTTAATATGAAAGCCTCATTTTGATTGAGAGTGATTTTGTGGTTTTCATTATATTATTGACATCAAACTTGTCAAGATATTTACTTTGCCAGGGTAAGAAGCAATACGTTTACTTCAATGAGATATTATAGTAAATATATTTATTGAACTCTGTTCTCCATTCAAATTGATTTGACAACTTATTATTAAATAGCTATTGCTTGCCTTGTATCCTTGGGGACTACAGAAGAAATAAAACAGGGAAAATTTTTTTTTTTTCTTAGCTCAAAGAGTTTA
This sequence comes from Gymnobelideus leadbeateri, assembly GCA_011680675.1. Classification (NCBI taxonomy): domain Eukaryota; kingdom Metazoa; phylum Chordata; class Mammalia; order Diprotodontia; family Petauridae; genus Gymnobelideus; species Gymnobelideus leadbeateri. The sequence continues at coordinate 330,616 of WOXC01011555.1, read as the reverse complement.
AAACCTGATTGTGGAGATAATCAATTAACAAGTACTTGTTCATTCCTACTATGTGCCAGGAACTGACCTATGCATTAAGGATACAAAAACAAAAACAACTTTGCCTCTATGGACTTATCTTTTATCAGCAAATGCATGAAAACATACTAGTGTCTCCTGTCTTTAACCTTATCCATAATAAGCAATAACAATCTTTGGGGGGAAAATCCACTGACTAGCTTTTTCAAGTTTTGAGGTGAACCTTTAACTTGGGCTACAAATGTCTTATGGGAAAGAACATTTTAAAAAGAGGATTCTATGAGCCATCTCAACAACCTGCTGGGGAAGCCCTGAGAGATGGTGGAGGTCAGGCTGGTATGAGCAGACAAATGTTTTACAACAGGAGATGGTTGAGTTGTTGCAAGTGTGAACAGTGGGCTAGATTGAATTGGAATTACTTACCATGCTTTAACATTAAGAAAAAAAATACCCATGATCTTCCACTGTTCTTTTCTTTCCACCTGAGAGGGTCCTGATATCCAAATGCACTATTTACTCTTCCTCATTTCTTATTTCCATTTGACCCTGATAGAAAAATGTGAGACATAACTGATATTTATAATATTTGTTTTTATTTTTTCTCAGAAAGTTTAAAACTTGAAGAAATTGATGGGGCTCTTACCTGGAAGGTCAACTACTGAAGCGGAAATTTAAATAATGAGAAGATGTGCCTCATTGGAAGAGAACGTTATGTTGGGAAAAATTGAAGACAAAAGGAAAAGGGGATGGAAAGGATGCGATAGATAGTATCTTGGAAACAATGAATGTGAACCTGGACATACTTTGAGAGATAGTGGAAAATGGAAGCATCTGGAGTGCTAGTGATCAACGGGGTCATGAAGACATCTAAACAACAACAGAAAGTTTACTTTCTGTTTTAAGTCATTAAACTTGTAAGTGTATTTGATAACAAAAGGTTGGAGACATTGATGTAGCAAATATTGTACAGATATTGAAATGTATTTACCTCTTTTAATATATTTATATGCATGTATTTGTTAAATATATTTAGTTTTATTCACTTTTAGCACTAAAAATATGTTTTTGCCCCTTTTGCTTGTGAAAGGGAGAAGGGACTGGAGCTGCAAGGACAAAGAGAAAGACCTAAGTGTTATTTTCTACCATCTTTATAAAATTACCTGAGACTAAACATCAAAGTATAGAATGTTAACTCTATTTCTATCTCTTGTTAAAAAGAGCAAACCAGAAGAATACATTATGGGAAAAGAAAAATTGCCATGCCTTACGTCTGAAAGACTTAGCAAAGTTGGCTTCTCCCCAGCACATTTCAAAGCACAACCTCTAGGAGAAAGGCAGGATCTAATATTTTACAGAGATCCAATAGGATAGTTAGAGAACATGGAATTAAAAAGAAGCAGCACATTTCTCAGAGTTTTCCTTAGGACACTGAGGGCAAGATATAACTAGTTTGATATCATGATACTAAACCAGAGACTACACTTGCTATATAGAAATGAGGAAATTAAAGCCCTATGATGTTAGAGCACCACCAAATTCCTACATGGGCAAGATCTATCATTATGACCTGGGAAAAATTTAAAGTCATAATGAAATATTTTTGATGCCTTAAACCTACTTACACAATGCTTTACATTCCAAAAAAATATTTTCTTCTGTTACTAATTGATCTTTCTCTGTTTAAAGTACTCTGGTCAAAATCACTTAGCAAGTGGCTTCCTTCTGATATTACCACCCATTTACACTGTATATATCTTGCATGGATGGGCATGGTATGCTGTCTCTCCTATTAGAATGTTAGATTTGCTTTCTTGTCCTTTTAAACTAAGTTCTTAGGACAAGTCCTTGTTCATAGAAAATGCTAATTATAAGATTGCTGATTATTTGCATTGAGCAAGACATCATCATCTTGCTCATTGAATAAAGTTCATTTCTTTAGTAAAAGATTGTCCATTATCTAACATTTGCGTCCCAAGCTATAGATGCTGATGCTTTTTCTTGGTTCTTGTCTCTACATCTTGCCTTTCAGTATAAAAAGAATTAAAACTCAAATGTATCACATGGTTTAAGTTTTATAAAGTGTATTTTTTTTACCTCCTACAGTACCATCGAGATTTGGGGATTTAAATAGTTTAAATATTGTCCTCATTCAACAGTAAGGGAACTAACCTTCACAGAAGATAATTTTCACAAAACTATTAAGTGTTGGGACCAGAATGTTCATACAGGTCACTGACTTCTGATTCCTATTGTTTAGATTATTGGTATTCTCATGGATTCTCTTAACAGACATTGCTTGAAGAAAGAGTCGAAATAAAAAAAAAAACAATAAAAACTATCCTCTATTATTTTGATTTAAAATTATCAAAATTATGGGATTTTCCCTTCAACCTTCAACCATCGCACCTTATGATATGGTTTAGTTCTGATATTGCTGGACCTACTTCTTTTACATCTTTTTTGCCCTGGTTTCTTGGAAGTTCCTGATATTTGTTCTTTTAAATTAAGTTTTTTATTATTTTTTCAATCTTAAATTTTTTTGCTCCCCTCATTATTACCCTTGTCACCCACTCTTCCCTTCTTTTCTGAACATTGACTTATGGTTATTAGTTGCCTGTCTACATAATTCAGGTCAAGGAGAGCAATTTCTTTCAAATATTCAAAGGATGGAAGTAGTTAATTGTATGCCAATTGCCTACATAATTAACTATTAATTTATCAATGCACAGATGAAGCTTCTGTTTTGACCATAACTTGATCAATTTCTGACTCATGAAAGTATGCATTTATTTTTTATCTCCTTATTTGTTTGAACATCATTTTAACCACATGAATGATAAAGAAGGAAGTTTCTGAAGACTCACTTATTTTAAGGTCTTAGATTTCATTAGTTGCGGATCCTGTGCACTGATTACTACAGTTACATTAGCCTTTTTTCAAAGGACTGACCTCAAACATTTAGCTTTGATCCATGAAGCCTCATTCACTCCATAGGGCTTCTATAATAGTCAATTTCTGAAGGTCATGGAACAAAACTTTTTAACAAAGACAGTATATGAGTTAGAGAGAAAAGAATGCAGCCCTCACTTTCCAGTATTACATATCAAAGTCATGCAGAATTTCTAAGTGAACTTAAAACAGAAAGATGGAAAGCACTTGTCAGAATAAAGGGAAGGGTAGAACTGATTAATTAATGATGATGATGATTATGATAACAATAATTATTACCAAATAAAATAATAACCACAATCTTCATAGATATATAGGGTATACAAAATACTTATACATAAATTATGCCATATGATCATCACAACAGTCCTGTGAAGGGATATCTTTATCTCCATCAGATAAATGAGAAAATCAAAGACAAGAGAGGGTAACTAATTTCCTCAAGGTCACAAAGGTAGTATATAAGGTGAATTTCAATCCCAGGCCTTTCTGAGGTCATGTAGTATTCTGAGATTAACACCATACTGTGTAGAGTACATGGGTATTTCTTAAAAGTATACATGTCTCTCTGTGTATTCAAGAGCTCACATAACAAATGCTTGTAAGAAACTACATGAGTAAATGTAAAATAATAATCAGAGGTGGCTGAGTCAAGATGGCAGAGTAGAAACAACACTTTCATGGAGCTCCAGCCCATACCACTTCAAAATTGTATAAAAGGGGGACTATGAACAAACTCTGGAGCTCCAGAACTCACAAAATGACACAGAGAAGCTAACCTCCCAGTGAGGATAGTCTTGCATCCCAGTAGGGAGCAGCTAGCACAGCACTGTGGGAGCCCAGCCCAGGGCCACATGAGACACAGTTTTAGCCTGAGGGTGGCCAGAAGAGCAGCCTGGTGGAGGGACACCAGAGCACCAGCAGCTATGGGGTTTCCAGAATTATCAACATGTGGATGCCTAGGACAAAGTGAGAGGTCAGGTTCAAAAAAATCTAAGGACTTTGGGTCTTTTTGGGAGAATGCATCAGTTTCTTCCCCTGGGGGCAAGAAAAAGCTGAGGAGCTGATGCAGCTTGCACCATTTTTTTTCTGTTGCAGCTTCAGCTTTTGGCCTGTGAACTGTAGGGGGATCTATCAATCAGTCTGGGGGTAAGCACTCTTGCTTTACCCTTCTTGGATCTGGATTACATTGTGGGATGGAGGTCTTGGGGTGTGTGACCAGCTAGCCAGAGTGTGTGGAGGCTTCACAGAGGCCACCCAACTAATACCTCTGGAAGTTGAGAAAACCCCAATGTTTGGGATGGAAGTTCCTCTGGCTAGTGTCAAAGTCCTACTGTGGTAACAAGCCCAAAAGTCAAGAAATTGAGTGGCAACATGCCTAGGCAAAGGAAATGAAATAAAGAGAAAAATGCAACATTAGACTCCAATTTTGGCGACAAAGAAGATCAAAGCATGGGACAGGAAGAGGATTGTGAAGTCAGCACTCCTGCACCAAAAGCACCAAATGAAAATACAAGATGGCTACAGGCAATAGAGGACCTTAAGAAGCAGATAAGTGAAGTGGGGGAGGAATTTGGAAGAGAAATGAGAAAGATGAAAGAAAAGTATGAAATGAGAGACAACAGCCTGACTGAAGACAATAACACCTTAAAGAATGGACTAGCTCAAGTGGCAAAGGAGGTTCAAAAAAACAATGAAGACAATAATGCCTTAAAAAGCCAAATTTGCTAGATGGAAAAGGAATCTCAAAAGCACACTGAGGAGAATCATTTCTTCAGAATTGGACTGGAGAAGTGGAAGCTGGTGACTTTGTGAGAAATCAAGATGCTATTAAGCAGATCCAAACAAATGAAAGGATAGAAGGCAATGTGAAATATCTCATGGGAAAACCACTGACCTGGACAATAGATCCAGGAGAGATGAACTAAAAATTGTTGGACTACCTGAAAATCATGATCAAAGAAAAATCTAGAGACTATCCTTCAGGAAGTTCTCAAGGAAAATTGCCCATATATTTTGGAACCAGAAGGTAAAATAGAGGTTGAAAGAATTCACAGATCAACTCTTGAGAAAGATCCAAATGGAAAACTCCTGGGAATATTGTAGCTGGGTTCTGGAGTTCCCAGATGAAGAAGAGAATTTTCCAGGTGGCCAGGAAGAAAAAATTTCAACATTGTGGAAACACAAACAGGATAGAGCAGGATGTGGCAGCTTCTACACTGAGGTATAGAAGGGCATGGAATATGATATTCCACAGGTCAAAGCACCTTGGATAAAAACCAAGAATCACCTGCCCAGCAAAACTGAGTATCATGTTTCAGGGGAAAATTTGGTGATTCAGTGGAATAAACGAATTTCAAGCATTCTTGAGGAAAAACCGAGAGTTGAATAGAAAATTTTACATTCAGATACAAGAAGCAAGAGATGCTTGAGAAGGTAAATATGGAAAAGAAATCACTATGAACTTATCAAAGTTGAACTATGTACATTCCTACAGGGAAAAACAATAACTGTAAATGAACCTTTTTTTCTCAGTATGAAAATAGTTGAAGAAGGGTATATGGTCATATGAATACATATGTGAATGTGTGTATACATATTTCAGGTATACATAGATAGAGGGCTCAGGTCGAATTTAATAGGAAGGGATGATACTTAAAAGATGGGGTTAAGAGGTAAGAGAGTAATGTGGTGAGGGGGAATGGGGAGAGACAATGGGGTGAACTGTTTTGTGTAGATGAGGGAGGGGAAGGTGGTTGGAGGGGAGGGTAGGAACAGGAAGGCAAAAAGGCAAAAGCTTATTCTCATTTAATTTGGACCAGGGAGAGAAAGAAATGCATACTAAACAGTGTGTCTCCCTCTACAGGGGTGTGAGGGGAGGGGAATGGGGGAAGGTTGTGGAGGGGAGTGCAAGCTGGGGGGAGAGGGAATTTCGATGCACCCACTTTTGAAAAGGGAAAGGATCAAATTGGGGAGTGGAGCAGGTGGAATGTGGGAAGGGAGGGAGGGAAATATAGTCAGTCTTTTACAATATATCTACTATGCTAATGTTTTGCATAGATACAAATGTATAGCATATACTGAGTTGCTTATCTTCCTTTTAAAATCAATTAAAAATATATAAATACTATAATTAATACTATTTTGCTTATAATTGGGAGATGAGATGTGCAGGCAATGGGCCATGGGGATTCACCTAGCCCTACTGGAAAAGTCATAGGAGGTATAGGAGAAGAGAAGGGAGGAGTAGAAACAGCTCATCCAAGCCACTCTGCCCCCACATTCCCCCCAAACGATGTAAACGGGGACTCTGAACAACTTCTGGAGCCCCAGCACCCACAGAACAACACAGAGAAGCTAAACTCCCTCTGAGGACAGCCCAGCAGCCCTGCAGGAAGGACCAGCACAGTGGCCTGGGACCTGGCAGCCTGCAGCGCTCAGAGAGCAGGAGCGGAGCCGAGCCGAGCCCAGGTCCGCATGAGCCGAGGTTTTAGCCCCAGGGCGGCAGGGCCAGCAGCCAGCTGGAGGAACCCCAGAACACCAGGAGCTGTGGCAACTCCAGAATTATCAACATAGACATGCCTAGGACAAAGTAAGAGGTTAGTGTCCTATGGACTTTGGGACTGGTATTAGGGAATGCGTCGGCTCCCTCCCCTGAGGGCTAGAAGCCACCGAGGACAAACGCCATTTTGTAGTTTTCAGAGGCAGCTCCCGCTCCCAGCCTGCAAATTTGTAGGGAGATCCAGTGATTAGTCTTGGGGGGTAATCGCTCTTGCTTTAACCTCCCTGGATCTGGATTGTGATCTAGGGTGGAAGTTGTGGGTGGGTTTACAGCTTGCCAGAAACGGAAGTTGCCCCCCACACATTTGGGAAAAAAATTCCTCTATCTGGCCTTAAAGCCATAGTGTGGCAACAAGCCCAAAAGTCAAGTAATTAAGTGGCAACATGCCAAGGCAAAGGAAACAGAAAAATGCAACCCTAGACTCCTATTTTGGGGGCATAGAGCAGGAAAAGGACTGTGAGTTCAGAAGTCCTGCTCCAAAAGCCCCAGGGGAAACCATGAGCAGGTTGCAGGCCATAGAGGACCTTAAGAAGGACTTTACAAATCAAATAAGAGAAGTTGAGGAAAAATTGGAAAGAGAAATGAGAAGGATGCGGGAAAAGTATGAAATGAGGGTCAACAGCCTGACTGAGGAAAACAACACCTTAAAAAATAGACTAACTCAAATGGCAAAGGAGGCCCAAAAGGGCAATGAGGAGAAGAATGCCTTAAAAAGTCGAATTTGTCAGATGGAAAAAGAATCTCAGAAGTTCACTGAGGAGATTCATTCCTTCAGAGTCAGACTGGAGCAAATGGAAGCTAATGACTTTATGAGAAATCAAGATGCTGTTAAGCAGATCCAAACAAAAGAAAGATTAGTAGGCAATGTGAAATATCTCATGGGAAAAACCACTGACCTGGAAAATAGATCCAGGAGAGACAATTTAAAAATTATTGGACTAACTGAAAGCCATGATCAAGGAAAGAACCTAGAAATCACCGTTCAAGAAATTCTCAAGGAAAACTGCCCTGATGTTTTAGATCCAGAGGGCAAAATAGAGGTTGAAAGAATCCACCAATCACCTCCTGAAAAAGACCCCCAAAAGAAAACTCCCAGGAATATTATAGCCAGGTTCCAGAATCCCCAGATCAAGGAGAAAATACTACAAGCAGCCAGGAAGAAACAACTTCAATATTGTGGAAACACAATCAGAATAGCCCAGGACCTGGCAGCTTCTACACTGAGGAATCGAAGGGCATGGAATATGATATTCCAGAGGGCAAAAGAACTGGGAATGAACCCACGGGTCACCTACCCAGCAAAACTGAGTATGTTGTTTCAGGGGAAAATATGGTCATTCAGTGGAAGAGAGGGCTTTCAAGCATTCTTGAGGAAAAAACCAGAATTGAATAGAAAATTTGACACCCAGACACAAGAAGGAAGAGATGCCTGAGAAGGTAATCAGGGAAAAGAAATCAAAAGGAACTTATCAAAGTTGAACTATTTACATTCCTATATGGAAAAGCAATAACTGTAACTGATGATATCTTTCTCACTATGAAAATAATGGAAGAAGGGGGTGTGGTCATATGAATACATATGTGAATGTGTGTGTATATGGTTACAGTTATATATGGATAGAGGGCATAAGTTGAGTTTGTTGGGAAGGGAGAATACTCAAGGGATGAAATTATGAGGTGAGAGGAAAGTGGCAAGAGGAGATGGGGAGAGACAGGGTAGGGTAAACTATCCCATGTAGAAGAAGCAAGGGGAAGTGGTTGCAAAGGAGGGGGAGAATAAGGAAGGCTAAAAAGGCAAAACCACATTCACATTGAATTTGGTTCAGGGAGAAAATGACATACATACTAAATGGGATATCTCAGCCTGCAGCAGGATAGGGGGAAGGGGGATGAGAGGAGGGATGATGGATGGGAGGGCATCCTTGGGGGGAGGGAGGTTGGAAGTACCCACTATAGAAGAGGGACAGGATTATGTAGGGAATGGACCAGGTGGGGGGTGGGATGAGTGGGAGGGAATTATAAGCAGCCTTGTAGAATATATCTACTATGATAATGTTTTGCATAGCTAGACATGTACAACATATACTGAATTGCTTATCTCCCAAGAAGGAATGGGTGACAAGGGAGGAAGGAAATGGATCTGAAATTTGAGGTCGTAACATTAAATGTTTCAAATATATATAAATACTATTATTAATACTCTTTTGCTTGTAATAGGGACATAAGATGTGCAGGCATTGGGATGCAAAGACTCACCTTCCTCTAATGGAAAAGTCGGTGGGGGTATGGGAGAAGGTATGGGAGAGAGCAGATTGGATGAAGCGATATCTTGTGGGATTACTGTTCTTGGAGGTTGGGTAGGGGAATAATGGGGGGAAATGATTGTAACTCAAAATCTGGTGGAAATGAATGATGTAAAACAGAAGTTAATAAAGCATTTGTTTATAAAAAAAAAAGGAGAAGAGAAGGGAGAGAGCAGATTGGTTGAGTGGATATCACTGTATGACTGTTATTCTGGGGTGGTTGGTAAGGGAAAAATTGGGAAAAAATTGTAACCCAAAATCTGACAGAAATGAATGATGTAAATCAAAAGCTAATAAAACATTTGGAAAAAATAATAATCATAATTCCAAATTAGATTGCATATGCTTTAGGCATTAGATATAGTTTATGAAATTACCATCAATTGAACATTTCCTGGTCTAGTCCAATTATCATTACACATGACAATTTGATTCTACATATTTATTTATTTATTTTAATCTGTGATTTTTTTTAAATGCTTTATTAATTTCTGGTTTACATCATTCATTTCCGCCAGACTTTGAGTTACAATTTTTCCCCATTTTCCCCCTACCCACAACCCCAGAATAGCAGTCCCACAAAATATCCCCTCATCCAATTTACTCTCTCACATATCTTTTCCCATGACGCCTTCGACATTACCATTAGGGCGAGGTGAGTCTCTGTGCCCCAATGCCTGAACATCTTGTTTCCCAATTACATGTAAAATAGTATTAATAATAATATTTACATATATTTGAAACATTTAATTTTAAAACCTCCAATTTCAGATAAATTCCCTTCCTCCCATGTCACCCATTCCCTCTGGGAAGTTATGCAATTCAGTATGTGTTGTACATATATGGCTATGCAAAATATTATCATAGTAGGTATATTGTAGAAGGCTGCTGATTATGCCCTCCCACTGAACCCATCCCCCACCTAGTCCATTCCCTACTTTGATCCTGTCCCTCTTCAAAAGTGGGTACTTCCAACCACCCCTTCCCCCAGAATGCCCTTACCTCAATCACCCCCCCCTTCATGCCCCTTACTCCTACTCTCCAGCAAGGTGAGATATCCCATTTAGTATGTATGTCATACTTTCCCTGAGCCAGATTCAATGAGAATATGGTTTTCCCTTTTTGCCTTCCAGTTCTAACCCTCCCCTGCAGCTACTTCCCCTTACTTCTTATACATGAGATAGTTTATCCTACCCTGTCTCTCCCCCTCTCCTCTTACCACATTCCTCTCTCACCTCATAAATTCTCCGCTTAAGTATCATCCCTTCCCACCAAATTCAACCTGTGCCCCCTATCCATACCTGTAAACATATATACACATATTTACTTATGTATTCATATGCCCATATAACCTTCCTCCATTATTTTCATACTGAGAAAGGTTTCATCAATCACAGTTATTGTTTTTCCCTGTAGGAATGTAAATAGTTCAACTTTGATAAGTTCATAGGGATTACTTTTTCCAGTTTACCTTCTCAAGCATCTCTTGCTTCTTGTATCTGAATGTCAAATTTTCTACTCAACTCTGGTATTTTCCTCAAGAATGCTTGAAAGTCCTCTATTCCAGGGGCAGAGCCAATATGGCGGAGTAGAGACAGTGCGTCCAAGCCACTCTCCCCCCAGATTACCTCCAAACTATGTAAAAGGGTACTCTGAAGAACTTCTGGAGCCCCAGTACCCACAGAACAACACATAGAAGTTAACCTCCCACTGAGGACAGCCCAGCAGCCCTGCAGGAAGGACCAGCACAGCCCTCTGGGAACCGGTAGTACAGTGTGAGGGAAGCTGAGCCCAGGTCCACCTGAGCTTTAGCCCCAGGGTGGCCGGGCAAACAGCTGGCTGGAGGGACCCCAGAACACCAGCTGCTGTGGTGATTCCAGAATGGTCAACACAGACATGCCTAGGACAAAGTGAGAAGTTAGTGACCTATGGATTTTGGGACCGGTATTTTGGGAATGCATTGGTTTCCTCCCCTGGGGACTAGAAGCCGCTGAGGACACAAGCCATTTGCTAGTTTTCAGTGGCAGGTCCAACTCCTGGCCTGGGAACTGTAGGGAGATCCAGCGATCAGTCTTGGGAGGTAATTGCTCTTGCTTTAACCTCCCTGGATCTGGATTGTGGTCTGGGGGGGAGGTTGTGGGGTGGATATCCAGGTTGCCAGAAATGGAGCTTGTCCCCCCACATGCTATCTCCTGCATCAATTTTCCAGGTCTGTGGCTTTTCCCATGAAATATTTCATATTGTCTTCTATTCTTCCATTTTTTTCTTTCAATTGCTTGAATCTGTTTTACAGCATCTTGATTTCTCATAAAGTCATTAGCTTCCATTTGCTCAGCCTTACTCTGAAGGAATGAATCTCCTCAGTGAGCTTTTGAGATTCTTTTTCCATCTGGCAAATTTGGCTTTTTAAGTCATTCTTCTCCACATTGCCCTTTTGGGCCTCCTTTGCCATTTGAGTTAGTCTATTTTTTAGGGTGTTATTTTCCTCAGTCAGGCTGTTAAATCTCATTTCATACTTTTCCTGCATCCTTCTCATTTTTCTTCCTAATTTTTCCTACAGTTCTCTCATCTGCTTCTTAAAGTCCTCTATGGCCTGTAACCCACTCATCTTTTCCTTTGGGGCTTTTGGAGCAGCATTTCTGACCTCAAAGTCCTCCTCCTGTTCCCTGCCTCGATCCTCTTTGCCCTCAAAATAGGAGTCTAATGTTGCATTTTTCTGTTTATTTTGTTTCCTTTGCCTAGGCATGTTGCCACTTAATTACTTGACTTTTGGGCTTGTTGCCACAGTAGGACTCTGCCACCAGACAGTGGAGCTTCTCTCCCAATCTTTGGGGTCTTCACAACTTCTGGTTCTGGTAAGTTGGATGCCCACCCCAGACCTCCCCCCAGCTCCAATCCAGATCCAAGCAGGTTAAAGCAAGAGTGGTTAACCTCCAAGATTGATTGCTGGATCTCCCTACAGTTCGAGATCCAGGCGCTGATGCTGCCACTGAAGCTGCAAAATGGTGAGTGTCTCCTCAGTGGCTTTTAGCTCCTGGGGGAGGAAGCCAATGTGTTCCGCAAATAATGGTTCTAAAGTCCAGAGGGCACAGACCTCTTACTTTGTCCTAGGCTTGTCTGTGTTGATAATTCTGGAATCGCCACAGCTGCTAGTGTTCTGGGGTCCCTCCAGCTGGCTGCTGGCCTGGCCACCCTGGGGCTAAAACCAAGGCTCATGTGGACCTGGGCTCTGCTCTCCAAGAGCTGAGCTGTCGGCTCCCAGAGTATTGTGCTGTGCTGTGCTGGCCACTCCCTGCAGGACTTCTGAACTCTCCTCAATGGAAGGTTAGCTTCTCTGTTTTGTTCTGTTGGTGCTGGGGTTCCAGAAGTTGTTCATAGTCCCATTTTACATAATTTGATAATGGTGTGGGGCAGAGCACCTTGGAAGTGCAGTTTCTACTGCGCCATCTTGGCTAGGCCAATTCTACATATTTAAATAAAAGTGATCATTCTTTTCGACTCCTCTTATTCTCAGTGCATTACTTCATTATTTCACTATCTCTTAGCTAAAAAAAAAAACATAATACACTACACAAAAACAACAAAATATTTCTCCTATAGTTTATATGCTTAATTTTTTTTTTCACATGAAAGTTTCCATTTGGAAGCTTGCAGAGTTTTCTTGGGCATCTTAACTCCTTGCAGTTTTTTTTTTCCTCTCTGCTCTTATTGAAGCCAACATTTAGTATGTTTATATATCTTTTTAGTGGTAGTACAGAAGCATGTCATGTCTAAACATACACACAAAAGCATACATGCACACAAACACGCACACGCACACACACACACACACACACACACACACACACACACACACACACACCACTCCCATTAGGTTTGAAGACTAAAGTAGTGAAAGAAAATGGTCAATTCAGTGAAAAGGATTTAGATACTCAAGGGGAGAAAAAAGAGAAGTAAGCAACCAACATCTTTAATCTTAATGGATATGGAAAAATGTTAATTTATGCATCTCACTTCTTTTCAAAACTCCAAGATAATTTTGGATCAGGTGACAGTGTCTTTTTTCTTTCATCCATGCCTGAGGCAATTATTTTAGTGGGGCCTCTAGGATAACAAGACTATAAAATGTGAATGCTAATAAAGAAATTTGCATTTTTAAAAAATATCAGCCCTATATTTAAAAATCCTTTTGGTAGGGGATTTATGCAGCAAAAATGACAGAAAGGTACCAAATTGGTATAGTTTATGTTACAGAAAAAACGAGAAGAGTTGGGTTAATTATTACACTATTGTTACATTATTACATTGAAACCCTTATCATACAGTGGGAAGGCTACCCATAACTGTGAAGCCATTTCCTTCTTCAGCCAAGAGAAAAATGAAGACTACTTTAGAAATGAGGGGAGGAAAAAAAATAAATGAGGGGAGAAAACTATCATTTCTTCCCTCTGTACCAGGACATGGTAATGACTATTGGCTTTCTAAAATTAAAGGAGAGAACAGAGGAGGATAGAGGTTAGTAGGGACAGGGGAAGGCATCATTTTCTTGTATTTAATTTACCAAAGTTCAGCCAGGAAATATATGGGGAACACATCAACATGAATAACCCAATTAACCCACATTTATCTTCATTCTTAGAGTTTAGCTCTTGACTTTATCAACAGCATTTAAGAAGGGCTGTGATTAGATATGATAGACATTTGGGAATTGCAATACATTAAATTAAAGGACAGTTAGGGGATGTAAGCATTCAGGGACAAAGCGAAACATCTGTTCTATCATTCAGCTTTCTTTTTATTCCACACAGGCATGAGAAATTAACAACACAAGTCAAAGAGGATATACAATTGATATATATATATGTGTGTGTGTGTGTGTGTGTGTGTGTGTGTGTGTGTGTGTGTGTGTTTTCTTGGTATTTGGTGTTTTCAAAATGGATTACTTATATTTAAAATAATACATACCTTTGATTTTAGAGACTAAAATAATTATATGGAATTCAACTACCAGAATTACACTATATTTTTCTATGGAAAGTGTAAAAGAAAATACTTGAATATTTCCGACAAATGGCAAAATCATTTAATCATCAATAATTTTATTATTAATATGACTCAAGTATTCCATTTATGAAAATTGGCCTCAATATGGGATTATATCTTGTTTTGTTACACTAAATTTTTCATAATGATGTGAATTAGGAAAAAAAACAATGACCACGTCAGTTCTAAGACTAATATATGCTTAAGTATTGCCCTGAATTATTTTCTTTCCAGAGGAGAGTGGTTCTTTTTTGGATTTAGACACATATTGCTTTGGTTACTAATATTAATAAGTATTGAATGATTTTTTTTTACTTTAGGGATATATGAACTCATTGTTGTAAGTGCTTCTTCCATTGTTGTAGCTCACAGTTCATGCCCACCTTCCTAGATAGATATTATGAATTTCTATGGCTAAAAATAATTATTGTTGACGTTTGGATAGAGGAATATGCTTTGTAAAGTGATTTATCTTCATTATTTTAATCAGTTAAAATAATTTATCGAGTTCATACTATATGCTAGGCACTATGCTAAGCATTGGAGATACAAAAAAAAAAAAAAAAAGCTAAAAGGCAGCCCCTGCTTCTTGGAAATTCACACTTTAATAAGGGAGAGGCAACATGGAAAAAATATAGATAGAGCTAATTGCAGATAATTTAAGAAGGAAGTAGGAATTGGTAAAGGCAGTGTAGATAGAGGAATTTTAACTGAAACTGAAAAGAATCCAGGCAAGTCATAGAAATGAAGAGGCACATTATTGAAGGCATCTGGAATAGTCTGTGTAAATCCCTGGAGATGGGAAATGAAGTTCAATGGGTAAGGAACAACAAGTAGTTCAGGATCACTGGATCACAAATTGCATGGTGGCAGGAGAGCAGCAGAGGTGTAAGAAGATGGGAAAGGTGGGAGAGTGAGATTACAAAGAAGTCTAAATGTCAAACAGGAGATTTTATATTTGATCCTGTAGGTACTAGGGAGATGAAGTTTATTGAGTAGGAGGATAATATAGTCATACCTGAAAGTTAAGAATATAGCTTTGATATGCAAGTGGAAAATTGACTGGAATGTAGAGAAATTTGAGGCAAGAAGATCAATGAATAGATTGTTACATTATTTCAGATATGAGGTGTTAATATCTTGCACCAGGGTGTTGGTAGTATTAGAGGAAAATGGAAGCAGATGGTATAAAAATCATTTTACAGAGGTTAAATCAGCTGACTTTGACAACTTATTGGATAAGGGAAAGGAAGTGAAAGAAAGTGAAGTTCCAAAGATTATACCAAGATTTCAAGCTATGGTGATTGTGAGTATGGCAGTGTCCTTGAAAACAAATAAGGAAGTTTGGAATTATTTGTGTGGGGGGCTAGGGGGAAAATAATGTGTTGTGATTGACATATTGTATTTACCTCAATAATCAATCCCATAAAGTAGTAGGTTTTTGTTAGTTTTTTGTTTGTTTGTTTATTTTTCCCTAGGAAGGAATCTGAGATGAAGAAAAGCTAAATGACTTAATGAGTCATTCCAACCCAAGTCAGCCTGACATTAAAATCAGCATTCTTCTCACTACATATCACAGTGATTTTTGACTGTCAGTGTATCACATATTTCTGTCTTGTACCTTCTACTTTTCTGTCCATAACCTTTCTCTTGGGGATTCCAGTATTGCACATGGGCTTAATTCCACTCTATGCTGATGAATCCCAGATCTAAATATCTTGACTTAGTCTCACTCCTGAGCTCCACTTGCACATTGTTAACTGATCATTGCAAACTTATCAAAAGATGCTTTGTAGGGATCTGAAAGAACATGTCCAAAAGAGAACTCATTATTCTTACCTATGAATTGGACTCTCTAACTAATACCCCTTTCTTTTTTGAGGACACCACTATCCTCCCAGTTGCCCAGTTTCACAAGCTTGGGAGCATCCTTTAATTTTTACTCTTTCTCATCCCCTTTCCCCTTGTCTCATCAATTTTCAACTCTTGCCAATTATAACTCCACAACATCTTAATATCTTTTCCATTTATCTGTTCACAAATAAATCATTTTTCAGATCTTCAAAACCTCTGGAATAGTTTGTTGTAATGTCATCTTAAATGGTCCCTCTGCCTCAAGTACTTCCCTTTTCAAATCTATTCTACAAGAAGTATCCAAAATGATGTTCCTAAAACTCAGGTCCAACCATGGCTAAATGGTTACCACTCTTGATAGTTTTTCTTTTCTCCAGGATAAAATTCAAACTCCTTTGTTTGCCATTCAAAGTCTTTCACAACTTGGCTGTAAGATATCTTTTCATCAGGATGCCCTTTTATGCACTCTGTCATTCAGTCAAAACAGTCTTGTTACTGTTCTTCATATATGCCATTCCATCTTCTCTGCCCCGATCCTTTCTATGTCCATTCTTCTCACAATTGTTCCTTGGATTTCTGAGTTAACTTTAAAATTGAGGTTCAACTCTACCTCCACATAAGTCTTTTAAATTATCTTGTATTGATTTGATTATCTAGTCTAATATAAAGTTAAAAATTTATTTAAAATATATATTATATTAAAAAATATAATTTTTACTGTTAACCTTAAAATAGCAACAAGCTATTAAGTATAGAGTTAACTGTCATACTTTATTTTCTATTTTCTTTTTTTTAATTCAACTGCTTCATATGTTGACATTTTGTCTATCAAAGTTATTGTCCCTTATTTAAAGGCAAGAATCTTGTCTTATAGGTCTGTTATACAACTCATTAGAGTACAGTACCCATAAATATATGGTAAGAACAGAATATATATTTTTAATGTTTTAAGAAGTAGCATCAGAAAACCTTCATGTAAGAAAGTACAACAGAAATCCCTTAACTGGGAGTTAGTAGGCTTGTATTCTAGTCTTGCCTCTGGTACAAAATAGCTATGTGACTAGAAATTTCACTTGGGCTCTCTGGATGTGTTTTCTCATCTGTTAAAAAGAGGGAATTGGAGCTGATGATTTACTTCTAATAACCCATGCAGATCCTGTACTTCCTTAAGAATCATTTCAAATATTCCTAATTTACAATTTAAATATTCTTAAAACAGTTGCCCCTAACTTTTAAAGAATAATAGAGGGTAGGAAATGAGTTACAGAATGATGATGGTTCTGAAAAAAAAATCATTGCTCTTACTAATATTGGAGAGTATTTTCATTTTGTATGAACTTACTATGTCTACACACTCTTATGTAAAATGTTCTACCCACATGGTAATTTAAGTGAATTGGTAGTAAGTAGCTTTGATAATTTGGAAGATAATTATAAAAACAGTAAATAATGTTTTAATATTCCTTTTAATTCCTTGTCACAAATACTAAATGAATTAGGAAAAAGACATTTAGAAATTAATCATCCTATGACAACCTGTAAGATACCCAGTGTACTCTCTAAAACTAATTTACTTATGTGTCTTTTACATTTTATCTACAAATTCCTTATCAAGGCATTACCATAACCAGTGAAAGCTCTAGGATTCAATTAACAGTAAGATATTGAGCTCAAGAATTGGATAATTTTATGCTTCATTGTTCCTGTCCTTACACAGTATATAAGCATTTTTTTCTAACAGGAAGAGAACTTTGAGAGAATACATTGCCTAAGACATATTGGTAGGTAAATAGTCTTACCTATATAATACAGGAAATTTACATTTAACTTTAAAGTCTATAGATTCTCTGAGAGACAAGAAATGTACTAAGTGTCTTGTACTGTACTTATTTTCAAGATTGTATAAGGGTACCATTATCTTTCCCAGTGACTTGCAAAAGATTCTGAGATAACATAAAATATATTATCTTGTCCTATCTCCCCAAATTTTACATTAGGGAGTCTAAGGTACAAACAGGAATTTTTTTCAAAGAAAAATATAAAAAATAATAATCTAGAATTCAGTGAATATTTATTCAAGATAAGAGAGAAAATTATTTCTAAATGGGTTTTTCAGTGCTTGCAGGGAGTATCAATGGTGTCTATTGCTTTTCATAATGTAGTAGTGGTGAGAAATTTACAAATCATGTGCCTTTCAAAGATATTTTAAAAAATCGAATTCCCTTACAAAGTGGTATCTGGTCCCAATTATTACTCAATTTCCCTAATGATCTATAGCAGATACTTGCCCCCTATTTAAGAGAACTTTAGAAATTGAAGCAGTATTTAGTAGAAAGTGAAAAAATGCTTAAATAATGTAAGTGTGGTTCATTTGTTGGTGGAGGATAATGTGAGTCTGGTGATTTTGCACAGTCCTTCCTCACTTAAATACAATTCACTTGCTTGTCATGGAATCACAACCCTTATGACATGGTTCTTTTCAAGAATGAAGGACAAACAACAGCAACAACAAATAGATGGCACAATGGAATTGGAGTCATGAAGACATTGTTTTAAGTAATTTTTATATTCATTACAAACTGTGTGAATCATAGTGGGCCTCAGTTTCCTTATCTATGAAGATAAAGACTTTAATTTCATGGACACTAAGGTTTCCTCCATCTCTAAATTTATATTACTTTAGGAAACCAATTTTGGTTCTCTAAAATCTTAATCTGGATAATATAAAATTTGAATCTTATCTTTATGAATGCTGGGGATAAGAAGGCAAGGAAAAGTAAAATAAAATTGCTTCCATGTCTGAGGATGTATTCCCCTCTTGTTAGATGAACCTCTAACCAAATGTCAAGGATATTTTGTCAAGGAGATATGCAAGCCCTTACTCCTCCTACTCCTTCTCCTCCTCCTCCTCTTCCTCCTCTGCATCTTCTTCCTCCTCCTCCTCCTCCTCCTCCTCCTCCTCCTCCTCCTCCACCTCCTCCTCCTCCTCCTCCTCCTCCTCCTCCTCCTCCTCCTCCTCCTCCTCCTCCTCCTCCTCCTCCTTCTTCTTCTTCTTCTTCTTCTTCTTCTTCTTCTTCTTCTTCTTCTTCTTCTTCTTCATCTTCTCCTTCTTCTCCTTCTCCTTCTTCTCCTTCTTCTCCTCCTTCTTCTTCTCCTCCTCCTACTACTCCTTTTCCTCCTTCTATTCTTTCTCCTCTTCCTCCTTCTCTGGCTCCTCCTCCTCCTCCTCTTTCATCTTTGTGACCATAGGAGTCCTTGCTACAGCTCCGTTTTTCATGACAAGAATTTGGCACACCATTTTGGCACACGATGGAGGTCCCTGTTCATCTCTCTTTTGAATAGTTGCCCAAAACTTGGGTTATTCTTGTAGGTTATTTAGGGATAAAATCTCTACTATCTCTTCTTTTCAAGGAGTAGACTCCCTCTTCCAGTATAAAATAGTCCCAATTGCTTGTACCTGGGGGAAAAAGTTTATGGTCTCTACTATGATGTTCTGAAGGAGATTTTCGATAATTCTCTCTTCTTTTTGTGTATTACTCCTAAATAGCAGTTCTCTATCCCTTAGGTCACATCTTGCAAAGTCCTTTCTTCTGGATCTTTTGACCACTAATTATCTCTGAGCATCTTTGGTTATTTTATTTATAAACAATAGCAGTATTTTAGTTTCATCCATCAATTTAAAAGACTCCCCAGAGCCATAAAAAAGAAGGTAATTATCAGTTAAGAAAGCTGCTCTGTCCAGAAAGGAATCATTAGCAATTCACTTTGGCACAAAACACCAGACCATATTTTAACTCTCTGGTGATATGAATTCACAAGAAAGTAAAATATATTGATAATCTGGGGTGGAGCCCAGATGGCAGATTAAAAGCAGTCACCCAGCAGAATTGTCAGAATGTTCTCCTCCAAACATCTAAAATAAAGACTTCAAATCAAAATTTGGAATGTCAGAGCTAATAAAACTTCGAGGTGATAAATTTTTTCTGCCTAAGAAAACTTGAGAGACCAACAGTATAAGTCTGGGGCACTAGGATAGACGCCTATTTCAAGTGAAAGTAGTAGAAACAAAACAAAAACAGTAGCAACATTTTTGGAGCTTCAAATCCAGAGATGGTAAGGAAGTTGGATAAATGGTCAGAAAGAGATTACACAAGATCGTTTTCTGGCACTGGGTATAATAGCACTGCTTGGTAACTCTATTGTTCATACATAGTTCTGGGTCTAAATTCCAGAGCAAAGAGAAACATTGATGGTCAATTACAATGGTGTTACATATATGTTACAACTATGTGAATATATGTGTATAGAACTTAAACTAAGCTGCTAGGAAAATGGGAAGAGGGAATAAGGGGCAAGCAAATGGGAAATGGAAGGTCAGAGTAAGGGAACCAGTTGGTCAGAAACAAACTTGCCCTTTGGGAGGGGGCAGGAAAAAAGAGAGAGATAGGAAGAAACTGAGACAAATAAGATGGATGCAAATACACATAACTGTAAATGTGAATGGTATGAACTTACCCATAAAAAGGGAACAGATAACAGAATGGATTAGAAAAAAATAATCCAAAAATATGTATTGTACGAAAGATAGACCTCAAATAGAAAGACACATGCAAATTTAAATTAAACTTCTAGAGTAGAACCTAATATGCTTCAATTGGAGTAAAATCCACAAAGAAAAACAAACAAAAATTAACAAGAATAACAATCATGAATGCAGACAAAACCAAATAAAAATAAGCCTAGTTAAAAGTATAATTAGGGAAATCACATTTTTGCTAAAAGATCACATAGATTACAAAGTAATATCAACACTTTTACACCAAGTTTGCATCATAAAGGTCTCATTTGTCAAATACATACTAAGTATATAACTGAGTAAACATAAAAAAAAATAGTGATACTTTGGTAAATGGGCAAAAAATATTAACAGGCAGCTTTTGGAAGAATAAATTGAAGCTACCAATAATTATATGAAAAATGCTCTAAATCACTATTGATTGCAGAAAGGAAAATTAAGATAAGCCTGAGTTACCTTTAACACCAATCAGCAATGAAAAGTACAAAATAGGATGAGAGAAAATATTGCATTAATGAACTGCTGGTGGAGTGGTAAATTGGTACAACCATTCCAGAGAACAATTTGGAACTATTCACAAAGGGTTAAAAATGTTCATACCTCTTGATCCAGCAATACAATTACTAGACCTGTATCCCCAAGACATTAAATGAAAGGGGAAAAAAAAACTTTGTGTACAAAAATATTCATAATAACATTTTTTTTTGCTATGGCAAAAATTGGAAATCAAGAGAGTGCTCATCAAATGCAGAATGATGGAACATTTTGTGGCATATAATATTGATTTGTGTATTGTACTACAAGGAAGGAGGAAAGATTTTTTTTTCATAAAAACATCTCAGTAACCATATGAACTAATGCCAAGTGGAGTCAATAGAACCCAAAAATCATTGTGCAAAATAAAAACAATGTTGTATTGATGATAAACTGTGAAAGATGACTGCTGCGCTCAATAAAATGACCCAAGTCTGTTCCAAAGGATTCCTAAAGAAAAACTGTTATTCACCTCCCAAAAGAGAACTGATGAACTCTGAGCATCAACTGATGTATAATTTTCTCAGTTTCTTTTTTTCTTGCCTTTTTTTTGAAATATGTATAATATGAATTTTTTTTTCATGACTTCATATGTTCGTATGTATAATTAGTATGTTTCTTGTCTTCCCTATTGTATGTGATGGGGTGGGAGTAAGGAAAGCGGTTTGGAATTCAAATTTAAAAAAAGGATGCTGAAAAATAATAAAATAAAGTGTAGAAAATGCAAAATATTTTTACTCTGATTGTAAAGAAAACAAGAATATATGTGTGTATGTGTGTGTCCTTTCCATTAAAAATAATCACAGAGCAAACAAAACAAAAATGAATACACACATACACACATATATTATGATCTTAACAACAGGGGAAAAAGTAGAAGTAGAAGTTGTGTAATGATGATGAGTAACATTCGTAAAGTAAAGTGGCAGGCCTATAAGGTAATACAAGAGGGAATAATTTTATAACATTCTGCTCACATGTGAAACTTTCATTGGTTAATTTTAAAGTACTCTAGAATGAATTCTCCTGTGGTATAAAGAGATAAGTTGCATGAAGGAGAAAACAGATTAATAAAAAAAAGGTAGCACAAGGGAATAATGTGCCATTTGATAGAACTGAATTTCATAGTTGGAAATGCAATATTAAACTCTGTGATCTTATTGTACTAACAGGAGCTCAGTGAAAATTTCCGTCTTCAATGTGTGGGAGTCTTTAGGGTCGCAAAGCATTCGATGAAGAAGAAATAGCTGAGTCAAAAGGTGAAATGATTGCTGATTTTCTTTCTTTGTTTCTTTTTTCTTCATGGGAGAAAAAAAAAACTAACAAATGTTTAAAAATAAAACACTAAATTTTTTTTAACAAATAGTAATTTATAAAGCCAATTTTAGCGGTTTCTTGGGGGGAAATTAAAATACTTAAATTAACAACTAAAATAAATAAATAAACATACATTTATTTTTCTTTTCCTTTTTTCACCCCAGTAACAAATAAGCATAGTAAGGCAAAACAAATTCACTTAATTGCCTATTCCTAAAATTCTGTGCACCTAAAGTCAATTACCTCTGTCAGGAACTGTATTAGCTTCACTATCAGTCAACAAAGAAAGAATTATAAAGGAATGAATACTTATACAAAATAAAATATAACAGCTTAAGTTCTCTCAGAGGACAATGATGATATTGAGGTGGATGATGTTCTTAGACTTGTCCTAGAAAGCTGGATAGTTAGAGGAAAGAAAATTTTAAAATTATCTAAAACCATAATAAGTAGATGAGCAACAGAGCGCCAGTCTACCATGAATCATGGGATAATAGGCATAAAGTCAAGCACAAGCAGCCTTCCAGAGGACTGCTGCTATGAACAGCTTTCAAGATTCTGATTATATAGTATAGTGAACTCTATAAATATTCAATAACAAATCAGAGTAAAACATTCACAGAAAATCAAGATATAGCATTCAGAATGTTACAACTTAACACAGAAAATTAAAATACAGCATTCACAATGTTTTGACTCAACTAAAAAGACCAAATTGTTTTCACAAAAGTGGTCAGATAATTTTAAACAAATTACATATGTTTAGTCAATCACAAAATCTTTAATTCAATCACAAAGTACAAAAGTCAAAGTTTTCCACCCCTATGTCACAGTAAATCATAATCTTCTCAGTCAGTACACAGTATTCAAGTAAAGTCTTCTTTCACCTTGACTCAAAACTGGCCCTCAGTTTCCATGGTTCATCTTCCATGGTTCCAGCTCAAACTGTCACCTGGGTTGAAAGGCAAGCAGCTCCCAGCTCCTTGACCAGCTCCTTCTCCACTTCTTTGTCAAGTTCCCATTCCATAATGAAGTTCATAGTGTCAAATCCACCTCAAGTCCTTCACAGTTACCATTTCTGAGAAGATAAAGCTTGATAGAGCCACAGTAATATTCACACATATTGAAAGCACCATCATTAATTTACTATCTGCCTGTGAAATCAATTCACACCCACCAACATTGTTTGAGGACTCAACACAAATCATCAACGTAGAAATCAACACAGACACAGGAACAAAGTCCAAGAGGTCAGCACAAATCATCAGTAAGTCCCAGGACTTCCAAAACGCTCCTACAGGACTTCTGTAAACATACAACTGGAAAATCCCTTTGTAAGGCTTCCAGTAAGGTCCCAGACGGGCTCCTATAAAAAGTATCAAAAACAAATATCAACACAGAGCAGAAAAACAGTGTGCCAAGATACCACAAGTTTTATCGTTCTTCACTCTGCCACCACAAGAGTGCTCTTCTCAGTTCTGTTGTCTCTACCCTGGAAATTCTCTATATAGGGTCATAAGATGTTGTTGGAATTCATGAGTTCTAGGGTTCACAAATTGTGGGGTTACAAGGTCTATTTCTTTTTTATTTTATTTTTAAGTTTACATCATTCATTCCCGCAAGATTTTGAGTTACAAATTTACTGCCCATTTCCCCTGTACCCATCACCCAAAAACAGCAATCCCCCTGAAAATCCCCTCCCCCAATCTGCTATCTCCTATATCTTCCCCCATTCCCCCCTGACTTTCCAGTAAGGCATGATGGATATTTATGATCCAGTTTCTGTATATATTATTTCTCAGTTATATGTAAAATAATAATAATAATAAATATCATTATTATTATTATTATTTTATTTTTAAACATTTGGTTTTAAAACTATGAATTCCAGATTCTTTCCCTACCTACCTCACACACACCATTAAAGGTAAGATAAGCAATTCAATATAAGTTGCCCATGTGCAGTTATGCAAAACATTTCCATGGTGTATATATTGTGAAAGACTGACTATATTTCCTTCCATGCCATCCCACTCCACACTTGTTCTATTCGCTACTTTGATCCTGTGCTTTTTCAAAAGTGGGTGCTTCCAACTTCTTTCCCCACCCCAGTCTGCCCAGCCTTCCATCATACCCCCTCTCATTCTTCCCCCCTACTTTCCTGTAGGGTGAGATACCCTATTTAGTGTGTATGTCATTTCTTCTCTAAGCCAAATTTAATGAGAATAAGATTGTCTCAATCCCTTTTGCCTTCCTGTTCTTCCCCTCCATTATAATAGTTTTCGTTTGCCTCTTCTATATGAAATAATTTACCCCCATTCTATCTCTTCCCATCTTCTCTCATTATATTCCTCTCTCACCCCTTAATTTCACCATTTCAGTATCATACCTTCCTATTCAAATGGTTCTGTCTATGTATATCTATAGATATATATACACATACTCACATATGTATTCATATGCACATATACCCTCCTATATAGACATACATATATGTATATCTATCTATCTATATCTATACATATAGAAAAATACACATTTCTATTACTTTTAACTATTCTAAGAAAAGTTTCATAACTTTATATTTTCGTTTTTCCATGTATGGATGTAAGTAGTTCAACTTTGCTAAATTCCTTATGATTTCTTTTCCCCGTTTACCTTCTCATGCTTCTCTTGCTTCTTATCTGAATGTCTAATTTTCTATTAAATTCTTTTTTTTTACAAGTGGGCGGCTAGATGGTGAAGTGAGTAGAGCGTCGGCCCTGGAGTCAGAAGGACCTGAGTTCCAATCCGGCCTCAGACACTTAACGCACACAAACAAAAACCTAGCTGTGTGACCTTGGGCAAGTTACTTACTCCCAATTACCCTCCAAAAAGCAAAAAAAAAAAAAAATCTAAAGGAAGACTTCATATTTGGGGAGGCTAGGTGGCACAGTGAGTGGAGCGCAGGCCCTGGAAACAGAAAGACCTGAGTTCGGATCTGGCCTCAGACACTTAACACACACAAACAAAAAAACCTAGCTGTGTGACTTTGGGCAAGTTGCTTACCTCCAATTGCCCTCCAAAAAAAAAAAAAAAAGAATGCTTGAAAGCCCTCTATTCCATGGAATGATCATATTTTCCCTGAAAGATGATACTCCATTTTGCTGGTTAGGTGATCCTTAGTTTTAATCCCAACTCCTTTGACCTCTGGAATATCATATTGCAAGCTCTTAGATCCCTCAGTATAGAAGCTGCCAGATCCTGTGTTATCCTGATTGTGTTTCAACAATAGTCACATAATATAATATAATATAATATAATATAATATAATATAATATAATATAATATAATATAATATAATATAATATAATATAATATAATATAGTATAGTATAGTATAGTATAGTATAATATAATATAGTATAATATAATATAGTATAATATAGTATAGTATAGTATAGTATAGTATAATATAATATAATATAATATAATATAATATAATATAATATAATATAATATAATATAATATAATATAATATAACGTAACATAACGTAACATAAAGTAACATAACATAACATAACGTAACATAACGTAATATAATATAATATTCCTAGGACTTTTCTTTTTGGGATCTTTTTCAGGAGGTAATAGGTGCATTCTGTCTGCCTCTATTTTGCCCTCTGATTCTAAAATATCAGCGCAATTTTTCTTGAGAATGTCTTGGAGGTTGATTTCTAGATTATATTTTTTAACATTGCTTTTAGGGAGTCCAATAATTTTAAATTTATCTCTTCTGGACCTCTTTTCCAGGTCAGTGGTTTTTTCCATGAAATATTTGACATTGCTTTCTATTTTTTCATTTGTTTTGATCTGCTTAATACTATCTTGATTTCTCATAAAGTCACTATGTTCCATTTGCTCCAATCTAATTCTGAAGGAATGATTCTCTTCAGTGTGCTTTTGAGATTCTTTTTCCATCTGGAAAATTTGCCTTTTTAAGGCATTCTTCTACTTATTGCCTTTTTGAGCCTCTTTTACCGTTTGAGTTAGGCTATTTTTAAGGTTTTTTTTTTCTTCAGTCAGGTTTTTGAGTCTCATTTTATAATTTTCTTGCATCATTCTCATTTCTCTTCCCAGTTTTTCCTCCACTTCTCTTATTTGGTTTTCAAAATACTTCTTAAGCTTCTCTATGGCCTGTAAGCAGCTTATTCTTTTCTTGGAAGCTTCTGCTGCAGGAGTTCTGATTTCACTGTTTTCCTCCTGTTCAATGCCCTGATCTTTGTTGTCACCAAAAATGGAGTCAAAAGTTAGATTACTGTGCTTGCCTTGCTAACCTCATTTGCTTATGTTACCACTCAATTTCTTGACTTTTGAGCTTTTTGCCACGGTATAACTCTGCTACCAGAGGGGGACATTTCATCCCAAATCTCTGGGGTTTTCTCAGCTGCTGGACCTATTAATTGGGTCCTTTCTATGAAGCCTCCCCACTCTCTGGTCATGCACCCCAGGACCTCCACCCTAGACTGCAATCCACATTGAAACAAGTTAAAGCAAGAGCAATTACCCCTCAGCCTGGTTGTTTTGGTTCCCCTACAATCTGCAGACCAGGAGCTCTGAAGCAGCCATGTCTCAGCTTCCTTCACAGCTACCTTGCCTTAGCCACTTCTCGCCCCTGGGGGCAGTGGGTGACCCCATCCTGAAATCATGTTTCCCAGAGTCCACACTGCACTGACCTCACACTTTGTCTTTATCATCTATGAGTTGATAATTCTAGTAACTTCCACAGCTCCTGGTGATCTAAACTCCCTCCCTACAGCTGCTGGCTGGTTGTGGCTGCCCTGAGGCTAAAACCTCCAGCTAAATAAGGCTGTGTTTGGCTCTCAGAGAGCTGTACTGGCTGCTTCTTGCCAGCTTGCCAGGCTGTCCTCAGTGAGAGGCTTTGTGCCATTTTATGGGTTCTGTACTGCCAAAGTTTGTTCAGATTCACATTTTATATCTACTGGAAGAGGTAGAAGTGGGAGCCCCGACTAAGACTTGTTTCTACTCCACCATCTTGACTCTGCCCCCACCACATGTCCTATTTCTTAACAGACTTGATATAAGCCTCAAAAGACACTTGAAATGAAACAAGGTGTTAATACAATAGTTGAAAGAAGGTGTGAATAGCTTTTGTGCTTGCCATTACATAGGGTTAGAATTGAAAGAAAGAGACTGTATTGATCATCTAACTCAACTTTCTTTACATATGAGGAAACTGAAAGCTGTTGGGAATCTTCTTTGACTGTATCACTAGCAACTTATGTATTCTTTGCAGTCCCGTCTCTATCCTTGTTCAGGTACCTATCCATTGGTACTCCCAACTTATCTTTGTCTTTAAACTTTCTGCTTAAAGCATTTTGTGTATCATCCCAAAATGCCAATTTGATCATTCCAGTTCCTTTCATTTTATAACCTCCAATGACTCCTCATCAAAACAAAAGCGCAAGCTATATTCCTTGGTATTCAAAGTCTTGAAAAATTTAGAACCAATCTATCTATTCTCTCATTACAAACACTGTAGTACAGACCAATTGGGTTTTCTTCCCTCTAGAAATGAAATTTTGTCCCTACTTCTGTACATTTGTTTTTGCTATTCTCTTTATGTCCAGTTCCAAATCTTTGTCTTTTTGAACAGATCTTTAGGTGTTTTCAATTTCTTACTTATAGAGGCATAAAAGAGAGGGAACAAATCTTGTTTTCATCAGTTTATGGTAATCCCAGTAAGGGACTTCCCTCTTTTGGTTGACACCTTATCTGTAACTTCTAATATTAGTTTGTTAGGGCACTAAGAGATTAAGGGGAGTTTCTCAGAATCACACTGCCAGAATGTGGCAGAGAAAAGATCTGAATTCACATCTTCCTGAGTACTGAGATCAGCTTTCTACTCACTTTCCTATACTTTCATTCTTATAGATTCCTTTGATTTTTTTATAATGTCTCAAAAACTGAGTCTTCTTGTTGAAGTGGTTCTCATTTAGGAGTCTTTTTTTCTAATTAAAGTAATATGCTTTTCCATCAGGAAATACCTTGTGGTATTACTCAATCTCATTTATTTCTTGAATTAAGCCTTTTTTGTCAACTATTTTTTTCATTGTATATATCGGTTTTGTTTATTCTCATGTTGAGAATTTATTTCCTTCCTCTGCCCCAGAGTTTTTTATATTTTATTTGGTGAATTCCTTACTGTTTTCATATAGTAAAAATTATTTGCACCTAGACATGACCATGAAATGAATTATTCTGCCATAAATACAATGCCATTTCCATCACTAATGCATTATGTCCTAACTCCTCTTAATTCAAGAAAATCTATTACTATAACATTTAGTAAAGGGCCCAAGATGTGTTATTCTCATTAAGTTTACTGTCCTTTGTGATATTTATAATTTTACCTGACACTATTTTTATGGATCCAATAAATCATATCTGACTGGTCATGCATTCTTTTCTCAGCTTGATTTGACCTTGACACAAGGCAATATCCTAGAATTCATCAATTTAGCAACAAAATGCAGCACTTGTAGGTCACTTAAGAGTTAACAAAACAAAACAAAAAGCAAGAGATTTATTTAGCCACACCCCAAATATATACAACAGAATAAACATTAAGGATACAATATTGAGGTATCTGGGTGGGCCTAGAGTCAGGAAGACTCCTTTTTTTGAGTTGAAATCTGGGCTCAGACCCTTACTAGCTGTGTTAACCTTGGCAAGTCACTCAACCCTGTTTGCTTCTGTTTCCCTGTCTATAAAATGAGCTGAAGAAGTAAATGGCAGACCACACCACTATTTCTGCCAAGAAAATCCCAAATAGGGTAATGAAGAGTTGCACAAAATACCTAATGTAGAACAACAACGATAATGACAACAGAATCTCTTTTGCTTAGCAACTCATCAGTATTAATATACAAAGCTTCATAGAGTATCTGAAAATCTTAATGGGAATTTTATGCTTAAGTGTTTAGGAATTGATGTCTGGAAGATGATCTTAATACTTTCATGGAAAAAAAATAACATATCATAACTGTGGAACATTTTAGGATATTTTTCTAATACATGCATTATGACATTAGACTTCATTTTTTCAATTATGTTTCATCCTTTAATTCAAATCAATAAATACTTATTAAATGGGCCAAGCATCTACAAGGGCCAGGTTATAACAAGCCCTTTTTCTTCCTTTAATGAGACCCCACTGACAATTTCTACCAGATTCTGTATAATCTGTTCTACCTGGTTGCAGATCTTCTTCACAACCCCACCAAGGCAAATAGACCTTAGTTCTCTCCTTTGGGTCCATTATTTCCTTTCCAATATGTTCATCTAGGATTGTCACTGATATAGCTTGGATGGGCCAAATCACCAACTTTCATATTCCTTATAATATGTTTGATCACTAACCCTGTCATATTTCCCTAATGTTCTAGTAGGCCTTACTATTGATCCTGCTGATATTCACTCCAGAGTACTAGACTCTGTTAGGTAAACTGTCATTTAAGTTGCAAAATATCTGTGCTTCATCACTTTCCTTTTTGTTTTGCCCTATTTAATATTAAACATTTTTGCCTACCCTTCAGATGAATCCTCCTATGTGTGCTAGTTCCCCTACTTGTAATGGAAGATTTTGGAGAACAGAAATTATCTTGCTTTTCTATTTGTATTTCACATGTTTAGCAAAGTGCTATGCACATACGAAGCACAGTTACATTTCATTCTCTCTATATTTGCTGTACATCATGAAGTCCACTATAACACAGGTCAACTCATTAGGTAAGTGCTATTAATGTTTACATTATTTTTTAAATATTTATTTGTTCCTTGCTTCTCTCTAAATCTGTTTCTCTGTCTCTGTGTCTGTCTATATGTGTCTCTCTTCCAGTTCCTCTGTCTCTCTCTCTTCCTAAATATCTCTGTTGCTTTCTCTCTGTCTTCCTCCTCCTTTTCTTGTTTTTCTTCCTCCTCCTCCTCCTCCTCCTCCTCCTCCTTCTTCTTCTTCTCCTTCTTCTCTCTCTGTCTCTCTCTGTCTCTCTGTCTCTCTCTGTGTGTCTCTCTGTGTCTCTCTGTGTCTCTCTCTCTGTCTCTCTCTGTCTCTCTCTGTCTCTGTCTCTCTGTCTCTCTCTGTCTCTGTCTCTGTCTGTCTCTCTCTGTCTCTGTCTCTCTGTCTCTCTCTCTGTCTCTCTGTCTCTCTGTCTCTGTCTCTCTCTGTCTCTCTCTCTCTCTCTGTCTGTCTCTTCATGTTAGCCAGGTAAGAAATACAGGGTACACTTAAGACCTCAATCCTACTTTGATTAGCTTCTTTCTGTACAGCCTGTTTCATTTTCCCTACATTGTGGTGGTCCATCCCTTCCTGGGGCTTGCAATCTTCATGATGAGGAGATAGGTGTTTCCCCCCAGTGGATGCCATCTCCTCTGCCTCAGTACTTCCAAGCTCAAGTTATGAACCAGACTCAAATTTTCTAGTGAGAAGGATGACACCTATACATCACCACCCCTGACTTTTTAAATTATTGAAGGCTATGGCATCAAACTATCAGCTCTAACAGGACTCAGTAGCTTCAAAGACATATAAGTGTGTACATAGGGGACTTCAAGCAGATAAGCAGGAGATACAAGTAACAATCACATCTAAATCACAGGATTAGAGAGAAGAGGACAACATTTAAGCTGGACCATAAATAATTTTAGCAGTTACGATATAGATAGAACTGAATCCAGTCATGGATGATGACTTTGACAAGTAGATATAGGCAAAAGAAAATAGTAGGAGATAAAGAGTGTCCATTTTTCCAGTTTGATTGGAATAAATGACAGGCAAATAGAAGTAGTTGAACATAAAGGGGAACTAGATTAGGATGATCTTGAATTCCCAGGTAGTGAACTGCATTTTTTTCATCTAGACACTGAGGAATCATAGCAGGATATTTTTGAAGTCATAAGAAACCTTTCAGACTATTTGAGCATTATTTAAGAAGCTGAGGCTTGCTTTAATGTCACTCAAATGTCCTGGGGGGGAAATGGATCAGGGAATGAAATAAATTTAGTTAGAACCAAGTTCAAATGTAATAAGATATAGACTATGCTATCATCTTATCTGAAACTGATATTCAAAATTATTCATGATCTTTATCAAACTGACATGAGTGACAAGAATAGAACATTTTTAGAGTCATGGTTTTCATTTATTTTTACCTGTAGGCACATTCCTGAGATCTGGAGGCAAAAGGGAAATGTTGTTGCTAGAATGTTCAAAGTCCTTGGTGATAGTACTCTGTGATTTAATAATCTTAAGGATTGTCTTGATTTGGTCTCTGAATAATGATATCTTACAATAACTCTGAAAAATATAATGAAATTCAGTCTAGCTGATGCATTTTACAGATGAGTAAATTGAGGAACAGAGCACTTAATAGACAAACAGAATAAGGGAATATTAAAGGCCATTTTTTCAATGAATGATTAGTGTGTCAAGACTTGGAACCTATAAATTATACCATAGAACTGAAGTTTAGAGACACAGCAAAAGGGAGGAAGAGGGGGAAGTAAAAAGAAGGGGAGGAGAGAGAGAGAGAGAGATGAGAGAGAGGGAGAGAGAGAGAGAGAGAGAGGGGGGGGGCGGGGGGGACGGGGGAATCAAGAGAAAATTACTGCATCATTCATAGAACTGGTGTCAGCATCACTGGGACATATCCAAATTGGTCTTAAAAATGTTATCAGGAGGCAACTAGATGGCTTAAAGCCTGGAGTGTTGGACTTCAAGTGAAGAGAACTAGAGTTCAGATTCTACTCAGACACTATCAAGATAGCTTAAGTTCCTTAACATAACTTCCTCATCTTTGAAATGTGGACAGTGTTGACTCTTGCTTCATTGGGTGGTGCTGAAGATCAAATTTATTTGAGGAACTTCATAAATCTTAAGGTGCTATGTAAAATTTTAACTATTATCATTATTATGTAAGTGAATTAAAAAAAAAAAGCCATTGCCTTACCTAAACCCTTCAAGGAATGGAGGAAAATAAGGAGGGACTCTAAATGAATAGACACAATTCTGAGAGTCTGGAAGGAAGTTACAAGAAAAGTCAGTTATTTTGTGGGGTTTTTTCCTATTTCCATCTTATTTTCTAATACAACTTTTCCTTATTAATATTTGTAAGTCTCACTTTGTAGCATGTAGCAAAATAAATGGAAGTAATGCCCTACCAATACAAAAGTCAAATACAGACATTCCCTGGTACTGCACACTGGGTGAATAATTAAGTAATACTGTGCTGTTATTGAGTAACCAGAGAGATTGAACCCAGTCTAGGTGAACTTGGAGCTGAGAAACTCAGCCATAGGCTATAGTCAAATAATATTAGTAAATAACTTGGTACTCTGGAACAAAAAGCCATAAATCATACGTTATGGTGCTCTGACTGTCTTAATCATCATCAACCAAAATATTTCTATAACTGTGTGTCAAATAGATAGTAAGTCTCCACTTATTCCATTGTTGTATAAATAATAACTGGATTTTCCCTTGAGATTTTATCTTACAATTAGTATTACAAAGGGAATTTTCACATATAATGTTTAATGTGCAAAACAGACTGTGAAAAGAGGCATTTTAAAAGAAGCTTGATGAATCCTAAAAATATAAAGTTCTGATGTAATCATGTTGACATGAAATAATATTTTCTTTTTTTTCTTATTTATGGTGTTTTATTATCATAAAGCAGTTCCAGTGAAATGATGTATTTCCTGATATAGATGGGAAAAACTCATGTCAACTCAAGTCAGTCTGTAAATGCCCACATATAGACTTTTGACAAATAGCATAACTAAGTTTGTGAGTTGTCTTCTTTTTTCAAATTAAAAAAAAATTGGGGAGGGTGACTTTGGGGGAGAGGAGAATTGTTCCCATTTTCCAACAGTCCAGCATGCATTGAAATAAGTTATGATGAATGAAGTGTGGTGTATGGACTGGGTAAAAAAATAAAAGAATATCTCCCACAGCCAGACTGCCAAGTAGTTCATAAATTATTTGTAAAATACTTCAGTGTTCTGCCACTGTGCCCAGGACCAGTTTCTAATATGCATAGAAGGGCTCTTTAATCATGCCCTTTTGCCTGAACAGACAAGGTGAATTGTGGTTCAGTTATAAGTCAGATTTTTTGGAGGACGTTGATAAACTGGAGCACATTCAGATCAGAGGAGTGTGGTCTGGGTAGTGTTAGGGGGCAAGGGGATATAAAGACCACATCTTATACAGATTGAGTAAGGGTAGTTGGGATGTTTTGTCTAAAGAAAGGTACTCTTTGGTAAGGAAATGATAGTTATCTTTAGGTATTTTGAAGGGCTTCCATGGGGAACAGGAATGACCTATCTCAATGTCAGGTGATGATGCTAGGAGTTTGTATTAAGTAATAGAGCATTATTTTACATTCAATCTAAGAAGTAGCTTCTTAACCAATTATGGTACTCCAAACATATAATAGGCTCCCTTGGTAAGTGATGAGTTCCCCATCATTGAAAATATTTAAGTAGAAGTTATATGAATGCTTCTTGAGATTACAATTGAAGAAATTTTAATTCATGTAAAGCTTCGGTTAGTTATTAGATTTCTGAGTCATCTAACCAAGTCTGAAACTTAATCATTCTGTGATTTATGAAAAAGACTAATTTTAAATGAAATTATTGAGAAAGGTCATGCTATTACTATCACTACAAAGGTATATTGGCTAATGAACAACAGTTTAAAGATGAGTCTTCTTGTATTCAACACAGCTCCTTTTTGGATGACAGTCACACAGGTTATTGGTGAGGTTCATATCTGTAACTCTTCCTTCAAAGCTCATTGTCCTCTTACATAATCTTCAAGACCCCATGATCCTCCCAATGCCATGAGTGGAAATTGAAGTAAAGCCCAAAGAAGTATGGTTTAACTCTATAACTAGTTGTGTCTGTGGAAAATTAATCTTCAAACAATTAATGAATATGAACTGTATGATTGGAACAGGGTCTGGCATTGTGGTAGGCACTTATTAAATGTTTATTGATTAAATGGATCAAAGCATAACAAATGGTATCTGCATCTAGGAATGTATGTGTTTGTGGAAAGAGGACTAATACACTTGATAACAATTAGTGAACAGTGTAAGATATACAGTTGTTATACCCTATGGCTTTGAAATTGCAAGCAAAGAAGTACTTAACACCTTGTTTTATTTATTTAATTATTTATCACCTTATTTTAGTTCAAGTTTCTTTTGAGCCTTGCCAATGATTACATCAAGTCTTTGTTAAGAGCCAGAACTTGTGAAACCCACAGTGGGAGGGACTTGCCAAAGACAGACACAGGAAGGATATAAGAGGTGAATATAACAGGGAGGAGCTAATGACCAGATTAAAAGCTAAGCACCAGGTAGGAGAGAGGAGAATTGAGAAGGGAGCACTTGTGGTGGCAGAGTTGAAAAGAAAAAAAAAAAAACTCTTGTGGTAGCCCACACTCTGTTTCTTCTGTCAGTGCAGATTTGTATTTGCAATGCTTTGTATAGAAGCACTAGGACCTTACTAGAAGCCCTGAAAGAGGATTTTATATTTTTCTTTACAGGGAAGGGTTTCAGAGGTCCTGGGACTATCCTGGTGAATTGTGTTTAGTTCTCGGAACTTGTCTGGTGGTCTGTACTGATTTCAAAAGAAAATAGCAAATTGATGGTGGTGCCAGCAACATGTGTGAATGTTGTTTTTCTCTGTTAAGCTTTATCTTCCCAGTAACAGAAACTTTGAAGGACTTGAGTAGATTGAACACTGTGAGTTTCTATATGGAAGGGGAACTGGATGAGGAACTGGATGAGGAGCTGAGAGATGCCTGCCTGTGAATCCAGGTGACTGTTGGGTATATTCAGGCAAGAGCTGGACCCATGGAAGAGGAACCATGGAATATGCTAGCCAACCTTGAGCTACATTGAAAAGACCTCTCCTTCTGTACTTAGTACTGGCTGAGAATGATTTACTATGGCCTAGGCGTAGGATAACTTTGTACACTGTATCTTGTACCTCTTAAGGATGATTGAGTTGAGGATAATTGGAAACTAATCTCTAATCAAAAAGAAATAAGACTTGGGATGGCTAGGTGGTGTAGTAAATAGAGCACCAGCCCTGGAGTCAGGAGGACCTGAATTTAAATGTGGCCCCAGACACTTAACACGAAAACTAGACCTGTGACCTTGGACAAGTCACTTAAAACCCAAAGGAAGAAGAAGAAAGAAGACTTTATTTTTTTTTACTTTATTTTTTTTTAATTTTTTAATTAAACAAATGCTTTATTAACTTCTGGTTTATATCATTCATTTCCACCAGATTATGAGTTACATTTTTCCCCCATTTTTCCCTACCCAGCACCCCAGAATAGCAGTCCCACCAGATATCCCCTCATCCAATCTGCTCTCTCCCATATCTTCTCCCATACCCCCTTCGACTTTGTGTAATGGCAATGCAAATTTAAAGATCTTCCCTGCCCCTAGCTTAAGTGCACCTGGAGCCTGGGGTGGGAGGCTTGTTTTTCAGGAAAGCCCACACCTTGATACTTTTGTGATTGGGCAGTGGGTCCAGAAGGTTGTTACATTCTCTGAGCCAGGAGAAGGCTATATAAACCCTGAGGAGAGGCTTGGCTTTGGGGCTCACTTTGAGAAGTGTTGTGTGATTTGACCAGATGAGACTCTGGGAAGCCGTTGTTGAGAGCCCCCCGGCTTTGAAAACCCAGATGTTGATGCTTCCCTCTCTGCTAACTGTGATTTGGTATTGATGCATGTAATGTTGGGACAGTTTGGAGGCCTGTCTGTTTGATCTGTAAGTTCTGTAACTCTGAAGTTCGGGGTGCTGACCTTTTTCCCCTGAACTAGGTAATGTATGTTTATTTGATTAAAGTAAGCTTGTTAACCCATTTTGAGTTGCTTTCCTTTTGAAAAGCAGATCTAAGAACCTGTGTTGGCAGCCACCCTGGGGATATTGGGGTGCTTGCTGCTACACTTTGCCATTAGGGCAAGGTGAATCTCTGAGCCCCAATGCCTGGACATCTTATGAAACATTTAATTTTAAAACTCCGATTTTCAGATCCATTCCCTTTCTCCCCTGTCACCCACTCCCTCTGAGAAGAGAAGCAATTCAGTATGTGTTATACATGTATATCTATGCGAAACATTACCATAGAAGATATATTGTAAAAGACTGCTTATATTTCCCTCCCACCTGTCTCACCTCCCACCTGGTCCATTCCCTACTTTGATCCTGTCCCTCTTTGATAGTGGGTACTTCTAACCTCCCCTCTCCCCAGAATGTCCTCCCCTCCATCATCCCCCCTCTCATCCTCCTTTCCCTATTCAGGAGAGTGAGTGAGGGTAAGATATTCCATTTAGTATGTATGTGATTCTCTCCTTGAGCCAACTTCAATGAGAATATGCTTTTGCCTTTTTGCCTTCCTGTTCTTCCCCTCCCCTGCAACTACTTCCCCTTGCCTCTTCTACATGAGATAGTTTTCCCTACCCTGTCTCTCTCCATCTCCTCTTGCCACTTTCCTCTCTCACCTCTTGACTTCACCCCTTAAGAATCATCCCTTCCTTGGGGCGGCTAGGTGGTGCAGCGAGCAGAGAGCCAGCTGCGCAGCCAAAAGGACCCAAGCCTGGATCCAGCCCCAGAAACCCAACACACAAACAAAAACCCAGCCACGTGAACCTAGGCAAGTCATCCAACCCCAATTGCCCTCCAAAAAAAAAATAATCATCCCTTCCCATCAAATTCAACCTGTGCCCTCTATCCATGTATACCTATGAACATATGCCATGTACCCTTCTTAAATTATTTTCATAATGAGAAAGGTTTCATCAAACACAGTTATTGTTTTTCCATGTAGGAATGTAAATAGTCCAACTTTGATAAGTTCCTTTTGATTTCTTTTCCTTGATTGCCTTCTCAAGCATCTCTTGCTTCTTGTGTCCAAATGTCAAATTTTCTATTCAACTCTGGTTTTTTCATCAAGAATGCTTGAAAGTCCGCTATTCCACTGAATGACCATATTTTCCCCTGAAACAAGATACTCAGTTTTGCTGGGTAAGTGACCCTTGGGTTCATTCTCAGCTCTTTTGCCCTCTGGAATATCATATTCCATGCCCTTCTATCCCTCAATGTAGAAGCTGCCAGGTCCTGTGCCATTCTGATTGTGTTTCCACAATATTGAAATTGTTTCTTCCTGGCTGCTTGTAGTATTTTCTCCTTGATCTGGGGATTCTGGAACCTGGCTATAATATTCCTGGGAGTTTTCTTCTGGGGATCTTTTTCAGGAGGTGATCTCTGGATTCTTTCAACTTCTATTTTGTCCTCTGGGTCTAAAACATCAGGGCATTTTTCCTTGAGAATTTCTTTAAGGATGCTTTCTAGGTTCTTTCTTTGATCATGGCTTTCAGGTAGTCCAATAATTTTTAAATTATCTCTCCTGGATCTATTTTCCAGGTCAGTGGTTTTTCCCATGAGATATTTCACATTGCCTTCTATTCTTTCATTTGTTTGGATCTGTTTAATA
This sequence comes from Gymnobelideus leadbeateri, assembly GCA_011680675.1. Taxonomy (NCBI): domain Eukaryota; kingdom Metazoa; phylum Chordata; class Mammalia; order Diprotodontia; family Petauridae; genus Gymnobelideus; species Gymnobelideus leadbeateri. Next base: position 292,886 of record WOXC01011555.1, on the reverse strand, counting down.
GTATCTGGATTTCTCATAAAGTCACTAGCTTCCATTTGCTCCAGTCTAACTGAAGGAATGAATGTCCTCAGTGAGCTTTTGAGATTCTTTTTTCCATCTGGCAAATTAGAATTTTTAAGGCATTCTTCTCCTCATTGCCTTTCTGAGGCTCTTTTGCCATTTGAGTTAGTCTATTTTTTAAGGTGTTATTTTCCTCAGTCAGGCTGTTGACTGTCCTTTCATACTTTTCTTGCATCTTTTTCATTTCTCTTCCCAAATTTCCCCCCACTTCTCTTATCTGCTTCTTAAGGTCCTCTATGGCCTGTAGCCAGCTTGTATTTTCATTTGGGGCTTTTGGTGCAGGAGTTCTGACCTCACAGTCCTCCTCCATGCTTTGAGCCTCTTTGCCCCTAAAATAGGAGTCCAATGTTGAACTTTTCTGTTTATTTTGTTTCATTTGCCTAGGAATATTGCCACTTAATTACTGGATTTTGGGGCTTGTTGCCACAGTAGGACTCTGCCACCAGACAGGAGAGCTTTCGCCCAAACGTGGGGTCTTCACAACTTCCGCTAGTTGGGTGGCCTCTGTAAAGCCTCCACCCACTCTGGCAAGTTGGATACCCACCCCAAACTTCCCCCCCAGACCACAATCCAGATCCAGGCAGTTTAAAGCAAAATTGATTAACCCCCAGACTGATTGCTGGATCTTCCTACAGTTCGAAGACCAGGAGCTAGAGCCACTATTGACGCTGCAAAATGGCTTCTGTGTAGCTGTTTCTTCAGCAGCTTTTTGCCCCCGGGGAGGAAGCCACATGTTCCCCAAATACTGGCCATAGGGCACTAAGCTCTCACTTTGTCCTAGGCATATCTGTGCTGATAATTCTGGAATCTCCACAATTGCTGGTGTTCTGGGGTTCCACCAGCCAGCTGAAGGCCCGACCGCCCTGGGGCTAAAACCGTGGACCTGGGCTCGGTTCTGCACTCTGCGCTGTTGTGTCCCAGCGTGCTGTGATGCCTGCTCTCAGAGTGCTTCGCTGGCCGCTCCCTGAAGGGCTGCTGGGCTGTCCTCAGCAGTAGGTTAGCTTCTCTGTGCCATTCTGTGGGTGCTGTGGCTCCAGAAGTTGTTCGGAGTTCCCTTTCACATTGTTTGAAATTTGTGTGGGGCAGAGCACATTGGAAATGCTGTTTCTACTCCGCCATCTTGGCTCTGCCCCCAAGACTTTATTTTTTGACATAGAGATCATGAAAATGTGACCTTTGGGTGGAGAATTTTTACCTTGGCACTTTCTGTCCCTTAATTAAGTTTACTCCTTAAAGATGATTGAGTTAAGGACTTACTGAATGATATCTTTTGTTTAAAACAATGTGGCAACTTTAATGACAAGTTATTATGTTATAACATTGTAAATGCTGTACTTTGCTGCCTCTGAATTTTTTACTTTTATTTATTGCTGAAAAAATAGAGAGTTCACTACAATATGTGATCAGAACCTTATAACTGCTACAGCAGCAGTCCTCTGGAAAGCTGCTCACAGCAGCAGTTCTCTGGAAAGCTTCATGTGCTTGGCTCCACAGGCTCACAGACCTAAAGATGGAGAGGATCTACTCACAACCCATTTTGCCTAACATATCATCTTATAGAAAAGGAAACTGAGACCAAGGTAGTTTAAATTTCTTATGTAAGGAAAAAGGAATAGTAGGCATTGGACGAAAAATTTAAATTCCTGTCGTCTAACACTAGAGCCATTGCTCATTCCAATATAGCATACTGCACCCATGGCTACTGATAAGTCCTAATAAAAGGAGGCTAGATGAGGGCTAGGTTAGTCACCAAAGATATCTTAGGTCTGGTTATGCTTATAAAGGTACCTAATTATATTCAGATTAAAACATATTTCCTTGGGGATTTTTCAGACCAGGTTTTGATTAAAACAATTTTCTTTAAAATATAAAACCATGAGCACAAAATTTAAAAGTATGAATGTTTATTTTCTTTTTAAAATAAATTGTATTTTATTTTAAGTTTACATTATTCACTTCCACAAGATTTGAGTTGCAAATTTTCTCCCTACCTTTCCCCTACCCACCACCCCCAAAACAGCAATTCCACTGTACAACCTCTTCCCCAATCTGCTCTCTGTATATCCTCCCCACACCCCCTGTGACTTTCCAGTAGGGCAACACAGATCTCCATACCCCAGTGCTTGTATATCTTATTTCCTTGTTGCATGTAATAATAATAATAAATGTTTAAACATTTGAATTTAAAACTTTGAATTCCAGATTCTTTCCTTTCCTCCCTAAGCATTTAATATAAGTTATATATGTGTAGCTATTCAAAACATTTCTATAGTGGATTTATGGTGAAAAACTGACTATATTTCCCTCAATCCTATCTTGCCATTACTTATTCTATTTTCCACTTTGTCCCTGTGCCTTTTCAAAAGTGTGTGCTTCTAACTACCCCCCCCCCCGAAACTTGCCCTCACCTCCATCATCCTCCTTCTCATCCACTCCCCCGATACTCTCTTGTAGGGTGAGGTACCCTATTTAGTGTATATGTCCTTGTTCCATGAGGCAAATTCAATGAAAGCAATGTTGAGCCATTCCCTTTTTCCTTCTTGTTCTTCCCTGCTATTGTAACAGTTTTCCCTTGACTTTCCTATATGAGATAATTTACCCCATTCTGTCTCTCCCCATCACCTCTCATTATATTCCTCTCTCACCTCTCAATTTCACCTTTTAAGTATCATTCCTTCATATTCAATTGATCCTGTGCCCTATGTCTATATATACCTCTACACATATATACATGCACTAACATATGTATTCATACAACCATATTCCCTCCTACATAGATACAAATGTATGTATATATACATATGTGTGTATATATGTATATATATACATATATATGCACATATATATGCATATATGTGTATATATGTATATATATACATATATATACACATATACACACATTTATATTCCCTTCAACTATCCTCATACTGAGAAAATATTCATAAGTTAAAATTATTGTTATTCCATGCAGGAATGTAAATAGTTCAACTTTGATAAGTTCCTTATGATTTCCTTTCCCTGTTTACCTTCTCATGCTTCTCTTGCTTCTTATATCTGAATGTCAAATTTTCTATTCAGTCGTGTTTTTTTTTTTTTCATCAAGAAAGCTTGAAAGTTCTCTATTTCATTGGATGACCACATTTTCCCATGAAACCTGATACTGAGTTTTGCTGGGTAGGTGGTTCTTGATTTTAAGCCCAGCTCCTTTGAACTCAGGTACATCACATTTCTAGCCCTGAAGAAGCCACCAGATCTTGTGTTATCCTGATTGTGGTCCCACAATATTCAAATTGTTTCTCCTTGGCTGCTTGTAATATTTTTTTCATGATCTTGGAATTCTGGAACCTGGCTATAATATTCCTAAGCATTTTGTTTTTGGGATCTTTTTTCAAGAGGTGATTGAATTCTTTCAACCTCTATTTTGCTGTCTGTTTTTAAAATATCAGAGCAATTTTCCTTGAGAATTTCTTGAAGAATGATTTCCAGTTTCTTTTTTTTGATCATGGCTTTCAGGATGATCAATAATTTTTAAATTTTTAAATGATCTCTCCTGTATATATTTTCAAGATTAGTAGTATTTCCAATGAGATATTTCACATTGTCTTCTTTTTTTTTCATTTGTTTAGATTTGCATAATCATATCTTGATTTTTCATTAAGTCATTAGCTTCCATTACCTCCATTTTAATTCTGAAGTAATTATTCTCTTTTTTTTTAAATTTATTTTTTAAAAATTTTTAACAAGTTCACTTTAATCAAACAAACATATATTACCTAGTTCAGGGGGAAAAGGTCAGTACCCCAAACTTCAGAGTATCAGCATCTGGGTTTTCAAATCCGGGGGGCTCTCAACTGCTGCCCAGAGTCTAATCTGGTCAAATCACACAAAACTTCTCAAAGTGAGCCCCAAAGCAAAGCCTCTAATCAGGGTTTATATTGCCTTCTCCTGGCTCAGAGAATGTAACCATCCTCTTGACACACTGCCCAATCACACAACATCAAGGTGTGATCCTTTTTGGAAACCAAGCCTCCTACCACAGTCTCCATGTGACCACATTCAGCCTATTAGGAGGCAGAGAATATTTTCAAATCAAGGAAGGTTTAATGAGTCTTTTGAAGCCAATCAAAGTATCTTAAGCCAATCAAAGGGCAGGGAAGATCTTTAAATCTGCATTTCCATTACATTCTGCCCCAAGATCTTTCATGCCCATAGCATACACAATTTACATTTGAATTAGCACTAAAACATCTCTTAGGTCACATTTTCCAGGTACGTAAGAAAATCACAATATAATCTCAAAATACAATAGTCCAAGTCTTCCACTCATGGGGCAAATGTTAACTCAGTCACTTATCAGTAAAAATAAAAAAAAATAGTCACTCTTAAGTTAACTCAGTCACATCAGTAATTTCAAAGTACATGGTCAAAGTCTTCCACTCATGGGGCAAAGTCTTGATTAACTCAAGTAGTCTCTTATCGATTACAATATCTCAAAGTATTCAAAGTACAATCAGTCACTTATTCTGTAAAGTCTTACTATGAATGCACATAGCATAGACAATTTACATTTCATTTAGCACTAGCCATCTCTTAAGTCATATTTTTCTAGGTATATCTAAAGTTATGAAAGTGGCCACTGGGCCTTAAATACAAAATACAAAGCATTATCACATCAATTCAAAACAAGAGTAAAAATAAAGTTTTCTTGTGAGCAGGGGGGTGTCCTTCTCATAACACTGCTCCAGCCCCTGCTTCCAAGTCCAGAGAGGTGGCTGTGCAATGAAACAAACATGGGGTTCTTGAGGATCCATGGCACTTCACCCCACGCACCATAATCACAAGTCCATCCCTCTTGGGTCCCAAACTGTGGGATGCAGCAAGGAAACACATTCAGTGCCCCTGCTTTGCCTCACAGTCCTTATCTTGTCCTGTGGCTGATTTCCAAACTCTTGGGTTCCTTCTCCTCCAGCAGAAGGCAGCAGCTCCTGGTTTCTCCACAGATCTCCATGTAAGCAGCTCACAATTCCTGCTCTCAGCTCAACTAAATCAGCATGCAGGCCATTTTTTTTCTCCTGTTCCATGGATCCACAGAATCACAGCTACCACAACTGGGAAGCAAACAATTATCCCAGCCGCCATACTTTCCTTTTACGCAGCAGATCCCATCCTTGGTCACCATTTGTAGCAGCAAGCACCCCAACATCCCCAGGGTGGCTGCAAACATAGGTTCTTAGATCTGCTTTTGTAAAGAAAAGCAACTCAAAATCAGTTAACAAGCTCACTTTAATCAAACAAACATATATTACCTAGTTCAGGGGGAAAAGGTCAGCACCCTGAACTTCAGAGTATACAGACAGATCAAACAGACAGGCTTCCAAACTGCCCAACTATTATCAATACCAAAATCACCGTTACCAGAGAGGGAAACATCAACATCTGGGTTTTCAAAGCCGGGGGGCTCTCAACTGCTGCCCAAAGTCTCATCTGGTCAAATCACACAACACTTCTCAAAGTAAGCCCCCAGTAATTATTCTCTTCAGTGATCTTTGAGATGCATTTCCCATTTGGCAAATTTGGCTTTTGAATGCATTCTTTTCCTCATTGGCTTGTTGAGCCTCTTTTGCCATTTGAGTTAGTCTATTTTATTTTTTCTGAAATGCTTTATTAACTTCTGGTTTACATCATTCATTTCCATCAGATGTTGAGTTACACTTTTTTTCCCATTTTCCCCCAACCACCACCCCAAAATAGCAGTTCCAGAAGATATCCCCTCTTCTAATGTGCTCTCTCCCATATCTTCTCCCATATCCCCTTTGACTTTTCCAGGGGGCAAGGTGAATCTCTGGTCCAAATTCCTGTATAGCTTATTTCCCAATCATATGTAAAATACGATTAATAATTGGATTAATGCTAGGATTTATATATTTTTAAAACATTTGATTTTAAAACTTCAATTTCCAGATTCATTTCCTTCCTCCCTTGTCACCCACCCTTACTGGGAAGACAAGCATTTCAGTATATGTTGTACAGTTGTACCTATGCAAAACACTACCATAGTAAATAAATTGTAAAAGACTGACTATAATTCCCTCATTCCTATCCCAGCTCCCATTTGGTGTATTCCCTACTTTGATCCTGTCCCTTTCCACAAGTGGGTGCTTCAAACTTCCCTCCCCTCCATCCTTCCCATCCTCTCTTCCATCATCCCACCTCTCATCCCCTTCCCCCTACTCTGCTATAGGGTGAGATATCCTATTTTGTATGTATATCATTCTCTGACTGAGCCAAATTCAATGTGAGCAAGGTTTGGCCTTTTTGCCTTCTTGTTCTTCACTTCTCTTGTAACCATTTTCCCTTGCCTCTTCTATATGACACAGGCCACCCCATACTATCTCTTCCCATCTTGTTATACCCCTCTTATTATACCCCTCTTGTTACACCCCTCTCTTGTTATACCCCTCTCTCAACTCTCAATTTCACCTTTTAAGTATCATCCTTTCCTATTAAATTTGACCTGTGCTCTCTATCTATATACCTGTAAACATACACACACACACACACACACACACACACACACACACACACATTCATATATATATATATATATATATATATATATTCATATATATATATATATATATTCATATATACATATACCCTTCTTAAACTATTTTCATACTGACAAAGGTTTCTTCAGTTACAGGTATCATTTTTCCATGTAGGAATGTAAATAATTCAACTTTGATAAATTCCTTATGATTTCTTTTTCCTGTTTACCTTCTCAAGAAGTTCTTGCTTCTTTTATCTGAATGTCAAATTTTCCATTCAACTCTGGTTTTTCCATCAAGAATGCTTGAAAGTCCTCTATTGCACTGAATGACCATATTTTACCCTGAAATATGATACTCAGTTTTGACGGTTAGGTGATGCTTGGTTTTTATCCCAACTCCTTTGCCCTCTGGAATATCATATTCCAAGCCTTCACTCCCTCAGTGTAGAAACTGTCAGATCCTGCTCTATCCTGTTTGTGTTTCCACAATATTGAAATTGTTTCTTCCTGGCTGCTTGTAATATTATCTCCTTGATCTTGGAATTCTAGAATCTGGCTATAATATTCCTAGGAGTTTTCTTTTTGGGATATTTTCCAGGAGGTGATCAGTGGATTCTTTCAACCTCTATTTTGCCCTGTGTGTCTAAAACATCAGGGCAATTTTCCTTGAGAATTTCATGAAGGATGATTTCTAGGTTCTTTCTTTGATCATGATTTTTAGGTAATCCAATAATTTTTTAATTGTCTCTCCTCGATCTATTTTCCAGGTGATTGGTTTTTCCCATGAGATATTTCACATTGTCTTCTATGCTTTCATTTGGTTGGATCTGCTTAACAACATCTTGATTTCTTATAAATTCACTAGCCTCCATTTGCTCCAGTCCAATTCTGAAGGAATGATTCTCCTCAGTGAGCTTTTGATTTTTTTTTCCATCTGGCAATTTCGGCTTTTAAGGCATTCTTTTCCTCATTGCATTTTTGAGACTCTTGTCATTTGAGTTAGTCTTTTTTTAAGGTATTATTTTCCTCAGTCATGCAGTTGACTCTCATTTCATCCTTTTCTTTCATCTTTCTTATTTCTCTATCCAATTTTCCCCCCACTTCTCTTATCTGCTTCTTAAGGTTCTCTATGGCTTGCATCCAGCTCGTATTTTCATTTGGAGCTTTTGGTGCAGGATTTCTGACATCAAAGTCCTCCTCCTATTAGATGCTTTTATCCTCTTTGCCCATAAGATAGGAGTCTAATGTTGCATGTTTCTGTTTATTTTGTTTCCTTTGCCTAGACCTGTTGCCACTCAATTACTTGACTATTGGGCTTGTTGCCACAGTAGGACTCTGCCACCAAGCAGGGGAGCTTCCAAGCTAAATACTGGGGTTTTCTCAGCTATTGGAGTTATTAGTTGAGTGCCCTCTCTGAAACCCCCACACAGTCTGGCATGCTGGTCACACACCCCAAGACCTCCACAGAAAACCACAATCCATATTGAAGAAAGTTGAAGAAAGAGCGATTACCACCCCCCCAAGACTGATTGCCAGCTTCACTACAGTCTGTGAGCCAGGAACTGAAGCTGCAACATGGCAGCTGAGTCATGTCTACACTGCAGCTTCTTGCCCCCAGTGAATGAGGCAATATGCTCTCCCAGCCAGTCCCAAAGTCCATACTACACCGACCTCTCACTTTGTCATTTGCTTCTATGTATTGGTAATTCTGGAAATGCCACAGCTGCTGTGTTCTGGAGTCCCTCCAGCCTTCTGCTGGTCTGGCAGCCCTGGCTCCCAGAGAGCTGTGCTGGCCACTTCCTGCCAGTATGCCAGGCTGTCCTCAGCAAGAATTTATCTTCCCTGTGTAATTTTGTGGGTTCTGGATCTCCAGAAGTTGTTCAGGGTCCCATTTTCTTATTTTGGAACTGGTGTGGGTAAGAGTGCCGGGAAAGTGCTGTTTTTCCTCCACCATCTTGGTTCCACCCTCCCCTTTGAGTTAGTCTACTTTTTGAGGTGTTATTTTCTTCTGTGAGATTTTTCATTAGCTTTTCATGATTTTCTTACATCCTTCTCATATTTCTTCCTAATTCTTCCTCCAATTCTCTTGTTTCTTTTTGAAAATCTTACTTAAGCTCCTCTATGGTCTGTAACCAATTCATATTTTTGTTAGAAGCTTTTGGGGCACGAGATCTGACATTATTGTCTTACTGCCATACCATGCTTTGATCCTTTTTGTCCCACAAAAAGTAATCTAAAGTTTGCTTGCTGTACTTACTTTGCTCCATTTGCTTACTCACGTTTCCACTCAATTACTTGACTTTTGAGCTTTTTGCCACAGTAGAAATCTGCTTCCAGAGAGGAGAGTTTTGTCCCATATAGCTGGGCTTTTTATAGCTTCAAAACATATTAGTTGTGTGGCCTCTCTGAAGCTTCCACAGGCAGTGAAATTTGGTCACACACCCCAGGACCTCCACTCTATACAGGTATCCAGACGCATGCAGGTAAAAGCAAGAGTGATTACCCCTCAGAATAATGGCTTGGTCCCCCTACAACAGGCAGTCCAGGAGCTCTGAAGCATCCATATGGTGGAGGCTGCTGCATCTCAGCCACTTCTCCCTGGCAGTACAGGCCAGACCACACTTTTGGTCGCCTTTTTCCAAAAGTCCACACTCACCTTTGACTTTGCCTTTGACATTTTTGGGTTGATAATTCTGCAAACCACCACAGCTGCTCTTTATCCATCCTGAAGCTAAAATCGAGGACTCAGGTTGGGCTGGGCTCTGCTCCCTGCACACCATGATGAACCCTTTCTGCCAACCTGCCAGGCTGCCTTCAGCAGGAGATTTCTTTCTCTCTGTCACGTTGAGCATTCTGTATTTCTAAAGTTTCTTTGGAGTAATATTTTATAGGGTTTTGAGGTTATGGGGAGGTTATGGGGAGAACTCATGGAGTTTTCCTGCTTCTATCAAATTTTAAGATTTCTTAGGACTTGCCAATTACCTGCTACATGTTTGTGTTATTGAATATTATGGGTAGCAAGCTATAGAAGATTACACTTATTGTTATTATTTGGTTTATTATTATTACTAATTGAACATTTTTATTCAAATTGATTGTAAAAATCAATTCAACAAATTCATTATATTCATGTGTTTATCAAAATACCATTTCAATATGTATATTTATTAATATATTTTTGTTAGAGTAGACTACATGTTATAGTAGAAATAAAAATCATAATAAAATGGCTGCAGAATTCAAGTGAGTTATCGATGAATAATATTTCCCATCTTGTAATAGATTGAGAGGTGAGATAGATAGATAGACAGACAGACAGACAGACAGACAGACAGATAGATAGATAGATAGATAGATAGATAGATAGATAGATAGATAGATAAAGTATATAGTCCCTACTTTCAAGGACAATATGTTTTAATGAAAGAAGACAAAATATAAAGAGAAATGGGAAAGGGTGGGGGGATGCCAAGATAAGAAGACTAGGGGTAGAGATTTTTCCAGGGGGCAAAAAAATTTTGCAAAGATGTAGAGAAGAATGCCCAGTATGCTGCAATCACTGTGATTGTCTATGTTTCATCTTACCTTCTTTGATTGTATTGTAGGATTCTTTAGGTGAATTACTTTTTATGGAGTCCAATTCAGTGCTTAATACAATTTATTATAGTTCTACAATTTTGTAAATTTATTTTGTATGACTACACACATATAATGGCTATCATATGGTTTATCTTCTGAAAAGGAGCTAAAGGGGTCAAGATGGCAGAGTAGTAACAGTACTTCCACAGAGCTCTGGCCCACTCCACTTCCAAATTTATGTAAAAATGGTCACTGCACAAACTCTGGAGCTCCACAACCCATAAAAAGAGACAGAGAAGCTGACCTCCCACTGAGGACAGCCCACCAGCCTGGTAGATAGCGGCCAGTGCAGCTCTGTTGGAGCTGAGTCCAGGTCCATGTGAGTCTGAGGTTTTAGCCCCAGGGCAGGCTGACCAGAGGACAGCTGGAGGGATCCCAGAACAACAATTGCTATGGCATTTCCAGAATTATCAACAAATAGATGCCTAGGACAAAGTGGGAGGATAGTACCCTAGGGACTTTGGGACTGGTTGGCAGATCTTGTTGGCCACTTCTTTCTGTCCCCACTAAAGGGGGAGAGAAGCCACTGATTAACCACAGGCAAAGCCTTGCAGCTTCAGTTCCTGGCCTGCTGACTGTAGGGAGATCTTGGGGGGGGGGTAATCGCTCTTGCTTTAACCTCCTTGGATCTGGATTGCCATATGGGGTAGAGGTCTTGGGGTGTGTGACCAGCTTGCCAGAGCATGTGGAGGCTTCAGAGAGGGCACCCATCTGGTACTTCCAGCAGCTGACAAAGCCCCAGTGTTTGGGACAGAAGGTCCCCTGGCTGGTGGCAGAGTTCTACTGTGGCAACAAACCAAAAGTGAAGTAATTGCATGGCAACATGCCTGGGCAAAAGGAAACAAAATAAACAGAAAAATGCAACATTAGATTCCTATTTTGGGGGCAAAGAGGATCGAACCTTGGAACAGGAAGATGACTAGGAGGTCAGAACTCCTGCTCCCAAAGCCCCAAATGAAAATACGAGCTGGTTACAGGCCATAATTGACATTAAGAAGCAGATTAGAGAAGTACTTGGAAATTGGGAAGAGAAATGAGAAAGATGCAAGAAAAGTATGAAATGAGATTGAACAGCCTGAGTGAGGAAAATAATACCTTATAAAAAGACTAACTCAAATGGCAAAAGAGGCTCAAAAAGGCAATAAGGAGAAGAATGAATTAAAAAGATAGATGGAAAAAGAATCTCAACAGCTCGCTGAGGAGAATCATTCCTTCAGAATTAGACTGGAGCAAATGGAAGCCAGTGACTTTATGAGAAATCAAGATGCCATTAAGCACATTCAAACAAATGAAAGAATAGAAGGCAATGTGAAATATCTCATGGGGAAAAAAAAAAAAAACAGTGACCTTGAAAATAGATTCAGGAGAGATAATTTAAAAATTATTGGACTACCCAAAAGCCATGATCAAAGAAAGAACCTTGAAACCATCCTTCAAGAAATTCTCAAGGAAAATTGCCCTGATGTTTTAGACCTAAAGGGCAAAATAGAGGTGGAAAGAATCTACCAATCACCTCCTGGAAAAGATCCCAATAAGACAACTCCTAGGAATATTATAGCCAGGTTCCAGAAATGCCAGACCAAGGAGAAAATAATACAAGCAGCCAGGAAGAAACAATTTGAATACTGTGGAAATGCAATCATGATAGCACAGGATCTGGCAGCTTTTACACTAAGGCATTGAAGTGCTTGGACTATGATATTCCAGAGGGCAAAACCAATAACCACCTACCTAGCAAACCTGAGTATTGTGTTTCAGGGGAAAATATGGTCATTCAGTGGAATAAAGGAATTTCAATCATTCTTGCTGAAAAAACCAGAGTTGAATAGAAAATTTGACACAAGAAGCAAGACATGCTTGAGAAGGTAAACAGGGAAAAGAAATCATAAGGAACTTATCAAAGTTGGGCTATTCACATTACTAAAGGGAAAAATGATAACTGTAACTGATGAAACTTTTCTCAGTATGAAAATATTTGAAGAAGGGTATATGTACATATGAATACATATGTGTATGTGTCTATATAAATTTTCAGGTATACATAGATAGAGGGCACAGGTCAAATTTAATAGGAAGGGATGATACTTAAAAGGTGAATTTAAGAGGTGAGAGAGGAATATAACAAGAGGAGATGGGGAGATTCAGAATGGGGTAAACTCTCTCATAGAGAAGAGGCAAGGGGAAAATGGTTACAAGGGAGGGGAAGAACAGGAAGGCAAAAAGGCAAAACCTTATTCTCATTGAATTTGGGTTAGGGAGAGAATGTCTTGCATAATAAATATGGCATCTTCCCCTACAAGAGAGTAGGGGGGAAGGGGTTGAGAGAGGGGATCATGGAAGTGAGGGTGAAGTTGGGAGCACCCACTTTATTTTAATGCAATTGGGATTAACTTGCTCCGGGTTACAGCACTAGTCATTTTTATGTGCAGGTGCTAATTTTTTGAGACCAGAACCAATCCCATGTGGTCCCCACTCCAGGGCTGGCACTGTTACTCACTGTGTCACCTAGCCACCCCAAGGGAGCATCTACTTTTGAAAAGGGACAGGATCAAAGTAGGGAATAGACCAAGGGTGAGGTGGGATAAGAGGGAGGGAAATGTAGTCAGTCTTTTACAACATATCTGCTATGGTAATATTTTGCATAGCTAAATATGTACAACATATATTGAATTGTTAATCTTCTCTGTAAGGGTAGGTGACAAGGGAGGAAGGTATGAATCTGGAATTCAAAATTTTTAAATCAAATGTTTAAAAATATATAAATACTATTATCAATACTATTTTACATATAATTGGGAAATAATATATACCGGCATTGGGATAAAGATATTCACCTTGCCCTACCGGAAATGCATATTTAAACATCTTCCCTGCCCCTAGGCCCTTTGATTGGCTTAAGAGACTTTGATTGGCTTATGAGACTCTGAAAACCTTCCTTGATTTGAAAATATACTCTGCCTCCTAATAGGCTGAATGTGGTCATATGAAGCCTGTGGTAGGAGGCTTGGTTTTCAGGAATGACCACACCTTGATGCTGTGTGATTGGGCAGTGGGTCAAGAGCGTGGTTACATTCTCTGAGCCAGGAGAAGACTATATAATCCCTGATTTGAGGCTTTGCTTTGGGGCTCACTTAGAGAAGTTTTGTGTGATTTGACCAGATGAGACTCTGGGCAGCTGTTGAGAGCCCCCCGGCTTTGAAAACCCAGATGTTGATGCTTCCCTCTCTGGTAACTGTGATTTGGTATTGATATAATGGTTGGACAGTTTCGAAGCCTGTCTGTTTGATCTGTAAGTTCTCTAACTCTTAAGTTTGGGGTGCTGACCTTTTCCCCCTGAACTAGGTAAATGATATATCTTTGTTTGATTAAAGCAAGCTTGTTAACCCATTTTGAGTTGCTTTCCTTTTGAAAAGCAGATCTAAGAACCTGTGTTGGCAGCCACTCTGGGGATGCTGGGGTGCTTGCTGCTACAGGTATGGGGGAAGATATGGGTGACAGCAGATGGGGTGACGGGATATCCTGTTAGACTGCTATTCTGGGTGAGGGGTAGGGAAAAATGGGGGAAAAACTGTAACTCAAAATCTGATGGAAATGAATGATGTAAAGGAGAAGTTAATAAAGCATTTGAAAAAAAAAAAAGGAAGTTTATGCCCTCAGGTATAAGAGCAACACATAAACATCACTGATTAATTTCATGTGGGAAAGGTAATGGTTGCTGAAGAGGAAAATGGGCATTTTATCCTATCATACTGGATAACATTAATAAATATGGAATTTCCAGGGGCGGCTAGGTGGCGCAGTGAATAGAGCGCCGGCCCTGGAATCAGAAGGACCTGAGTTCGGAGCCGGCCTCTGACACTTAATCCGCACAAACAAAAACCTAGCCGTGTAACCTTGGGCAAGTTACTTAACCCCAATTGCCCTAAAGGGGCGGCTAGGTGGCACAGTGAGTAAGAGTGCCGGCCTCGGAGTTGGGATGACCCGAGATCAGATCCGGCCTCAGAAAGTGAGCACCCACGCATAAATAATGACTAGCTGTGTAACCTTGAGCAAGTTACTTAACCCCAATTGCTTTAAAAAAAAAAATATGGAATTTCCAATAAAGCAAAGAAGCTGAAGGGAGAAAATATACTCTGCCTCCTAATAGGCTGAATGTGGTCATATGAAGCCTGTGGTAGGAGGCTTGGTTTTCAGGAATGACCACACCTTGATGCTGTGTGATTGGGCAGTGGGTCAAGAGCGTGGTTACATTCTCTGATCCAGGAGAAGACTATATAATCCCTGATTTGAGGCTTTGCTTTGGGGCTCACTTTGGAAATCAAAAGTTTAACAAAATAAATATTAAAAAAGATAAATTATGTTGTAGTCTTGGGATATGATAGCCATCATTATGACCATGTCTCTTCACATTGTTTTTTTATTTATCAATTAATAATCACTTATTACACATCTACCCTGTTTCAGTCACCATTCTAGGAGAGATGAAAACTGAGAGAGAGAGAGAGAGAGAGAGAGAGAGAGAGAGAGAGAGAGAGAGAGAGTCTTTTCTGTCAAAAACTTATATGCAAATGCAGTAACTTAAATATACATAGATATAGTCATACAAAAGACACTTAGAAAAGCCACAATTTAACTATTTATGAAAGGTACTAACTAGTGTCTGGGTGAGAATTGGGGTGGGGGTAAAAATAAGCCTCATGTAGAAAAAAATTGGTCAAAAAATCATAGAATCTCAGAGAAAGTTTATACATGTTCTTCACTAATTTGAGCAAAAATGTACTTGCTAGATGTTATGCCAACCTCAGTAGCTCCCTCTAAGGGATGCCATTCTTTCAATGCCAATATGTAGGAGTTCTCAGGGTGCCTTAGGACATCTCCACAGTTCAGAACTGTTTATATATCTTCAGTCTGATAGAGATTCTCTGGACATTTACTAAGTTTTTCGTGCTGAAACACAACTTATATGCCTCTAGGCTGAGAGCAGCCCCTGGCCCCAAAGCAAATGCATTATTTGAGACTGTAAAAGGGAACTGAAAGAATATGACATTCATTCATTTATTGTCTACTTATCTCCTTAGCCCATGGGAAAAAAAACTCATAAGATCTATCTTTCCAAATCACCTGATGATGCAATCTTATGTCTTTGGAAAGAGTTGAAAATTATAAAAGGTTCACAGGCTCTTTCTCAGGACATTGTATTTCTCCAATATTTCCTGACATCTGCCCTTATAAACTAACGGGTGGAGGGGGGTGATTCAACAAGCAGTGAAAGCAGGATCTAGCTTAGAAAATCTATCATATTCCACCTACAGGCTACAGTCTTCTGATTTACTTTCCTGTGCCAAAGATGCCAATTGCAATTTATAAATCCTAATTGGGGTTGGAATAAAACCGAAGACCGCCTTTTCCATAGACATTGTTATGGCATCTAGAGCAGTGGTGTTGTTTGTAAGTGTTTTAATGGATGCCAGAGGTAAGAGATTTTTTTTTTTTAGTGGAGGACTCTCATCTACTGAACGCTCTTCCTCTGGTCCTCAAAGGGAGCTTTATTATATACAACCAGGTCATATTCCATTTTCCAGCATCAACACTCTTTCATTTAAGATTACCTTCTGAAAAATTGAACTTTTGTAGATGTTAGAGTTTAAATCCCAACAAAGTGATGGATGATTATATGATACACTCACTGAATTATCCATAATGCAAAAATTTTAAAATATATACATAATTATTTCATAAGTGCAGACCAGCTGTATTCCAGGTTTAACTTTCCAGACTCACATATATCATTTTCTCTTTTTTTTTCCACTTCAGAATGCTTGATATAAATGTGTCTGTATTTCTGTTGTTTTTCTTTTAAGTTTGTATGTATGTAGGTGTCAGAAAGAGAGAGGAAAAAGGCAGTAGCAGAGAGACAGAGACAGAAACAATGAGACTCAACAGAGGAGAGGGAGAGAGACAATCAGAGGGAGACAGAGACGGAGACAAAGTGACAGAAACAAAGAGAGAGGTAGAGGAGAGAGAGACAGAGACACAGAGACAGAGACACAGGGACCAAACTCCTTATGCAATCTATAGAGTTGCCCTGCATGGACAGAGGTAGTAGAATTGAGCAGAATCTCTGATCCACAATGACTATGTGACCATGCACAAATATTGTGCTTAATTTATCTGAACTCCACGCAACTTTTACAGAAAATACAATGAGGAAAATTACACAATGATGTCTAATGGTAAAAGTAGTTTCCTTACCTGAGACTTCTCTATACCAATGAAATCACAGGTTCAGATAAGAGATAGGAATATAGATAGATAAATCTATAGGTAGATTGATAGATAAGTGATAAATCCATGGAGTTAGATTGCTTGTTTGAGTGATGATAGATTGATAGATTATTGGTATATAAATTGATAGATTATTGATAGGTTGTTAGATAATAGATGGATGATGGATGAGTAGATAGATATTAATATATGCAATTTTTAGTCTATACTATATGTGTGTTTATATACATATGTGTAATGTTCACTCTCCATCTATCATAAATGTATTACTACATATAGGTAAAATGTGATGGAGTAAAAGTGACCTTATTATTTATATCATCTTACTTTGCTTTTTTGTCTCTATTATCAGAGCTGAAGATATCTTGGCTTTGCTTGAAGACTTATAAACTTGGAACTGAGGCTGGTCTTTACCCAATCTTTACTGATTAACTGTTGTTAATCGGTATAAAATTTTAACCCTGTTGTTATATGCAATTCTAAGCTCATGGCAGATCATGAGGGGTAAGAGTCTATGCAGAAATTTTGGATAAATTCCTGTTCCAACATCACTCATATTAGTGCTAGAGCTATTGGATCCCTGTCATATGAGCTGGGAATGAACCCAAGGGTCACCTACCGAGCAAAACTGAGTATTTTGATTCAGGGGAAAATATGGTCATTCTGTGGAATAGAGGACTTTCAAGTACTCTTGAGGAATAAAACAGATTTGAATAGAAAAGTTGACATCCAGACACAAGAAGCAAGAGATGCCTGAGAAGGTAATCAGGGAAAGAAAATCAAAAGGAACTTATCAAAGTTGAACTATTTACATTCCTATATGGAAAACCATAATTGTGACTGAGGAAATATTTCTCACTATGAATATAATGGAAGAAGGGTGTATGGCCATATGAATACATATGTGAAAGTGTGTGTGTAGATGGTTATAGTTATATATGGATAGAGGGCAGAGGTTGAATTTGTTGGGAAGGGAGGATACTCAATGGGTGAATTTGTGAGGTGAGAGAGGAAAGTGGCAGGAGGAGATGGGGAGAGACAGGGTGGTGTAAACTATATCAAATAGAGGAAGCATGGGGAAGTGGTTGCAGGGGAGGGGAAAAATAGGAAGGCAAAAAGATGAAACCACATTCTCATTGAATTTGGTTCAAGGAGAGAATGACATACACAATAGGTGGGATATCTCAACCTACAGCAGAATGGGGGCAAGGGGGATGAGAGGAGGGATGATTAATAGGTGGGCATCCTTGGGGGGAGGGGAGGTTGGAGATTCCCACTATGGAAGAGGGACAGGATCAAGTGGGGAAAGGAACAGGTGGGGGGTGGGATGAGGGGGAGGGAATTATAAGCAGACTTGTACAATATGTCTACTATGATAATGTTCTGCTTAGCTAGATATATACAACATATACTGAATTACTTATCTCCCCAGAGGGAATGGGCAACAAAGGAGGAAGGAAATGGATCTGAAATTCAAGGTCTTAAGATTAAATGTTTCAAATATATATAAATTTACTATTATTAATCCTCTTTTGCTTGTAATTGGGACATAAGATGTGCAGGCATTGGGACATAAAGATTCACCTTCCTCTAATGGAGAGGTCGTAGTGGGTGTGGGAGAGGATATGGGAAAGAACAGATTGGAGGAAGCGGTGTCTTGCTGGACTGCTGTTCTGGGAGGGTGGGTAGGGGAACAACAAGGGGGGGGGATGATTGTAATGCAAAATCTGGCAGAAATGAATGATGTAAAACAGAAGTTAATAAAGCATTTGTTTAAACAGAAAAAAAAAAGAATGGTACTTTTCTCTACATTCCATTGCCACATCAAAAGATAAGCAACCGTATTAGCTTTTTAAAAAATGGACCTTGGTGGAGCCAAGATGGCAGAGTAGAAACAGCTCATCCAAGCCACTCTGCCCCCAGATTCCCACCAAACTATGCAAAAGGGGATTCTGAACAACTTCTGGAGCCCCAGCATGCATAGCACTACACAGAGAAGCTAACCTCCCATTGAGGACAGCACAGCAGCCCTGCAGGAAGGACCAGCACAGTGGTCTGGGAGCCAGCAGCACGCAGCTTGCAGAGCACGGGGAGCGAAGCCGAGCCGAGCCGAGCCGAGCCCAGGTCACCGTGAGCCAAGGTTTTAGCCCCAGGGTAGCAGGGCCAGCAGCCGGCTGGAGAGAGCCCAGAACACCAGCAGCTGTGGCAACTCCAGAACTATCAACATAGACATGCCTAGGACAAAGTAAGAGGTTAGTGTCCTATGGACTTTGGGACCAGTATTTGGGGAATGTGTCGGCTCCCTCCCCTGGGGGCTAGAAGCTGCTGAGGAGACATGCCATTTTGTACTTTTCAGAGGCAGCTCCAGCTCCTGGCCTGCGAACTGTAGGGATATCCAGCAATCAGTCTTTGGGGGTAATCGCTCTTGCTTTAACCTCCCTGGATCTGGATTGTGATCTAGGGTGGAAGCTGTGGGTGAGTTTACAGCTTGCCAGAAATGGAAGTTGCCCCCCACATGTTCAGGACGAAAATTCCTCTATCTGGCCTTAAAGCCATTCTGTGGCAACAAGCCCAAAAGTCAAGGAATTAAGTGGCAAAATGCCAAGGCAAAGGAAACAGAAAAATACAACCCTAGACTCCTATTTTGGGGGAGAATACTCAAGGGTAAACTATCTCATGTAGAAGAAGAAAGGGGAAGTGGTTGCAAGCGAGGGGGAGAATAGGAAGGCAAAAAAGGCAAAACCACATTCTCATTGAATTTGGTTCAGGGAGAGAATGACATAAATACTAAATGGGATATCTCAAACTGCAGCAGAATAGGGGGAAGGGGGATGAGAGGAGGGATGATGGATGGGAGGTCATCCTTGGGGGGAGGGGAGGTTGGAAGTACCCACTATAGAAGAAGGACTGGATCATGTAGGGAATGGACCAGGTGGGGGGTGGGATGAGTGGAAGGGAATTATAAGCAGCCTCGTACAATATATCTACTACGATAATGTTTTGCATAGCTAGACATGTACAACATATACTGAATTACTTATCTCCCCAGAGGGAAAGGGTGACAAGGGAGGAAGGAAATGGATCTGAAATTCATGGTCTTAAAATTAAAGATTTCAAATATATATATATATATATATATATATATATAAATACTATTATTAATACTCTTTTGCTTGTAATTGGGAGGTAAGATGTGCAGGCATTGGGACACAAAGATTCACCTTCCTCTAATGGAAAAGTCGAAGGGGGTATGGGAGAAGGTATGGGAGAGAGCAGATTGGAGGAAGCGATATCTTGTGGGACTGCTATTCTGGGAGGTTGGGTAGGGGAATAACAGGGGGAAAATGATTGTAACTCAAAATCTGGTGGAAATGAATGATGTAAAACGGAAGTTAATAAAGCATTTGTTTAATTTTTTTTAAATGGATCTTATTGTAGTGCATTCCATTGGTTGCAATTCTTCTTACAACTTGACTACTGTGAAAATATGTTTACTGTGAAGGTATATGTAGAACCCATATAAGAGTACATGCTATCTTGGGTGGTGCGGAGGGGAGGGAGAGGGAGAAAAATTGGAACTCAAACTTTTGGAATTGAGTACAGTTAACTAAATATAAATAAATTTAAAAGAAAAAAATTAGCTATTTTTTAAATAGGCTAACATGGGCCCTCAAGAAGTTTATAATCCAAACAAAAAGTGAAGTAATACACAGTTTCCAAGAAAACTGAAATTAAAAATAACTGATGCTTTCCACATCGACGAAAGGTTTGCAATGATATGAAAATGTTAAATAAGCATGTTTCTTATAAAAAAATAACTTTAATTAGGGGAGAGTCAGAGTCTTGACTGTTAATTCTGTCATGGAAATCCACATGAATCCTTTTCCCTTAGCTAGTGAGTTGGCCATGTAGACAGAGGAGTCACTGAGGTATATAAAACTATCATTTCTCTGAGAACCATAGAAAGCGTGGTGATTCCTCAGCATGTCTACACTGGAAGTAGAATGCAACCGCAGCCATGTTAACAACTATTGGGTGTCCAAGTTCTGATCTTTTCCTTTTAAATAGAATCAAGAAAGTTGCTACTATCACCACCTTGTAGCTGCATGTGGAAATAGGGAACAGTTGAAAACTAAGGTGTCTTCCAACTTTCCATGTTTTGATACTACAATTTTCTGAGCGTGGAACCAATGATGATAAAATCACACATTCAGTCTCCATATTATCCTGTATGATTAACTTTGTCCAATGACCATATAATTCACTCAGTCAACCATCTGGCAGATGTATAATGCTGGTCACAGGGGACACTGAAGGATTATATGTGCCGACCAAATAAGCATACTGATAAATGTATATAGAACTTAGAACATATCAGTTATAAGGGGGAAATTATTAAATAGACACTGTGGGTTGAAAGTGTCTCCATTTACAGTTAATTTTGAATATTTTAATAATCTCAAGTTGCAATTGATTGTATTTAAAATACTAAAGTATTTTCCAAATAACTGTGATTTTTACTAATTACCACATAGTAAATACTATATTTTATTACTAATTACTAATTATTTAAATATTGTATACTATATTTATTAATTATTAAAATGATTTTTGCTAATTACTTTAAAATGGAAATTTTACAAAAATTCTAGCCTTCAAAATCTTCAAAAATCAGGACTCTCTTTTTTGTTGTTGCTTGTTTGTTTTATGGCGTCAACACATAAAACCAGTACTTTATGCCACAAGCAAATTACTTACTCCTATTTCTGTGAGTAACATAAATGCTTCATATGTAAGTTGTCCATACTCTGAACTGATGTAGGGCAGTTGAAAGCTGGGGGAAAAAAAGCAAAGGAAATGTGTTAGGGATGTGATATAACTGAACTTCCAAAGCCACTGTGTATTGCCTGCTGTGCGGGAGTAGTCATAGTAGATGGACCAGAGTCACATATAACATTTAGGCACTAGATGGCTTGATTTCTATCAAAGCTTTATGAAATGTATGAGGATCTTGGGAGGAACCATCACTCAAAGCAATCTATTTAAAGAGAGGAATCATATGACAAAAGAAGATCTGTTTTTATGAATCTAGGGCACATACAAAATAGCTATTCTTGCATAAGTTGGTCTAGCCACAATCTCTTGAACAAATGACAGCTGAGGCCAACAGCATCAGCATCAAATAATACTGGTAGTTGACCTTTGTTCAGTGCCTGACCAGCTTACCAGATGCTTTTCTCACAACCATCCTATGAGATCAGAACTACAGATATGATTATTCAAAATTTGCAGATAAGGAATAATCACCATGTTATAAAGAAAGGTGGTGCCCACAAGCACTTTCTAAGTATAATTTTAAAAACAAAATGCACATCTTTTTCAATGCTAGAGAAACCTCCTTTTTAATCTTTAGTTGTCTATTTTGTTATAAGATAAAAATACACATGTTGGCTCAAAGCCTCTAGTGGACAGTAATGCAATTTTTGAACTTTGTGTAGTGTCCATGAATGCCTTGTGCTTTCTCAGGGGTCACACTAGTTAGCAATATTGACATATACTGGTGGGATAAATCTTCATTTATATCATAAGCATAAAATGCTGGAACTAGAGAGTACTTTAGAGATTACAGAGAAACAACTAATGCTCAGAGAGGTTACAATGATTAGGTCATGGTCATATAGCTGGAAACAGTGCTGGGGCTAAAATTACGTCTTTGAAATGTTAGATTACTATTACCAATTCAAAGACTAAGACTGCTTTTTGAATTCTCTCTCTCTCTCTCTCTCTCTCTCTCTCTCTCTCTCTCTCTCTTTCTTTCTGTCCTTTTCTCTCACTGGATACTTTCAATCTAATGGCACAAGGTCAATATACTACAATGAGATGATTGGAGAAGAAACTGTTTGACCATATTATGTGATTACATTTTTCAGTATGCAAAGACATATTATCAAAGTTTCAGAACCTCATAAGGAATATAATGTAAAAAAAGTGAAATGTTTCCCCAGGCATAGATGGAAAAAGTATCATAAGATTGTAGGGAATCACCTGGATGAAGATCTTCAACTAAGCCAAGAATGTGAGAGATAGAAACAGAAGTACACCAAGCACACTGAGGCCACCAACAGGTTTCTGAGGCTCTAGCATAATCTATACCACAATATTGACATCTTTATACAATTAAATGCAAACATTATGTATTGAAATGTACTACTACATTCCAAGCACTCTGTAAATAGAAAAGCAAGATAGTACCTGCTTTTGAAGAGTTTATAAAATAATTAAGGAAGATAACAAACAAAAGAAGATCCAGATGGAACAGTAAATGGAAAGGCTACATATAGGTCCTAAGGGTGTAGCTATAGGCCAAAGGACAAGACCCAGAAGTTTTTAGAGTGCATTGTGAGACCTTAGGGCTAACTGATAGCACAGTAATTGCACAGTAGACATATCCTGGTTTTCTAGGAAATAATGGATGAGAAATTTTGATGAAGCAATCAGCCATCTCTGAAACTACTCTCCCAAGTTTGTGCACCTCTACATGCATCCTTTTGCTTTAAGTCATTAACAGTCTTTGTAGACCATTTTATCAAATAATTTGTGAACTCTATAATTTAAGTGATGGTTCCACAGTCTGAATCACATTCTTAGTCAAGATTTTCCTGGCATATTTTCTCTTGCACACCCCTTGTCTTCAATGAATCTCAGTGAGGAAAACAAAATCTAAAAGACTGTCTGATCTTCAGTTTCTTGCACAACACTTAATAACTGTTTGGAATATGTAGTTTGTTTTCTTTTAATTGCATCATTCATTACCAAGTGAATTCCTGGAAGTTGTTATTTTTCATTTATTTTGGTAAGTACTGAGGAGTATTTTGTTATGTCTTACATACACCCCCCAGAAAATTATCAGACCTCTTTATTTTAAATACTTCTATAGTCTCTATTGTAATAACTTTCTTAGTATCTCCTGGCAGAAGTCAACTACTATGATTTTTTTTTCTTCTTCTGCTGGTCTCCCACCTGATAGCTTTTCTCATTCTACCTCATTCTTTGAAGGAGGAGAAGATTATCTCTTCTCTTCAGGCAACACGAGGGAGAAACAGGAGACATCATTACCAAATGTATCTAACCACTACTATAATCACCACCACCACAATCTATGATAGAAGCCAGATCCCTTTATCCAAGTCTCAGAAAGGAATGTCTACCAGTTCACCACTACTTTTTCTATTTCTTCTTCTTCTTCTTCTTCTTCTTCTTCTTCTTCTTCTTCTTCTTCTTCTTCTTCTTCTTCTTCTTCTTCTTCTTCTTCTTCTTTTATTTATCTGTTTTAATTTTATATCACTCAAATTTCAGCAATATACTTCTGCATTTCCCTCTCAAAGTCACCCACTAATTTTTTCAATTGTAATGATTTTATTAATTAGTCCCTCTTACTATCTCCACACTCATTATGCAAATAAAAAACAAACAACAAATGAAGAAAAATAAAGCCATCAATACAAAGATGATTTTTTTTACAAAACAATCCATCATCTCTCTGACAGGAGGGTAGTGGTATTTTTCATCTTCATTCTTTTGGATTCAGTATTTATCATCATTTTGATCAGAGATATAAGGTCTTTAAATGTTGTTATAATCCGTAATTCTATCATTGCATAAATATTTTTTCTAGATCTGTTCACTTCACTCTGTATCAGTTCACATAGGTCTTCCCAATTTGTTTTAAATTGATCTATTTTCCCCTTTCTTTTACTATTTCATTACATTTATACACCATAATTTTTAACCACTGCTCATTAGGAAGGAAACTACTTGGTGTTCCAATATTTGGCTTACTTGGAAAAAAAAGATGTTATAAATAATTATTTTATTTTAAATTGATGGAATAAAACAAGCATTTCCATAATATAGTACAATAAGAAGATGATTGCACATAAAACTGTAAATTTACTATGCACAATTTGCTATATCTTTCAAAAATTAAAAAAAATTACGTAAAAATCTATATCTTTCTTCCCTCCCTCTTCTCCCCTCATAAATGGCTATCATTAGATACAAATAGGTGAAGATGTATATATATATATATATATATATATGTGTGTGTGTGTGTGTGTGTGTGTATGTGCATGCACATATGTATGTATGTATATTTCATGTAATATGAACATGCATATATAACTATTATGACAGCATTTTGTGTAATACACATGTACAAGCTATATTGAATTGCTTATCTTCCTAGGGGGGTGGGTGAGGAGTGAAGAAGGGAAAGAATCTGGAAATTAAAGTTTTAAAAGAAATGTTTAAAAAAATTGATTTTTTTACATGCAACTGGGAAATAAGATATACAGGCATAAGTATAGAAATCCATCTTGCCCTACGAGAATGTTAAAGTGGGAATGGGGGAGGATAAAACAGAAAGTCGATTGGGGAGAATCGACTTGCTATCAGCTTGCTATCTTGGGGTGGGGGTAGGGGAAAGATTGGGAGAAAATTTGTAACTCATAATCTTGTGAAAATGAATGTTGAAAACTAATAATAAATTAAAAAAAAATAAAAATTAGTCAACCCAGTAGCTTTTGATGCAGGAGTTGTGCCTTTGTTTAGTACTTCTGGTTCCATGTTTTGATCCTTTTTGTCCCAAAAAGAAAGAACTCTATGGTCTGATTGTGCTTCCTCTGCTGGCTCATCTTACCAACCAGTTACTTGCATTTTGAGCTCTTTGCCACAGTAGAACTCAGCTTCCAGAGTGGACAGAGCTGTTTCCCAAATTACTGCTCTTTTCACACGTGTCATCAGAGGTCTCTCTACAGTCTCTCTACAGTCACCACAAGTTCTAGCACACTGGCATTTCTCCCCCCCAGACCACCACCCAAGAGTACTATCCAGATCCCAGCAGGTCAAATCAAGATCAATTACCCTCTCAATGGTTGCTTGGTCTCCTTATGATGTTCAGGGCAGGAACTATGGGGGCAGCCACACTGCAGATATAGCAGCCACCTTGCCCCTTGGCCTCTTGCCCCAGGAGCCAGGGCTAGATCCTGTTCTTCTGTCACACAGTTCCACCCAGTCAGAAAACACTGATGTTTTACTTTCTATTTGTTGTTTATGACTTGAGAACTGTGGAAACCACCAGAACTGCTGGTGATTCACTCTCCTGGAGTCTATTCTGCCCAGTCTGTGCTGCCGGTGGGAACTGCCCTGTATCTGGGACTATGGGGCCAACTGGGCTCAATAGACCAGTTCTGCTGGCCTGCCAGGTTGCCTTCAGCAGGAGATTTGTTTCTCTCTGTCACTTTGTGAGTCCTCTAGCTCTAAAATTTTAGAGTCATATTTTACAGGAATTGGAGGTGGTTGGAGTGGAAGCTCAGACAATTTCCTGCATTTGCTCCACCATCTTGGATCCTCCCATTGTTTCTACTAATTTTGTTCTTTATTATTTATCTCAATTTTTCTAAGATCATTAAGCTTATCATTTCTTATAATGTAGCAGTATCCCTTCACCATCATATGCCAAAACTTGTTCAGTCATTCCTCAATTGACGGATATCCCTGAAATTTCCAGTTCTTTGCCAGCATAAAGAGAGCTATTATAAACATTGTAGAACACATAGGTTCTGTTCCTTTTCCACTAATTATTTTTGGGAATAGACATATGTATTATTTTCTTCTTTCTTTTATTTCTTTGAAATATAGGCTGAGTAGTGAATTTTCTATAGATGAAAAGTTTTGTAACTCTCCTGGTCTAATTCTAATTTATTTACCAGAATATTGGAAATAAGTCATATCTTCACTACTTTTAGTAATACAAGGAAGAAGAAAAAATTCTTCTTTCACGAACCTCATAGTTTAAAGGAACAGACAACATACAGAAAAAAATCTGTATGGGAGTAAGTTATTTCCATAGGAAATTCATGATAGTGTCAGAAGGAAGGCACTAAGTTTAACAGGGACTGGGGAAGGTTTCTGGCAGAAGATGGAATGTTAGTTGGGACTTAAAGGAAATCAGGGAATCTAGGTGACAGAAATAAGGGGAGAAAGAGTTCTAGCTGCCCCCCCCCATTTTTTTTTTTTTTTTTGCTTTTTGGAGGGGAGAGGGCAGGACAGTTGTGGTTAAGTGACTTGCCCAAGGCCATACAGCTAGGAAGTGTTATGTGCCTGAGGTTGGATTTTAACTCAGGTCCTCCTGACTCCAGGGCTGGTGCTCTAATCACTGCACCACCTAGCCACCCCTCATTGTATATTTTTAAAAGGATGATTTCACATGAAACAAAAAAAATCTAACATAAAATTTGCTGTTCCTTTTAAATATAAAATAAAATTATTATGCAAATTTCTTCTCTCCCTTTTTTTCTTCCCTCTTCCCAGCCCTATAGATGGCTACCATTAAACACATATATGTAAACATACATAATCTTTCTATATATACTTCTCTTCAGGCATTTCTTTCTGCTCTTATCATTACAAAGGATCAAGGACCTCAATGCTTTACTTTCTTTGATGAAGTGAAGATCCATTGGAAAGACACTCCCTTCACCAATTTAGAAATTTATAATCTTAAAAAGTTCCCTGGGGGCAGTAAGAAGCTGAACAACTTTTAGAGTCACACAGCCAATATGCATCAGGAGTGGGACTTGAACTCTTTTCTTCCTAAATCCCAAACTGGATCTCTATTGATTGATGATCTAAAACTTCTCATATTTCTATTTGTTTCTGCTATATTATTGAAAAAATTATGCTTTTTCATGCATTGGGCATCCTGGAAACTTTTGAAACAAAGAAGATTATAAATTGACAGCATCTGATTAAAAAATTAAAATTCAGTGCGAAATACAAAAGAAAATATGAACACCCACAAGATACTGTCCACTAGGTAATAGGGAAAGACTTGTTAGCTCACATATCTTCCAGTTTATTTGATTGTAGGTAAGGCATACATTATTTTGGCATTTATTATTGGTATTGAAGTATGGGTGAATAAAATAGAGACCCCAGTTAATTTCTTGTCTTTTTTTTAACTAGCATGAAAAGATTTATTGTATCCTCTAAATAAGACAGCAAAATCATATACATATTTCTCTGGAACTTTTACAAAATTTGACCATATATTAGGGCACAGAGATATTACAAACACATGTAAAAAGGCAGAGACGCTTAACACATTAATACAGAGGAATCCATGGGGAAAGCTCTACAAGGTAGAGATAGAAATTACCTAGACGGGTGTAAAGCTTTCCAGAGGACTGCTCTGAGCTCTCAATTTATTCAATAACAAAGCAGAGCAAAACATTAATAGAAAATCAAAATACAGCATTCACCATATCATAACTCAACAACTTATCACTAAAATGGCCACATAGTTTTCAACAAAGAACAATCATTTAGTCAATCACAAAATCCTTAATTCAATCACAAAGTATATAAGTCAAGGTTCTCCACCCCTAAGTCACAGTAAATCTTCTTCTCAGTAAGTACACATTATCCAAGTAAAGTCTTCTTACAGTTTGACTCAAGGCTGGCTCTCAGCTTCCATGGTCTCTTCCATGGTCCCAGCTCCAACTGTCACCTCGGTTCAAAGGCAGGCAGCTCCCAGTTCCTTGTCCAGCTCCTTGTCCAGTTCTCCATCCAGTTCCCATTCCATACTGAAGTTCATAGTGTCCAGTCCACCTCAAGTCCTTCACAGTTCCTGTTTCTGGGAAGACAAAACTTCTCAGGCATCTCTTGCTTCTTGTGTCTGGGTGTCAAATTTTCTATTCAATTCTGATTTTTTCTGCAAGAATGATTGAAAGTCCTCTATTCCACTGAATGACCATATTTTCCCCTGAAACAACATACTCAGTTTTGCTGGGTAGGTGACCCTTGGGTTCATTACCAGCTCTTTTGCCCTCTGGAATATCATATTACATGGCCTTCAATCCCACAGTGTAGAAGCTGCCAGGTCCTGTGCTATTCTGATTGTGTTTCCACCATATTGAAACTGTTTATTCCTGGCTGCTTGTAGTATTTTCTCCTTGATCTGGGGATTCAGGAACCTGGCTATAATATTCCTGGGAGTTTTCTTTTTGGGATCTTTTTCAGGAGGTGATTGGTGGATTCTTTCAACCTCTATTTTGCCCTCTGGATCTAAAACATCAGGGCAATTTTCCTTGAGAATTTCTTGAAGGGTGATTTCTAGGTTCTTTCTTTGATCATGGCTTTCAGGTAGTCCAATAATTTTTAAATTGTCTCTCCTGGATCTATTTTCCAGGTCAGTGGTTTTTCCCATGAGATATTTCACATTGCCTTCTAATCTTTCATTTGTTTGGATCTGCTTAACAGCATCTTGATTTCTCATAAAGTCACTGGCTTCCATTTGCTCCACTCTAACTCTGAAGGAATGAATGTTCTCAGTGAGCTTTTGAGATTCTTTTTCCATCTGGAAAATTCGACTTTTTAAGGCATTCTTCTCCTCATTGCTCTTTTGGGCCTCCTTTGCCATTTGAGTTAGGCTATTTTTAAGGTAATCTTTTCCTCAGTCAGGCTGTTGACCTTCATTTCATACTTTTCCTGCATCCTTCTCATTTCTCTTTCCAATTTTTCCTCCACTTCTCTTGTTTGATTTTTAAAGTCATTCTTAAGGTCCTCTATGGCCTGCAACCCACTCATGTTTTCCCCTGGGGCTTTTGGAGCAGGACTTCTGACCTCACAGTCCTTTTCCCGCTCTA
Organism: Gymnobelideus leadbeateri; assembly: GCA_011680675.1. NCBI lineage: Eukaryota > Metazoa > Chordata > Mammalia > Diprotodontia > Petauridae > Gymnobelideus > Gymnobelideus leadbeateri. Next base: position 263,645 of record WOXC01011555.1, on the reverse strand, counting down.
TGCCCCCAAAATAGGAGTCTAAGGTTGCATTTTTCTGTTTCCTTTGCCCTGGCCTGTTGCCACTTAATTACTTGACTTTTGGGTTTGTTGCCACCGTATGTCTTTGCTGCCAGATAAGGGAATTTTTGTCCCAAACATGTGTGGGGGGGGGCAATTTCCGTTTCTGGCAAGCTGGAGATCCACCTACAACCTCCACCCCATATCAAAATCCAGATCCAGGGAGGTTAAGGCAAGAGTGATTACCCCCCAAGACTGATCAATGGATCTCCCTACAGTTCGCAGGCCAGGAGCTGGAGCTTCCTCTGAAAACTACAAAATGGCATGTCTCCTCAGTGGCTTCTAGCCCCCAGGGGAGGAAGCCGATGCATTCCCCAAATACTGGTCCCAAATTCCATAGGGCACTAACCTCTCACTTTGTCCTAGGCAGGTCTATGCTGATAATTCTGCAATCGCCACAGCTGCTGGTGTTCTGGGGTCTCTCCAGCTGGCTACTGGCCCTGACACCCTGAGGCTAAAACCTCGGCTCATGCATACCAGGGCTGGGCTGGGCTCAGCTCCCCATGATCTGTGTGCTGACCTGGTCCTTCCTGCAGGGCTGCTGGGCTGTCCTTAGTGGGAGCTTAGCTTCTCTGTCTCCTTCTGTGGGTGCTGGGGCTCCAGAAGTTGTTCAGAGTCCCCTTTTACATAGTTTGGAGGGAATCCAAAATGACTCAGAGATTTCTCTAAGTAGACACAAAAACATTATTACTCTCTTTCTCAAGAAAGGGTGACCCCAAATAAAACAAGAATGTCCGAAGGGAAGAGAGCCTCTTGTCTTTTTTAGTTTTACATATACTATTGAAAAAAAACAACTTATTTTAGTCTCTTTTATAAAATAGTTATCACAATTTTTTGTCTTTTGTTCTTTAAAACAAAGAAAAGTGATTCAAACATTTAATATAATTTGTTTAATAAAGTAAAATGCTTTGTACAGGCTGAAAATTTACTCATCTTTGCTTTTTTGGCATCAGTATTCCTGAGCCCTAGTGAAAAATGCAAGCTGAATAAAATGCCCCCTTATTTTATTCTGGAACAAAATTAAATGAAAATAAAATATCTTTTTCTACTTTTCATGTGTTCGTTTTCACTCACCCACCCTAGAAAGAAGCCACATGTGATGTTTCATCAGTTTTCCAGTTCTGAGAATTAATTCATAAGATTTTAACAAGAATGAAATGTTTCTGAATTATGCTCATGCTGAGTTATCAATGTGCAACGAGAACAAGAGAATTTTTTTTTGATTTTAAATTAATTTATTAGTTTAGTTTCAGTTAACAAAATTCAATTCCATAGTTCCTTGATTTTCAAATTTCCTTGACTTCCCTCCCCCCTCCCCTCATGACAGCATATAGTACAGCATAGGGTCTGCAAATGCATTCATATTAAACATTATTCCAATTACAAAGGCATATTGTACTAGGTGGGATGAAAGATGGTAAGGAAGAAGTAAAACCAAACAATGAGAAGAACAAGATCATTTAGTTTGCTTCCATCAGGATTCAGGCTCAGTTCTTTCTAGTTCTATCTCTGGATGGCGCATTTCTCACTTTCTTGAGTCATTCGGGATTAACTTATATCACTGCATTGCTGAAAAGAGTCCAGTCTGTCATAGTTGGTCGTCACAGATATGGTATGTCTGTGATTGTATACAAATTTCTTCTGATTCTACTCTTCTCGCTCAGCATCAGTTTGTATAAGTCTCTCCAGGTAATTATGAAATCCATCACCTCCTCGTTTCTTATAGCACAATAAAATTCCATTACATTCATATACCACAACTTGTTTAGCCATTCCCCAATTGATGGGCACCCCTTTAGTTTCCAATTCTTTGCAACCACAAAAAGGGCTGCTAAAAATATTTTTGTACATATGGTTCTTCCTCCCACTACTATGATCTCTTTGGGATATAACCCTAGAAGTGGTATGGCTGGGTCAAAGGGTATGAAATTATTTATAATCCTTTGGGCATAATTCCAGATTGCTCTCCAGAATGGTTGGATAAGTTCACAACTCCACCAGCAATGTATTAGCGTTCCAATTTGCCCACATCCTCTCCAGAATTTGTCACTTTCTTGTTTTGTCATCTTAGCCAATCTGACTGAAGAGATGTGGTATCTCAGAGTTGTTTTGATTTGCATTTCTCTAATTAATAGTGATGTAGAGCATTTCTTCATATGCTTATAGATATCTTTAATTTCTTTCTCTGAAAACTTCCTGTTCATATCCTTTGACCATTTCTCAATTGGGGAATGACTTATATTCATATAGATTTGGCTCAATTCTCTATAAATTTTAGAAATGAGTCCTTTATCAGAGACACAAGTTGTAAAAATTCTTTCCCAATTTCCCACCTCCCTCTTGATCTTGGTTACATTGGCTTTGTTTGTGCAGAAGCTTTTCAATTTAATGTAATCAAAATTATCCATTTTGCATTTTATAATGCTCTCTAATTCTTGTTTGGTCCTAAAGTCTTCCCCTCTCCACAGATCTGTCAGGTAAACTATTCCTTGCTTTCCCAAATTGCTTACAGTATCATCCTTTACACCTAGATCATGCACCCATTTAGACTTGATTTTGGTATATGGTGTTAGATAGTGATCTATGCCCAGTTTCTGCCATACTGTATTCCAGTTTTCCCAGCAGTTTTTGTCAAATAGTGCATTCTTATCCCAAAAACTGGGGTCTTTGGGTTTATCGAACAATAGATTGCTATATTCATTAACTGCTGGGTCTCCTGCACCTAATCTATTCCATTGATCCACTACTCTACACCTCTGCCAGTACCAAGCAGTTTTGATGACTGCTGCTGTATAATACAGATTAAGATCTGGCATAGCTAGTCCACCTTCCCTAGCATTTCTTTTCATTAATTCCCTTGATATTCTAGACCGTTTGTTTTTCCAAATAAATTTTGTTATTATTTTGTCTAACTCTACAAAGTAGTTTTTTGGTAAATTGATTGGAATGGCACTAAATATATAATTTAGTTTGGGTAAAATTGTCATTTTTATTATATTAGCTCGACCCAGCCACGAGCAATTGATATTTTTCCAACTATTTAGATCTGTTTTTATTTGTGTGAGAAGTGTTTTGTAGTTGTGATCATATAGATTCTGGGTTTGTTTTGGCAAGTAGATTCCCAAATATTTTATAATGTCTACAGTGACTTTAAATGGGATTTCTCTTTCTATCTCTTGCTGTTGAGTTTTATTAGAGATGTACAGGAATGCTGAGGATTTATGTGGGTTTATTTTATATCCTGCAACTTTGCCAAATTTATTTATTGTCTCAAGTAATTTTTTACTTGATTCTCTAGGATTCTCTAAGTATATCATCATATCATCTGCAAAGAGTGACAGCTTGGTCACTTCTTTGCCTAATTTGATTCCTTTGATTTCTTTTTCTTCTCTAATTGCTACTGCTAATGTTTCTAGTACCAGATTGAATAAGAGGGGTGATAGTGGACACCCTTGTTTCACTCCTGATCTTATTGGAAAGGCTTCTAGTTTATCCCCATTGCATATAATACTTGCTGATGGTTTTAGATAGATGCTAGCAACTATTTTAAGGAAGCTCCATTTATTCCTATATTTTCTAGTGTTTTTAATAGGAATGGATGTTGTACTTTGTCAAAAGCCTTTTCTGCATCTATTGAGATGATCATGTGGTTTTTGCTAGTTTTGTTGTTGATATGCTCAATTATATTGATGGTTTTCCTAATATTAAACCATCCTTGCATTCCTGGAATGAATCTTACCTGATCAGGGTGTATTATTTTTGTGATAAGTTGTTGGAGTTTTTTGGCTAATATTTTATTTAGAATTTTTGCGTCTAAATTCATGAGGGATATTGGTCTATAATTTTCTTTCTCTGTTTTATCTCTTCCTGATTTAGGAATCAGTACCATATTTGTATCATAGAAAGAGTTTGGTAGGACTCCTTCTTCACTAATTTTCCCAAATAGTTTGTAGAGTATTGGAATCAATTGTTCTTTAAATGTTTGATAGAATTCACTAGTGAACCCATCTGGCCCTGGAGATTTTTTCCTAGGGAGTTCATTGATGGCTTGTTTGATTTCTTTTTCTGAGATGGGGTTATTTAGGTAATTCACTTCCTCTTCAGTTAATCTGGGCAACTTGTGATTTTGTAAATATTCATCCATTTCACTAAGATTGTCATATTTATGTGCATACAATTGGGAAAAATAATTCCTCATTATTTTTTTGATTTCCTCTTCATTGGAGGTAGATTCACCCTTTTTATTTTTGATACTCATAATTTGGTTTTCTTCTTTCTTTTTTTTTATCATATTGACTAAGGGTCTATCAATTTTGTTGATTTTTTCATAAAACCAGCTCTTAGTTTTATTTATTAATTCAATGGTTTCCTTAATTTCAATTTTATTAATCTCACCTTTGGTTTTCAATATTTCTAATTTAGTACTAAATTGGGGATTTTCAATTTGTTCTTTTTCTAGCTTTTTCAATTGCATGTCCAATTCATTGACCTCCCTTCTCTCTGCTTTAATTAAGTATGCACTCAGGGATATAAAACTTCCCCTGAGAACTGCCTTTAGTGCATCCCACAAATTTTGGTATGTTGTTTCATTATTATCATTCTCTTGAATGAAATTATTGATTGTTTCTATAATTTCTTCTTTGACCCACCAATTTTTTAGGATTAAATTGTTTAATTTCCAATTAGTTTTTAGTCTATCTTTCCATGGCCCTTTATTGCATATAATTTTTATTGCATCATGATCTGAGAATGATGCGCTTAATATTTCTGCCTTTCTGCACTGGATTGTGAGGTTTTTATGCCCTAGTACATGGTCTATTTTTGAGTATGTACCATGCACTGCTGAGAAGAAAGTAAATTCCTTTTTATCCCCATTCAGTTTTCTCCAGAGATCCATCATATCTAGTCTCTCTAAGATTCTATTCACCTCCTTAACTTCTTTCTTGTTTATTTTGAGGTTAGATTTATCGAGTTCAGAGAGGGGGAGATTAAGGTCCCCCACTAGTATAGTTTTGCTATCTATTTCTTCCTCTAATTCCTTTAACTTCTCCTCTAGGAATTTGGATGCTATACCACTTGGTGCATATATATTAAGTAGTGATATTGCTTCATTCTCAATGGTGCCTTTTAGTAGGATATAGTTTCCTTCCTTATCTCTTTTAATTAGATCTATTTTTGCTTTTGCTTTATCTGAGATAAGTATTGCTACCCCTGCTTTTTTTCTTTAGCTGAGGCATAATAAATTTTACTCCAACCTTTTACCTTTACCCTGTGGGTATCCCTTTGTTTCAAATGTGTTTCTTGAAGACAGCATATTGTAGGATTATGGTTTTTAATCCATTCTGCTATCCGCCTCTGTTTTATGGGAGAGTTCATCCCATTCACATTCACAGTAATGATGACTATCTGTCTCTTCCCTTCCATCCTATTCCCTCCCCTGTTTATGTTTTTGTTTTTTCCTTCTCCCTTCCCCTCCTTGAAGTTTTCCCTTTTGACCGCCCCCTCCCTCAGTGTTCCCACCCAGTGACACCCCTTCTTATCCTACCCTCTCCCCTTAGTACTAATTCCCTCCCTTATAATCCCTCCCTTTAGTCTCCTCCTTTTCACCCCCCCCCTTACCCTCCCACTATCTATAGGACACAATAAATTTTTATACTTATCAGAGTAAATTACTCCCCGTTTGATTCCAAACCAATGAGAGTAAATTTCAAACAGTGCTCCTCTCCCTCCCTCCAATTCCTCTATTTAATGAATTTATGTGTCTATTCACGTTAGATTCTTAAACTTCACTGATTAATTTGATCCTTCTTTGAACCAGAACCAGTGAGAATAGTGTTTAAATGATGTTCCTCTCCCTCTTACTTTCCCTTCTTCTATAGTGTGTTTTGATGCCTCTTCAGATGGCATATTTTACCTTTTCCTAGCTCATCCTTTCCTTTTTCCCATTACAGTACCATTGATCCCCTTAATAGTCTTTTTTTTTTTTAGACTCCATGTTAGTGCATTCATACCCACACCCTCTAAGTATAACCCTTTTCCAGGTCATGATAATCATAGAGATTTCAAATATTGACAGTTATCAGCTCCACATATAGGGATGTGAACATTTTGCTCTTGTTGCATCCCAGGTAATGAGCTTGAGTTTGTGGGTGTGGGTGTGTGCACTTTTGCATGTGTGAGTCTATGTTACCCTTGTTTACCTTTTTATGTTCTTCTGGAGTCTTGTAATTGGAGATCAAATTTTCCATTGAGCTCTGGCTTTTTCATCAGGAATGTCTGGAAGTCCCTTACTTCATTAAACGTCCATCTCCTTGCCTGAAAGATTATGCTCAGTTTTGCCGGGTAGTTAATCCTTGGTTGTAGTCCTAGCTCTCTTGCCCTATGAAATATCAAATTCCAGTCCCTCCGCTCTTTTAATGTAGAAGCTGCTAGGTCCCGTGTGATCCTAACTGTAGTTCCTCGATATTTGAATTGTTTCTTTTTGGCTGCTTGTAGAATTTTTTCTTTAATCTTATAATTCTGGAATTTGGCTACTATATTTCTTGGAGTTTTCAGTTTGGGATCTCTTTCAGGAGGGGTCCGGTGAATTCTATCAATAGCTATTTTATCTTCTGATTCTAGGACCTCAGAACAGTTTTCTTTGACAATCTCTTGGAGGATGTTGTCTAGACTGCTTTTCTCATCATGGCTTTCTGGTAGACCAATAATTCTTAGGTTGTCTCTCCTGGATCTGTTCTCTAGGTCAGTTATTTTTCCAGTGAGATATTTTACATTTTCTTGCAATTTTTTGATCATCTTGTTTTTTTCGATTGACTCCTGCTGCATCATAGAGTTCTGAGTTTCAATTTGATTGTATCTAATTTTTAGTGAATTATGGTCTTCAGCGAGTTTTTGAAGTTCCTTTTTTAGGGAGGTATTTTCTTTTTCCAAGTTGGTCATTGCCTCCCTGATTTGGTCTTTACAATTTTTCTTAAGCTCCTCCAGGAATGCTATTTGGGCTTGAGACCAGATCATGTTTCCTTCTGTGGTCTCTGGTGTGGGCAGAGAGTCTATATTGTCCTGTGTGTTTTGTTGTTCTTGCCCTGCATAGTATGCTCGAATAGACTTTCTTGCCTTCCCTTTCTCCTTTTCAGCTTCCTTCCTTCCCATTGTGACTTCCTGTTTCTTAGTGTCTCAGGCTATGAGTTTGGGGCCTGATCCTTGACTTTGAATACCTCTGGGTGGCTGGTTTATGGCTAAGTTAGGGAAGTCAGTGAGGAATGTAGATGTGTAGGTGGGGATGAGTCTGACCACTTCAGATTTCTGCCTCTATACCCCTGGGCTATAAGTAGGCTTTTGTTGGTGAGGTGAGGTGGGGCTTGTTGGGTCCCCTCCCTCTCTTCTCTTCAGATTCCTGGCTGTCTCAGTTACACCCTTTCTTGGAGATTCTCAAGCCTGAGGCTATTTCCATTAACTTTGGATTTCAATCTGGGTGGGAGACTTATCTTTGGGTTTTCTGCTTCATGGAGGAGGGATGGGAGGATCGGAGCAGCTAGAATTTAATTTGCCATTCCAGCCCCTGTATTATACAGGCAGGCAGTTTCTAAATTTCCAGGCTGGGGGCTGAATGCAGCCTGAGAAGCCACTCTCTCCACTGGGGGCCCGACTCTCCTACCTGGCTCCAGTGATCCGTTCCCTCTGCCAGATGACTGCGATTCGTCCTTGGTAAGTCTGCAGGCTGGGGTTTTTTTTCTCTCTGGTGTAGTCTGCTTGCCTGCTCTTAGGTCTGAGCTGTGCAGACCCCACAAGCTCTGTGCTCGACCTGTGCGGACACTCTGGGCAACCTCCTGGGCTGGATTCTGCCACACTCTGTCTTCCACTGGGCTCCGTCACTCCGGAATCTGCTCAGATTTACCCTTTTGGACTTAGTGACAGAGGAGCTCAGCGAGGTTACTGCTTCCTTTCCGCCATCTTGGCTCCGCCCCCTCTTTGACTGCTTTTGCAGAAAGTCAACACCATGCTCTTTAGAGCCATGGATTGGTTTATAATCCTTGCTGTACATTGGCTCCTAGCACAGACTTTTTGGAATCAGCTGTTGCTCTGCAATCATTGTTTTTTGGGCTTACAAGATTCATCTTGTAACTTTCATGTCAAAGTAGATCAACAAATGTCTTTAACACTGGGAATTATGTGTTCTGTCAATAACAAGAAAAAGAATAGTAGTGAAAAATATTAATGAATAATTCTAACTCTCTAGATTGTCAATTTAAACTCTACCAAATCATAAAATGATTAGTGTTCATGTGTTAGACCTCAGAAAAATCTAGTTTGATAGATGAGAAAACTGAAATCCAAATAGCTCAAATGTCTTGCCCGTAATTATAGAACTAGGGAATGCTGGAACTGAGACTTGAAGCCAGATCTAGAACCCAGATCTACAGACTCTCAGTCTAGTTTTCATTGTACCAATGGCCTTTACTTCTCATTACTTCACATTCTTTTCTGTGCCATAGTATTAAAAATTATGATAGAGGGACCCAGAGCAGGTTTGATTTTTAATTTAGGGTCCATAGGTCTCTGAGTCCATGAAGAGATTGGATAGAAAAAGTTTATTTTTATTTTTGCTATGCTTTGTTTCCTTTGTAATCTTTATTATTTAATTTATTTGAAAATATTATTCTGAGGTGTCCATAGGTTTCTTCTAATTACCAAAGGGAGTCATGAAACAAAGAAACAAATAAAAAAGCTTAAGTACTAGTGACACAGAGTCTAAAATGCTTCAGCCAAAATCAGGAACCATATCACAAATTTAGAGCTAGAAGGAATTTTTGAGGTCATCAGTTTTAATTCCACCATTTTGCAGATGGTATCATCTGAGTACACTAATATATGGGGGAAGTGGGAGAGGAACTTCCATTTTTATCAGAGTAGGATCTCAGGTCTGGTGATACAGTAGAAAGAAAACTAGATCTAGTGTGATTCTGGGCATTGGGCCTTTTTGGGCCTCAGTTTCCTTATCTGTAAAATAAACAAGTTTGGTTAAAATAACTCTCAAGCCACTTTCTATTTAATGACCCCAGAAATTATATTAATTGAAATTTTCAACATCATAATAAGCCTTTTTAGTTTCATATTTTAGACTTCTAGCAGATGAAATGTCTGACCTCCCCCAAAACCTAGCAGCCTGGAAATTTCACACATAAAACAGTACTGATGGTATTTCTTTCTCCAAAGAGTTCATATAAGCTTCAGATAACCATTCAGACTTGCACATATTTGTCTCCCAAACTTTGAATTTCACCATCTGTTCATCATATTATGACTAATTAGGAAAATCATCACATACTATATTTTGAACCACAAAAACCCCAGCATATTTTGTAAAGACCTGGCTTGGTAAATCAGTGGATATTGCTAAAGTTAACTGCTCAGGCTTAATGGGTTCAACATTGCATGTACACTTCAACAACTTTACAGATGAGCTGTAAACTGGGAGGTGGGGATTGAAACTAAGTAATCCCCCCTTTTCCTAGATGCCTCCCTTTCTGTGAGAGTTACAATTTTGCAAATGAGAACCCTGAAATCTGTATTGTCACAAAAAGCAAATTTGGACAGCAGAATAAATTAAACATTAATTTATAGCAAACCCCACATGGTGATATCTCTGCAAATTCACACTAAGAAAATCAGGGTAGAACTGATAGCAAAAGCCATCAGTTAGTCAAGAGACTTACTATGGGGCTTGCCTAATATTTATCAAATTATTCTTTTAAAACATGAGAGGTCTGGGCAGTTAGGTAGCATGGTGAATAGAGCACCAGCCCTGGAGTCAAGAGGACCTGAGTTCAAATCCAGCCTCAGACACTTAACACAAAACTAGCCATGTGACCTTGGGCAAGTCACTTAACCCCAATTGCCCTACCCCCCTCCAAAAAAAAAGCAAGCAAGCCAAAAAAAGGGGAAAAAATCATGAGAGGTCCTTCTAGTTTCACTGCCAAACTGAATGGCCTTTTATCAATCCTTATCCTTCTTGAACTTTCTGAAGCTTTAACACTACAAAGCAGCCTTTTATACTACTCTTTCTTCTGACCAATCTTTATCAGTCTCTTTTGCTAGATGTTTATCCCTCCCCCCCACCCATTTAAGGGTCTGTCCTGGACATTCTCTTTATTCTCTAGTCAATCTCATTTGGTGATCTCAACAACTCCTCTCTAATTACCATGACTGAGAAAATTCCTATATAAATATATATCCAGCCCTAAACTCTCTCTTGCGATTTAGTCTCATATCACCAACTGGTTTTTAGATGGCTCTAATTGGATGTCCCTAGATATCTCAAATTCAATATGTCCAAAATAAAATTCATCAACTTGACCCCTAAATTCTTCCTTCTTTTGAACTTCCCTATTTATATTAAGGGCATCATTATTATTCTAGTCATCTTTATTTTCAAACTGAAACTTATCCTTGCCTTTTCCTTTTTTCTGACACCACCATATCCAATCAATTGCCATGTCCTATTGATATTCTCTATACAACCTCTATTATATCTATTCCTTTCATTAACATAGACATTCTAGTTTTGCTTAGCTCCCTCATCATTTTTTTCTGGATTCTTGCAACAAAATTCTAGTTGGAATACCCCTAGTTTGATCTATCTCTAATACATCCTCTAGTTATCTGTCAAATCATCTCCCTGAAGCATAAATATTATCCTTCACTCACCTTCTCAATAAGTTCCAGGGGCTCCCTATTTCATACTAGGATAAATTCCCACTCCTCAGATTGGCATATAAAGAACCTTCACAATTTGACTCCTGTCTGCTTTTCCAGGTTTATTGAATATTAACCTCCTTCATTTCCTTTATATTTCAGCTAAACTGGTCTACCTCCTCTGCCACAGAGGACATTCACTCTTCCATCGACTATTCCTTCTCAAGCTGCCTTCCATGTCTGGAAGGCCTCCTCATTTTACCTCTACCTTTTAGAATTCTTGGTTTCCATCAAAGCTCAGGTTATATGACAAGTCCAACTGGAATCTTCTTGATTTCTTTTGTACTCTTTCTTTTCATTAAATCTCCATACATACAATATTGCGCAGTAGAATAAATACATGGATAAAGGCAAAAAACTGTGTGTGGGGGGGGGGGTTGTTGTTTGTTTGTTTTTGTTTTCTTTGTATTTTCTAGTCTCAGCACAGTGATTTGCACATAACAGTCATTTAATAAATGCTTGTTGAATTCAAATGAATTTGATTAGATCAGCTCAATACTCATTCCATATAGTTTCATTTCATGATGTTATTGTATGGTTTATTTACACTGTCTATAGATAGATAGATAGATAGATAGATAGATAGATAGATAGATAGATAAATATATAGATGTATATATAGTTGTTTTTTTTTAAATGTTGACCAATGTCCATTATGCAGGGCTTGACTTTGATGGTTAAGTTGAGTTGGGTAGTGGAGAAGCAGCATTGGATATTAAAAACAATCCTGAATATGGAACTAGGGACTTCGGTTCAAATCTGCTACTTAACTAACTACTGTGCATCTTTGGAAAAAGTAACTTCTCTTCTATGGTCTTGTTTACCCATTTGTATAATAAAGGGATTGGTCTATGGGATCTCTAAGGTCTCTTTGGACTAAAATATGTTCATAATTAAAATGGATCTTTAGTAAGGGAATCATCTGAGATAATTAAGCTCTGCTAGATATGAGGCCTTCGTTATTCCATAAAAATCAGCTTATGTGCATCACTAATATTGTTATCAGCAGCAAATTAATAACTGCTAGCATTTATATGTACTTTAAATTTTGAAAAGCACTTTGCATAAATGATTTCATCTGAGTCTCCCAAGAACTTTCTGAATTAAACACTTGAGGTGTTATTGCCACAATTTATAGATGAGGAAACTGAGGCTTTCTTAGTCTGCTGTAGCTCTATCTGTGGGACTTGAGATTTCCACAGAAGAATCAAACCAGCCAATAATACTAAAAAGTATTAGGCCTTTAACATAAATACATTTTGTCTCACACAATGTAAATTAATTAAATTTAGATACTGAGGGAAAGAGTCAAGGATGGGAACGTGGGATCAAGTATACACTGGAATCACTATCAACCAAAAGACCAGGATTTGTTCAGTTTATTTTATTCAATAAACATTTATTTTAATATCATATGCCTGATAACCATGCTATGAATAAAAGACAAAAAAAAACAGTACTTGCCTCAAGACAAGGCAATGTTCTAAAGGAGATACTGATTAGTACACGAAAAAGTCAATCTGAAACACATTTTTAAAAATGTAGTGGTACAAATGGGGTCTATAGGCAAAGGGAAATGTAAATACCCACAACACACATCTTTGCAGCACTTTTTTCATCGAATTTGATGACACTATTTCTCTGAGTTTGCCTAACACTCTAACCTACTCACACACTGGAAATTTCTAATGGTCACCACAGTTACAGGTTATGTTCAAACTCTCTCAGGGTCCTAGATCAACCCTTTTGGGAAGATCTACTTGTTTACTCATCACACTAGTTCTTGAGCAACCATTCACTGTATTTTTCTTATTGTTGTTTAATCTAGGGAGCTAGGCATTTATAACACAATACATCCCCATAGTGAGTACTGTTTATACCACCTGACTTTCATAATCATGACACTTTCCAATTATAAAATAAACATATTTTTTACAAGAAAGCAAAAGAAATAACATCATGGATACTAACAGGTTTAAGAAAATTCATGAATTATAAAATTGAAAACAATACACAAATAAATCCACATTACACTCTCCCAAAAATACACATAATATTCACAGTGAAGAGTGGGCACAAAATTATAAGAACTTGACCAAGAAACACATGTACTTTGAGTAACTTATAATTCTGACCTGGATATTTCAATGTCCATTCAGTAACATCTGAACCATATGAAGCTACTTCTAAGTTCTCTTCTTTCTATAGATCCTGACATTCTTCAGCTGAGGAAATTCTCTTCATGAAGGTGGGGAGTGGAGGCAGCTAGGTAGCACAATGAATAGAGCACCAGTCCTGAAGTGAGGATGACCTGAGTTCAAATCTGACCTTAGACACTTGACACTTAAATAGCTTTTTGACCTTGGACAAGTCATTTTAACCCCAACTGCCTTTAAAAAAAACCTGAAAAAAATTCTCTTCACTTTCTTACCATGACATAGCATTCAGAAGCTCTTTTATTTAACTATTACCCTTAAAGGGTCATTTTTAAAGTTAGTTCTCCATGATTTTTTGTATCACTCTCATTTATCTTATCATTTTTTCCTCTACTTCTCTTATTTGATTTTACAAATCCTTTATGAGTTCCTTCATGGCCCATGACAAATTCATATTTTTATTGGAGTCTTTGAATGTAGGAGCTTTGACTTTGCTGTCTTCTTGTTGTATGTTTTTATCTTCTTTGTTAAAAAAGTAAGATTCTATAGTCTGATTTTTTTTCTCTGCTCATATTTCCCACCAGTTAATTGACTTTTGAGTTCTTTGTCAAGGCAGAACTCTACTTTCAGAGTGAAGAGTGCTTTGTCCCAATTTTCTTGGGTTTTGTGCAGCTGTTGTCAGAGCTACTTCTAGGCATCTGTAAATTTTCAGTTGTTCTAAGGTGGTATGCTCAAAGGAGAGGTATTACTCCTCTCCTGGAGTGTACTCTGGTCTGTGAATGACTACAAGCAGTCTTCTGCCTTGGAAATGTAAGGAAGATTCCCTGCTGCCACAAGCTCTGCCACACCAGTGCTTCTCCTAACCCCTGGACCACCATCCAAGACTGTGATCCAGATCCAACAAGGGCAAAGCAAGAGAATACTGTCTCAGTGCCAGCAAAGAGATCCATGCAATTGCTCTCTGATCAGTTGTTTGATCCCCTCACCATCTGCGGGTCTAGAGCTCCGGAAGCAGCCCTGCTGCCCCTGTTGCTCTGCTACCACCCATCCACTGCCCTGGGTCTAGGTAAGACAGAGTTTCCCCATTGACCTTCTATTTTTTCTTTGCTATTTTTGAGCTGAGAAGTCTGGAAACTGCTAAAACTGCCAGTGATTCATGAACTTAGCTCTTAATAGAAGTAACAATTTTTTTTTTTAAGCAATTGGGGTTAAGTAACTTGCTCAAGGTTACACGGCTAGTCATTATTTATGTGTGGGTGCTCATTTTCTGAGGCCGGATTTGATCTCGGGTCATCCCAACTCCGAGGCCGGCGCTCTTACTCACTGCGCCACCTAGCCGCCCCTTTAGGGCAATTGGGGTTAAGTAACTTGCCCAAGGTCACACGGCTAGGTTTTTGTTTGTGTGGGTTAAGAGTCTGAGGCCGGATCTGAACTCAGGTCCTTCTGACTCCAGGGCCGACTCTCTACTCACTGCACCACCTAGCCTCCCCTACAATTTTCTTTAAGCTAGAGAAATTCACAGTTCTTCAAATTGCCTATTTCTGGGGAATAGATTGACTGCCTAGATGCTTCCTTGTCCAGTAAGAAAAGAAAGTTCAAAGTAACACAGCTCAGGTTGACTCTTTAAGCTAGGTCACCAGGATACCAAAGGAACTGAAAAGTCTCCTCTGCTTTTCCTTCTCAAGCCAGAGGTGGCAGCAGAAGTGATTATCTCCCACAGTCAGGGGCAAGGTCTCTAGATAATCCCTGGTCCTTGTCTAAGAGTCAGATGAATGGGAAGAACAGGCAGCCTGATGATCAACGCCAGGTATAGATCCTGACTCACAGTGAATCATAGGGAGAGGGAAGGAAAAGAAATTATGTGTGTATGTATATATGAATGTGTATGTGTATGTATGAAATGTATATATATATATATATATATATATATATATATATACACATATATATATAATCTTATTGTATGACATGGAATATGCTAAGTGCTTTACCAATATTATCTCATTTAATCTTTATGACAATACTACGAAGTAGGTGTCCTAATTAGCATTATTTTACAGTTTAGGAAACTGAGGCAAACAGAATGAATAATTTGCCCAGGATCACATAGCTAGCTAATAAGTGACTAAGGTCACTTTTCAATTAAAATATTCCTGACTGTAGGACCTCTATTCTATATACTACATGTAACTGAATCATTGAAATAGATTTACACATCCTCCAAAATTAGCCAGGTCACTTCTGCCCCAGAGACACTTAATTGTTGAATATATTTTTTCCTTTGTTTTGGGGCTTGGAGAGGAACTCTTTGGGATACACCCTAACATCTAGATCATTGGAGGGGCAGGGCAAAGGTGAATGGAAATCTGGGCCTTGGAGGAGATGAATTTAAGGGCAGTGTTAGAAGAAAGCAGAATTGTGGTCTTGTGATAAGGACTCTCTGGATCTGACACCCAGATTATGTCAGGCTTTTATCATTCCTCCCTAGTTAAACTAAGTCAACCCTGTGTCATTTTCATACATTAAATGAAACAGATGCAAAGTAGAACCATTAATTTTATGGAAAGAGATAAGGTCTTTTTCAGATGCATCTGATTTGTTGCCAAACTCTGATGTCACATGTAGGTACTTCAAAGAAGTCTGATGGATGGTTCCTAAAATAATCTACAAGAAGCAGAGTGCATGGCAGGAGACAAGGCAATCTCTAGAAAAGACACAGGCTCACCAAAACACATTTTTTTTCAGATTTCCATGGAGATTTAAAAAGTAAATGACTTGTCCATGATTACTTGCACTTGTCTTTTCATTCTATCCCATCTTCTCCAGAAGATTACCCCCCACCCCCAGAATCCTACTTTCTCACAAATCTTCTATTTCTTCCTGTCTACATCCGCTTTCTTACTATATACAAACATGTCTATAACCTCCATACCTTCAGAAAATCCCTACTTGAATTTCTGCTAGCTATCGTTCTATATCATCTCTATCTCCCCAGCCTTTTGTGTCTTGACTCCTTGAGAATGCATTCCACAATAGATGCTTCCACTTAACTTTCCTCTCCACTCTTCTTTACTCTTAGTAGTGTGGCTTCTGACCCCACCACTCAACTGAAACTGCTCTTGTCAAAGTTACCTCATCTCTTACTTATCAAATCTAATGATACTTTTTCTCTGCATTCCTTGCCATTACCTACCACCCCCCTTCTCCTTAATACTCAATAGATTTTGTGACCTATAGGTCTCTATATAGGACAACACCTTCTCTGTCTCCTTTGCTGGAATTTTATCAGGTCATGTCCACTAACTGTGAGGGACACTAATATGTCCCTCAAGGCTCTCTCCTGGGCCATGTTCTCTTTTCCCTCTGTACTATTTCATAAGGTGATCTCTTCAGTTCTAGTGAATTCAATAATCATTTCTATGTAGAACATTGTCAGATCTATTTTTTTTTCTATCTCTATCCTCTCTCCTGACCTCCAGTTTCATATCTCTAGCTGAGTATTGGGCATCTCAAACCAAATAATCCAAAGATATCTTAACTCAAAATGTCCCAAACTGAACATATTATCTTTTTACTCTAACTCATTTTGTCCTAACTTCCCTATTACTATAAAGTATACCATCATCCTCCCAGTCACACAGTCTCACTGCCTAAATATTATCCTCAACTCTTCTCTCTTTCTTACAAACATATCTCTATCCAATCTGGGGCCACTTTTACTTTGTGTATTTCCCCTTCTCTCCTCTGATATGGCCACCACACAGGTGCAGGCCCTCAGTATTTCACAACTGGATTATGTCAATAGCCTGCTTGTTTGACTATATCTGAATTATGTCAATTATCTGCTTGTTGCACTATCTACCTCTAGTCTCCCCTCCAGTTCATTCTCTACTCATCTGTCAAAGTGATCTTTTAAAATGCAAGTCTGTCTGTATAATTGTGTCCTCCCCCATCACACAAACACACACATAAACACACACACACATTCAATAAACTCTATTGGCTACCTATTACTCTGGGATTAAATTTAAAATCATGTTTTTGACTTATAAAACCCTTCATAATCTCATCCCTTCCAACCTTTCCAATCTTCTTATACCATATCCCCCACTCTGCTATTCAGTGAAATAGGCATTTTATTGTTTTTTTCTTATTTTAGTGTTGCTTTTATTGTTTACATAGTTTTCCTGATTCTTTTCACTTTGATTTCTTTTTTGTTGTTTTCAAATTAATTTATTTTTACTTTGTAACATTCACTACTATAAGATTTTGAGTTTTAAATTTTCTCCCCCTTTGACCCTTCCTCCCTCCTCAAGATTGCATGCAATCAGATATAGGTTCTACATATCTCATATTATATAATCTCAAATATTAAACATATTTTCACATTAGTCATGTTGTAATGAAGAATTAGAACCAATGGGAGGAAACATGAGAAAGAGGAAACAAAACAAAACAAAAAGAAAGAACAAACAGTATACTTTGATCTGGATTCAGACTCCATAGGTTTTTAGATGTGGATAGCATTTTCCATCATGAGTTTTTTGGAGGTGTCTTAGATCCTTGCATTGCTGAGAAGGGCTAAGTCTATCAAAGTTAGTTATTACATAATGTTGCTTTCACTATGTACACTCTTCTGGTTCTGCTTAGTTCACTCAGCATCAGTTCAAGGAAGTCTTTCCAGGTTTTTCTGAAGTTTGTCTGCTCACTATCTCTTAAAGCACAATAGTATTTCATTACATTCATATGCCACAACTTGTTCATGCATTCCCCAATTGATGGACATACCTTCCGTTTCTAATTCTTGGCCACTACAAAAAGAATTGCTATAAATATTTTTTGATATGTGCATCCTTTTCCCATTTTTATGATTTCTTTGGGCCTTTTATTGTTCTTCGAACAGGATATGCCATCTCTGAACCCCAGTCATTTTTACTGGTTCTTCTTCATGCTTAGAATGCCCTTTCTTCTCATCTCTTCTGGCTTCCCTGGCTTCCTTAAGTCCCACCTTCTGCAAGAGCCTATCTTAGTCCTCTTCATTCTCAACACCTTCTTACTTGAGACTAGAGATTATCTCCCATTTAGCTTATATGTGTATGTATACATACAAAGGTATATGTCCAATTGATTCTCATCATTCACAATAGTTATATTATAGAAAGTCACCATAAACACTGAATTAATGAATGCCAAATCATTGTTCCTAGTGGAAATATAGGGCTATGTGCCTATGAGCCTCTGGTCATATTTATTTTAGCATTTTCCAGAAAGGACTCACATAGATTTGTGCAAATTTCCTCTTTCTTCTTTTCTGGATGTACCGCATTATTGATTCATTAACATTGAATTCATGGCCAAAAGCACTATAATTCATGCCTGACTGAAACTTATCTAACACCCCTATTTTTTCCACAAGGCAAATCTCAGCCTTCTTGCTTGGAACATTAGAAAGCACTTTAGCACTATACTTGGGAACCATTTTAAACAACATAATCACCAACAAAAAAGAACAAAAAAATGAAAACATGACAGTAAATATACCTCAAAAAGCATGCTTGTTTATTGTGTGAAAGCTAAAACAAGAAGACAGAGTATGGACTTACTTTACCTCAGGTAGCAACATCGATATAGGGTGACTCAAAATTTCTCCTGCTCTTGTCATACCCAGAAATTTTACAAAAAAGATGGTAAATATTGATTTGGGGGGTTAAAAATAAATTTTAGAGGGTAGTCAAATTCACAAATATGGAAAATCCCAAATAATAAGGATCAACTCTGTGTATTTATATATACACACTTGTATCTGTACACATGTATACACATGTGTATATGTGTGTGCAAAATGTCTTATTTGTATATATTATTTTGCATGTTAAATCTATCAGTATGTGAGCTTCTGGAGGGCAGGGACTATCTTTTATCTTTTTTTGCATCCTCATTATAGAGCACAATGTCTAGCACATAGTAGGCACTAAAAAATGCTTATTAACTAACTGGCATGTGTCCAAAGGCAGGATATGAACTAAAAATTTTAGCACTCCATAATAGATAACATAATACTTCCCTCTAAAAACAAAACAAAACAAAAATATTTTAGGTATATCATTACATTTGATCCTCACAAAATAGTTGTGAGGATCAAATGTAATGATATACCTAAAATATTTTTGTTTTGTTTTGTTCCTATTTTGTGAGGATCTTGATTTTTAGCCAATGGAACTAGACTTGAAACCTGCCCCTCATTCTGTGTGGGATATTGCAAAATTTATTATATTTAGTTTGTCTCAATTTCTCCTTTTGTAAAATGAAGGGATTGTACTAAGTGGCCTTTAATGTCCCTTCCAATTCAATCACTAAGTCAGAAGCATCTGAGTCAACTAACAATGGCTGGACAGAAAAGCCCTTTATTAGAGATGACATAGCTCTGACTAATCAATTTATCATAGGTCAAACAGTAATAATAGCCTCATGCGATTTGTCAAAAAGTGCTTTGGATTTACAATACACAAAACTATCGTGGCATTTTTACAAAGCCCTCTTGGAGTAATATAAAATTCCTAAGCTACAGAACACTTCCAAAGGGGAAGCAACAGTATTCTAGTCATCTTTGAAATGTGGTATTCCCATTGGAGATCTGAGTCTTGGCACATCTTTGGTAATAATAGGAGAAGTTGTTGACTGGCTATGGTCATTTATATAAATCAGAAAAGCTATGTGTTGATGGTGTAATGAGAAGTAATGGGGCCTAGGTGTTGTTTGAAGTACCTGAAGATACCATTAGTATTAAAGAAATTTAAGCTGGTAATTGATTTAGTCTAATGTTTCTGTGAAAGTCAATTTAACACACAGAGAGATGATACACTGCATAACTGATGAAAAATCATTGTCTAGACAACTGAGACACTTGGATTATCATAGTTCTACCCTTTAGAGTTACTCTCCATCTACTCCCTGTGCATGTTGTATGTACTGATTTCTGTTTTATTTCCTTCATTAGAGTATAAGCTCCTTGAAGACAAGCACTGTCTTTATTTTTTATTTGAATTCACAGCACTTAGTGGGGTCTGGTACACGTAGGATTGAATAATTATTTGCTTGTTTATTGTTTTATAACTGCCTAAGGCATAAGGAAAGGAGCCAGTGGAAGGGTTGGGGTAGAAATGTATAGTAAGTTCATTGAACCTTTTAATGTACTCTCCAATTAGATTGAAGTCAAAGGGCCACCAATAATCAGTACCTGGTTTGGGGGAAACATGGCTACACATGACAATCTGAGAAATCTAAGATTAGGCAGACCACATGAAAATAAGATAGGGCCTTGAGGAAGGAAAGAAAAGGAAAACATTTCAATCAATTAGCTAGCTCCTCAAAGGCCTTTCCATTTGAATTTAAACTGAAGCTAGCATTTTTTATTCCTGTTGCCAGGAGTGGACCTGTATGCCTCCAGGCCATCATTTCCACTTAAATGCACTGACTACTGAGGGGGCCACCTACCCAATTAGAAATGCTGAAATCTATTTCATTTTAAAATTATTCAATTTTGTTCAACAATTGCTGTAAGTCAAAGGAAAAAAAAATAACTCATGAAGAAATGAGCAAATGCCATTCAAAGATATTGGAAGCTAGTACTTGCTAGTCATTGCTGAATAGAGACAGAATAACTCTTATGTGCTGAACATCATGGTCTTCAAAACATTAATAGTTTCAGTTTCATCAAAGACACATATATAGAATTTGAGATTGTTTTACTTTAGGAAATTAGAAGCACTGATGGTCTCTTTTTATCGTACAAATGAGGAAAGTGTAGCACATAGCTATTTTATCATAAAAGAGGCCCTATGTAGGAAATGAATAAGGCCTTTTCCCTAGGTGTTATTTCACATAATTCTAGTTGAACCCAGATCAATATAAAGATGAAGAAAGGGCTGGTTTTAATTCTGCCTTATTTTAGGGATATATTGGTTCCTGATGAGTGCTAATGTATTTATTTAAAGGTCACAAATACTTAATTAGTATATAATGGTGGAAAACATGGACAAAAATGGAATTTATATTGTGTTTTAAGGTTTCCAAAGCGCCCTCAACATATTATCACCTATGAATTTCATGACAATCCAGAGGCTCATAAAGATTAAATGACTTGCACAGGATCACAAAGCTTCTAATGGCAATTAATTCCAATAGGAAGTAGGATCTGGATCCATCTTTTCAACTTCACACCCAATATTCTATCTAGTATCACAACTGTCGTTCACATATGACACTGTACCTTTAATGAAATACTGCTGTTCTAAAATCTAATCAGAGCTTTGCCCCAGTAATTCTACTGATTACACAGTTATCAGGTAGAGTTATTTACAAAGAGATGAAAAGCTAAGATATTTCCCCAACTAAATTATCATGCTATAAAAATTCTGTTAGAAAAATTTTTCCATGAAATAACATATTTTGATTCTCCATCATGACATGGATAATGTCATGGACTTCCCAAGATTGCCAGCAAAGTTCAAACTCTTATCAACTTTCAAAGGATTTGTGCATTTTTCTGGTGATAGGTTATCTACTCTCTGTCAGTCAGCCTACTTAGGTATAGATACATTCATCACCTTTTATTTGACCCTTAGATGAGGACCTTTTTGCTATTTAACTCAGGAAATATTTTAAAAATTATAAAATGGTCTTCAATCCTATCCATTGCCCTCCTGCTTTGACAGTGTAGTAGTGAGGTGCAGAAAGTGCAAACAATGGCACAGTTTTTTGAATGCCTGCAAACACTGATTGAGTTATTGGTGCTATAAATATGAAGTCTTTTTCTAATTACCAACATGGTGATACAGCTCTAATGGAACTGAACCAGAAAGATACTGAAATTTTACAAGAAAACATGAAGAAATCATTGTTAAAGAAAAGATATTTTACATGTTTTCAGAGAGGTAAGAATGAAATTGGCAGTATTGGTTTCATTGTGACCCAATGGAAGCACAGGATAGGATGTCATGAAATATTTATTTTTTTATTTTGCCTTGAAATATTCACAATGAATACAGTTAAGGAGACCACTATGGAGATGTTGCAACCAACAGTTGTTGGAGAAGATGTGGAGAAATCCTATGAAGAACTTCTCAATATCTTTCATATTAAGTCAATCAAATAATAAGCAATAATGAAACACTAATTATGTACCTGACTATGTGCCAGGTGTTGGAGATACAAAGCAAGAGGATAAAAAAGCCAGAAAGCAACCAAAAAAGAAAAAGTCCTTGCTATCAAGAATCTTACATTCAGCTGAATACAGTTATCCCTTCCACATTGTGACTTTCTCCATCATTGTTTTGATATCTTGTAGGTTGGCATAAGAAATTAAATATGAATTTTGGGGGATGCCAATGATTTAGATAAGAGGTGAGGAGGGGATAAACTAAGATCTTGAACAGATGAGATAAGGGAAAGGAATATATGATAGAAATATTATCAATGCATAATTTATCTCCTGTCAATTAGTTGACTATAAGGGGTGATTTAGAGATAGGAAAAATCTAGGAAAAACTGAGGATGACATCAAGTGCAAACCTACATTCTAGATGTATGGTGGTATCCTGAAGAAAAATAGGGAAATCTGAAGGAGTGATGGATTTTGTGTGGGATACAATGATTTATTTTAGTCTTTCTGATTTTGAGATGCTTTTAGGATAGTCATGTAAAGATTTTCAGTGGTAATTGATGATATGGAACTTATGAAAAGCAAAGACTAAATACATCAGTAGTCATTTGCATATAGATGATTTTTGAATCAAGGAGAGCTGAAGAAATCATGGAGAGAAAATAGCAAGTCAGAAAAGGGAGAGGGCCCAAGGCAGATTCTTAGGGTTTAATATTGTTGGGAGTAGGGCAATGGATGATATTCCAAAAAAAAATAGAATGATGAGGAGAATCTTACAGGCAGAATAAAACCAACATCCAGTTGATGTGATCAAACATTATGCTTAGCCCATTTATTTACACCACTGAAATTAACGTCAACTATATTTATTGTTAATCAAACTTACTGAACTCTCTTAAAGAAAGTCCTAGGCAAACAAGTTGGGATGAGCTACCAAGTCAAGATTTAATAAATTTGAGTGCTGCCTTCTGAAAGAAATAATTTTTGATAATTTTGGCAACAAAATTAAATCATAATTAAATATTACTCATATTTCTTCATTTCTGATCAATATAATGCAGATATTATTATACATATTTTAAGATAAAAACAAAACTGAAGTAAAGAAAGTTTAAGGGCATTTGCCTAGGATCATAAAGTTAGTATTACTATCCACATAAGAGAAATATGAAAAATACCTATCATATAGGGTCAATTTAATTTACATAGATTGTCATATATATATATATATATATATGCATCCTTATAAAATAATTGAGCCATAGTACTAAAACGAATGCTTTCACTAATAATTTTTAATAGCAATAGAAAGTATTTTGCACTTGGGAACCAAGGGTCTAGGTTCCATTCTTGGCTCTACCACTGACTATTTTAAATTGCCTGAGGTCACAGGCACTCCCTCTCATTCTGCACAATGAAAGAGCTGGAATGGGTTACTGAGAAGAGTTCCCTTGCAGCTCAAAGACTCTGATACCAAAGATGGTACATATAATATCTAACAATCCTGCCTATCAAAAATCCTACATTATTATTAAAGCCATTTCTTAAACTTTAAATTTTCATATGTTGAGTATTGTAAGGAAAACAAGATATTCTATTCTATAGCAGGACATGATAGTTCTTGTATTAGTGGGTCTGGTCATGAAATGTTTTCCTTGATAGAATCTTGGAGGTTGTCAACTCTAACTCCATCATTAAAAAATTGAGGACTCTCACCTTGAGAGAGGGCAAAGGAGTTTAATAGTATTTTATTTTTTCCCATTATATGAAAGGACAATTTTAATATAATTTTGAGTTCCAAACTTTCTCCCAGACTTCTTTCTCCAATAATGAGAGCAAGGAATTTTATATAGTTCATATATTTGCAGTCATGTAAAACATATTTCCATATTAGTAATGTTATAAAAGAAGAAACAGAACAAAAAAATAAGGTGAAAATACTGATTTCTCATCCTGGAAGTATTGGTCACACTTCTAGGAACAAACAGAATGCATCTTGTATCCTTTTGAACACACACACTTTGCCCTATTGATCATGGATATTTTGCTCCTTTAGACTGTGACCTAGTCCAGAGCTGCTATACCTTCAGTGCAGTAACTCTAAGTCAAATAAGGCTCTGGTGACAAGCCAATTAATTGGCTCAATGCTTTTTTTTGTTTAAAACTGGATATAACCTGGAGAAATTGCTCTACTCTTCAAAGTCTCACCTGTGGAGAAGAAGCTCTGCCTGGGACATTTTCTCAATCAAGACTCTGGAGACTGAACCAAAATTCTCCAAAGGCATGACCGAGACATAGATGTTCCCCTAATATTTCTATTATTTGTTTAGGCTTTATCTTTATATGTGTATTTCTATACTTCTTTATTCCTGTTTTATATTGTATGAATAAATGTTATACTGATTCTAATCTGTTATGAGCATGTTCATTATACTATGCAATCAGATCCTGAAAATTGTTAAAGTGGCTGCACATATCTCCTTAACTATACATGTTGTAACAGTTTATGTAAGTCCATAATTTTCTTAAGTTTGCCTGCTCATCATTTCTTATAGACCAATAGTATTCCATTACATTCATATACCACAACTTGTTCAGTCATTCCCAAATTGATTAGCATCTCCTCTATTTCTAATTTGTTGCCATGACAAAAAGAGTTGCTATAAATATTTTTCTATAACTAGGTCCTATTATCTTTCTTATAATATCATTGGGATACAGACATAATAGTGATATAACTAAATAAAAGGGTGTGCCCAGTTTTATAGCCCTTTCAGTATAGTTCCAAATTGCTTTCAAGAATAGTTAGATCAGGGATCATAGCCAAGGTGGCAAAGTAGAAACAGCACTTCCATGGTGCTCCAGCCCACACCATTTCCAAATTATGTAAAAGGGGATTCTGAATAACCTCTGGAGCTCTAGAACCCACAGAATGACACAGAGAAGCTAACCATCCACTGAGGACAGCTTGGTAGGGAGTAGCCAGCACAATGCTCTGGGAGCCAATCCCAGGACTGCTTGAGTCAGAGGTTTTAGCCCCAGGGTGGCCAGACAAGCAGCCAGCTGGAGGGACCCCAGAACACCAGCAGCTGTGGCTCCAAAATTACCAACACATAAATGCCTAAGACAAAGTGAGAGGTTAGTGCACTAGGGACTTTGGGACCAGTATTTGGGAGCACATCAGCTTCTTCCCATGGGGGCCAGAAGCCACTGAGTAGCTGCCATTTTACAGCTTTCAGTTGCAGCTTCAGCTCCTAGGCTGTGGACTATAGGAGGATCCAGCAATCAGTCTTGGGAGTAATTTCTCTTGCTTTAACCTTCCTGGATCTGAATTGCTATCTGGGGTGGAGATCTTGGGGTGTGTAACCAGCTTGCCAGAGTGTGTGGGGGCTTCAGGGAGGGCACCCAACTAATACCTCCGGCAAGTAAGAAGACCCCAACATTTGGGATGGAAGCCCCCCTGGCTGGTGGCAGAGCCCTACTGTGGCAACAAGCCCAAAAGTCAAGTAATTAAGTGGCAACATGCCTAGGCAAAGGAAACAAAATAAACATAAAAATGCAACATTAGACTCCTATTTTGGGGGCAAAGAGGAACAAAGCATGGAACAGGAGGAGGACTGGGAGGACAGATGTTCTGCACCAAAAGACCCAAATGAAAATAGGAGCAGGTTACAGGCCATAGAGGACCTTAAGACGGATTTTAAAAACCAAATAAGAGAAGTAGAGGGGAAATTGGGAAGAAAAACGAGAAGGATGTAGGAAAAGTATGAAATGAGAGTCAAGAGCCTGACTGAGGAAAATAACATCTTAAAAAATAGACGAAATCAATTGGCAAAAGATGCTTAAAAAGGAAATGAGGAGAAGAATGCCTTAAAAAGCCAAATTTGCCAGATGGAAAAAGAATCTCAAAAGCCCACTGAGGAGAATCATTCCTTCAGAGTTAGACTGGAACAAATGGAAGCTAGAGACTTTATGAGAAATCAAAATGCTGTTAAACAGACCCAAGCAACTGAAAGAATAGAAGGCAATGTAAAATATCTCATGGTAAAAACCACTGACCTGGAAAATAAATCCAGGAGAGATAATTTAAAAATTATTGGACTACCCAAAAGCCATGATCAAAGAAAGAACCTAGAAATCATCCTTAAAGAAATTCTCAAGAAAAATTGCCCTGATGTTTTAGACCCAGATGGCAAAATAGAGGTTGAAAGAATCCACAGATCACCTCCTGAAAAAGATCCCAAAAAGAAAACTCCCAGGAATATTATAGCCAGGTTCCAGAATCCCCAGATCAAGGAGAAAATACTCCAAGCAGCCAGGAAGAAACAATTTCAATATTGTGTAAACAAAATCAGAATAGCACAGGACCTGGCAGCTTCTACACTGAGGGATGGAAGGGCAAGGAATATGATATTCCACAGGGCAATGGAGCTGGGAGTAAAACCAAGAAT
Source organism: Gymnobelideus leadbeateri (assembly GCA_011680675.1). Classification (NCBI taxonomy): domain Eukaryota; kingdom Metazoa; phylum Chordata; class Mammalia; order Diprotodontia; family Petauridae; genus Gymnobelideus; species Gymnobelideus leadbeateri. The sequence goes on along the minus strand of WOXC01011555.1, from coordinate 237,069 downwards.
AACCTACCCAGCAAAACTGAGTATTTTGTTTCAGGGGAAAATATGGTCATTCAGTGGAACAGAGGACTTTTAAGCATTCTTGAGGAAAAACCAGAGTTGAACAGAAAATATGACATTCAGAAACAAGAAACAAGAGATGGTTTAGAAGGTAAACAGGGAAAAGAAATCAAAAGGAACTTATCAAAGTTGAACTATTACATCCCTACATGGAAAAACAATAAGTGTGACTGATGAAACCTTTCTCAATGTGAAAATAGTTGAAGAACAGTATATGGGCATATGAATACATATGTGAATGTGTGTGTATATATGTTTACAGGTTTATATGGACAGAGAGCACAGGTTGAATTTGGTGGGAAGGGGTGATACTTAAGGGGTGAAGTTAAGATGTGAGAGAGGAATGTGGCAAGAGGAGATGAGGAGAGACAGGGGGAGGTAAACTATCTCATGTAGAAGAGGCAAGGGGAAGTGGTTGCAGGGGAGGGGAAGAACAGGAAGGCAAAAAAGCAAGCCTTTTTCTCATTGAATTTGGCTCAGGGAGAGAATGACATGCATACTAAATGGGATATCTCACTCTGCAGGAGAGTAGGGGGAAGGGGATGAGAGGTGGGGATGAGAGGAGGGGATGAGAGGTGGGAAGGGAGGGTGGGAGGGAAGGGGGGAAGGGAAGCTGGAAGCACCCACTTGTGAAAGGACAGGATCAAAGTAGGGAATAGACCAAGTGGGAGGTGGGATAGGAGGGAGGGAAATATAGTCAGCCTTTTACAATATATCTACTATGGTAATGTTTTGCATAGGCATACATGCACAACATATTCTGAATTGTTTATCTTCCCAGCCAGAGGTGGGTGACAAGGGAGGGAGGGAATGGATCTGGAATTTGAAGTTTTAAAATTAAATGATTCATATATATATATATATATATATATATATATATATATATATATATGCAAAATAGTATTAATAATTATATATGTAGTATTATAGTATATATATACTATATATATAGTATATAGTAGTATTAATAATTATATATATAATTATTAATATTTTGCATGTAATTGGGACATAAGATATGCAGGCTTTGGGGCACAGAGATTCACCCTTCCCTAATGGAAAAGTCAAAGGGGGTATGGGAGAAGATATGGGAGAGAGCAGTTTGGATGAGGGGATAATATCCTATGCTGGGGTGGTGGCTAAGGGAAACATGGGGAAAAAATTGTAACTCAAAATCTGGTGGAAATGAATGATGTAAACCAGAAGTTAATAAAGCATCTGGATATATAAAAAGAAAAAAAAAAGAATAGTTGGATCCATTCACAACTCCAAAAATAATGCTTTAGTTTCCCAGTTGTCTTGCATTCTCTATAAAATTCAAAATTTTCCTGGGAAAAGGATTTTTAAGTTCACAGAGTTAAACAAACCTAGTCATCATGATAACTCATAGAAACATTTGATAAATAATTGAAATTACATTCTAAATGTAAATAAAGGTGGTAGTAACTCCAGTCACTAATTTATTTGAGTTGAATCTGAGACTTGAAAATTCTGATTTTCAATAATCTTGCTAGATTAAACCCAGTAAAGCCATGCAAAGCAGCTTTCCAGAGGACTGCTGCTGTGAAGAGCTTTCAAGGTTTTGATTACACAGTATAGTGAACATTCTATTTATTCAATATCAAATCAGAACAAAACATTCCACAGCAAATCAAAATACAGAATTCACAGTGACTTATAATTAAAATGGCCAAATAGTTTTCACTAAAGTGGTCACAATAATTTTCAACAAAGTGCAATCATTTAGTAAGTCATCATTCAATCATCCTTAAGGAAATTTATCTCCTTAAGGGTCACAAAATACAATAGTCAAAGTTCTAAACTCATGGGGCACACTAAGTTACAAATCAGTCACTATTCATTCATGAGTCACTATTCAATCATCAGTCACTACTCAGTCATCACTCACTACTGAGTAATCTCTTAAGGGGTAGTGGAAAATGCACTGGTCACCTACCCCTAGGTTACAATAAATCATAATCTTCTAAGTCTATACACAGTATCCAAGTAAAGCCTTCTTTCAGCTTGACTCAAGGGTGGCTTTCAGCTTTCATGGCTCCTCTTCCATGGTCCTAGCTCCAACAGTTACTTGGGTACAAAGGCAGGCAGCTCCCAGTCCCTTGTCCAGCTCCTTATCCAATTCTTTGTCCAGTTCCTGTTCCATATTGAAACTCAGTGTCCAAACCACCTCAAGTACTTCACTCTTCCTGTTTCTGGGGAGACAAATCTTAACAGAGCTATGATAATATTCATACCCATTGCCAGCACCATTATCAATTCACTATTTGCCTGTGAAATCAACTCAGACCTACCACAAGGTCTGAGAAATCAACACAAATCAACATAGAAATCAACACAGACCCACAAACAAGGTCCAAGAGGCCAGCACAAATCATCAGTAAAGTCCCAGGACCTACAAAACCCTACTCCAGAACTTCTGTATAAGTATAACCAGAAAATCCTCTTTCAGGACTGCCAGTATTGTCCCAAGGCTTCTGTACAAAATATGCCAAACAAACATCAACACAGACAGAGCAGACAAACAGAGTGCCTGAATACCATAAGTTTTCTCCTTCTTGATTCTGTACCATGAGAGTCTTCTTCTCAGTTCTTGCTGTCTCTATCCCTGGGGCTCTCCTTATATAGTCATTAGCTCCTCCCCAGGAGTTCACAAGTTCTAGGGTTCACAAGTTCTGGAGTTCACAGATTCTGTTTCTTAACAGACTGAAACAAGGTGTTAATTCAATAGCTGCTGAAACAAGGTGTAAACTACTTCTGTGCTTGCCATTACAAATCCTCTTTCAAAAATATAGCCAAAATTTGTTATTAATTTTTTTCTGGTACCCACTTGAGTTATGCAAAATAATTACATAAATGAGAACCAAATTTGGCTTGCTTTTTAAGGAGGGCAAAAAAATATGGATATTCAAGCCATATACTCTAAAGAGGTCTTTAAATACCTCATTCCGAAGAGAACTGGTCATAAAAAATGTTAACTTGTAGGCTAGAAGATAAGAAAATTAAGCCCACTATTAGCAGTTAAGCCTATGGCAAAGATCACTTATTCCCACCTTGCTCCAGGTGACATTCCATCAAAATCATAGAGCACCTAGTCAGTGCATTAAAGCATAAGGGCAGTACTACTATATTTATTCCCTTTACAAACCTCCTTAAGAAAAGTAAGTATTAAAACATAATCTTTGAATATTATTTGAACTCTAGTAATAGAATACATGTGGTATTTAGAATATTATACACTTGAAGTTACACCTGCTCAATATAATATCCAGCAGACTGTTGTTAATAGATAACTTGAATTCAGTCATCTATTTAATAAAGTAAGCAAACATTCATAAGGCACTTAGTATGTTCCAGTTACTGTGCCCTGTGTGGAGACCCAAAAGAAGAAATATAAAAAAAAAACAACCCTTATTCTCAAAGAGCTCACATGGTAATGACTGAAACAACAGACAAATAACTATGAATACAAAATAAATACAGAGTAAGCGAAAAGCAATATCAGAGGGAAGGTACAAGTAAGAGTGTAGGGGAGATCTCCCACAGAGTGTGGCATTTTAGATAAGTTTTGAAGAAACCAGGGTAACCAGAAGGTTGATGTAAAAGGGGACAAAATTGTAGTATGGGTGACAGCCATTTAAAAGGTACAGGCTGGGAGATGGAGTGTCCTATACAAAGAAAAGCAATCAGATCAGTAAACATGTAAAAGGCAAGAAAATATAAGAAGGATGGAAAATTTGGGGCCTCCACATGGTGAAGGGCTTTAAAAGTTTAATGGAACATATTATAACAGATATAAAAAGTAAAGAAGTTCCAGTTGAGTTGATTAAGTGGGGGCACTGTCTTGGAAAATCACATTGGCAACTGAGAGGGGGACAGAATGAAGTGAGTAGAGATAAGAGATGAAGCAGAAATCTATTGTAATAGTACAAAGCAGTAGTGATGACCATCTACACAGGGTGATGACTTTGTTAGTAGATATAAGGTAATATACAGGGAATGTAAAGGTTCAAATGATAAAAAGTCAACATATTGGAAACTTGAGGTAAGTGTCAGTAAAAGGTCACAGATGACACTAAGATTAAAAGCCTGGAAAAGTAGGAAAATGGTGCCCTCAGGAAGGTTCAGAAAGAGAAATAGGAAATATCCATGCTAAGTTATATATGGATAATTCATAATAGAAAAAAAAAACAGAAGGTATAGAAAAACAGATGTAAGGAGAATAACAAGAAAGCATATCCATAGAAGCCAAAGGAGTAGAGAGTATCTATGAGAGGAAAGTGATTGACAGTTATCACAAATTAAAAGGGATTCAAATGATTAGATTGAGATAAAATCATTAGATTTACTAGGTAAGAAATAATTGGGATAATGCCAAGAGTAATTCCCCATTAAATGAACATCAAAGGATATGAAGTTTTCAGAAGAAGAGATTCAAACTATAATATTTATAATGTATATGTGAATATGTTTATATACATATTATGTATATGTATATATGTATACATATATATTCAAACTATATGACTAAAAAGCACACAAAAATCACCTATTGTATAAAATTAATATTAAAACAACAGATTGTATTTTAAATGATTCTAATTGAAAAAGATAGGAACAATCAGAATTGAAGAGACTGTGAGAAAAGTCACAATTAGGCATAGTTAGTGTAGCTGACTTTGAGTGAATAAGATAACTACTTAAATCTTACCTATTATACATCTTAGGTGCATGAACATGGACCCACTACCTTAATTTTCTGAGTTTCAGTTCCTTTTCATTAAAATAAAGGCAGCTAGGTGGTGCCTAGATAGAGTGCCAGACCTGGAATCAGGAACAAATGGATTGAAATATGATCACTAGCACTGTATATGTCACTTAACTTCTGTGTACCATATTTTCCTCATATTTAAAATAGTAATAATATTAGTACCTACCTCTCAATATTTTAAGGATAAAATTACAAGATAATCTTTTAAAATATATTTAATTTTTATATCAAATTTTATGATATCATATATATGTATATTACAAATTCTAAACTCTCTCCCTCCATCCCTACCCTGTGCTAATGAAGGCTACAATTTAACAAAGATTTGTAAATATATGGAAAACTATTCTATGTGTACTTCTATTTATCAGTTCTTTCTCTGGAGGTAGATAGCATCTTCCTTCTTCCCTCATAGCTTTTATAGCTGATTTGAGTATTTGTAAGACTCAGGGTAACTTGATTGTTCACAATTATTGCTCAAACAACATTGTTGTTACTTTAACAAAGTTTTGTTACTTTAACAAAACTTTCTCTTTGTTCTGCTCACTTCACTTTTCATTATTTCATACCAGATTTTCCATGTATTAAAAAATCCTCTCATCAAACAGCTCATCATTTCTTATAGCATAGTAATATTCTATCATAAAAGATAATAACTGTAAATCATTTTACAAGTCTTAAAGGTATAACTAAATACCAACTATTATTATGATGATTATTAAAAATATAAAGACATACATTTAGTACTCGGCTCATGGAATTATTCTGAGGTAAATGACAAAATTTGATTCAAATATCAAAGATATGTGTTAAGTAGAAGTTACAATCATTAGTCAGTAACATGGCAGTCAAGTTCAACATGAGTTTTGTATATCAGTTTATGAAAAATATCACAAAAGAGAATGGTGATGCATTATTAGTAATGTAACTGTATAAAGAATGGAAAGGATTTGGATTGAGACCCTTACTAATTTAGGTTCTTTCAAGAGATTAATAGATGTAAGATAGAACAGGGAAGCTAACATTACTCCACCAAATTTTGGGACATTAAGATCTAAATATTCAATGATTAATTATGATACTCAAAGATTATGTGGAAACAAAACAAATTATTCTACAAAACTTATTTGCTAGGGAGGTAATTGAAAAGATAAGATTATATGAGAAAATAAGCACATCTACTGAGTTTTCCCTGCATAAATTTTTATTTAAATGGTCTACTCACCTATTAAAAGCATACTTGAAGAAAATATGAGAAGGAAATCTAGAAGATTTTCATAGAAAATTCCTCACAGAATCTACATATTCAATTAAATTTAAAAAATGAGTTTGATAGACCCAAAGACTCCAGCTTTGGGGCTAAGAACTCACTATTTGACAAAAACTACTGGGAAAATTGGATAATAGTATGGCAGAAACTGGACATAGACCAATATCTTACATTGTATAAAAAATAAAATCTAAATGGGTTCATAACCTAGATATAAAGGCTGATACTATAAGCAATATTGGAGAGCAAGGACTTGTTTACCTGCCAGATTAATAGAGAAGGGAATAATTTATCAGAAAATAAGAGATAGCATTACAAAATGCAAAAATGATCATTTTATTACATTAAATTGAAAAGTTTTTATACAAAGAAACTCAATGCAACTAAAATTAGGGAGGAAGCAAAAAAATGGGAAAGGATTTTTCTAACCAGTGTCTCTGATAAAGGTCTCATTTCTAAAATACACAGAGAATTGAGTCAAACTTATAAGAATACATGTTATGGGGTAGTCAAGATGGCAGAGTAGAAACAGGACGCCTACATGGCTCCTGCTCCCACCTCCTCTAATCCATGTAAAAAAATGACTCTAAACAATCTTTGGAGCTATAGAAACCACAAAATGAGAGAGAGAATCTAACCTCCCACCAGAGACAGTATGGCAGGCTGGCAGGAAGGGACCAAAACAGTGCTCTGGAAGCTGAGCCCAGCCCAAGGAAGCCGAGGTTTTAGACTCAGGGTGGCCACAAACAAGCTGCCGGCTGGAAGCACTTCAGATCACCAGCAGCTGTGCTGGTTCCAGAAATATCAACCCATAGTTGCTGAGGACAAAGTGAGAGGACAGTGTACGTGGACTTTGTGAACCAGGAGTTTGGGAGTGTGGTCAGGCCTTTACCTACTGGAGGGAGAAGTGGCTGAGGTTGTGTGCTTGTGCAGCTGCCACCACTTGGCTGCTTCAGAGCTCCTGGTCTGCAGATTGTAGGGGGACCAAGCATCCAGTCTGAGAGGTAATCACTCTTGCTTTGACCTGCATGGATCTGGAGTGCTGTCTAGTGTGGAGGTCCTGGGGTGCGTGACCGGTTTGCCAGAGCTTGTCGAGGCTTCAGAGAGGGCACCCAACTGAGAGCTCCAGCAGCTGCAAAAACCCCAGCAATTGGGAAAAAGATCCCGTTTCTGGGAGCAGAGTGCTACTGTTGCAAAAAGGTCAAAAGCCACATAATTGAGTGGCAAAATTAGCAAGCAAAGGAAGCAAAGCAAGCAGAGCAATCCCATATTAGACTCCTATTTTGGGGACAAAAAGGATCAAAGCATGGAACAAGAGGAAAACTGCAAAGTCAGAACTCCTGCACCAAAAACTTCCAAGAAAAACATGAGTTGGTTACAGGCCAAATGAGCATAAAAACATTTTGAAAACCAAATAAAAGAACTGGAGGAAAATTGGGAAGAGAAATGAGAATGATGTAAGAAAATTATGATCTGAAAGTCAGTAACCTGACTGAAGAAAATAACACCTTAGAAATAGACTAACTCAAATACCAAAAGAGGTTCAAAAAGCCAATGAGGAGAAGAATGCCTTAAAAAGTCAAATTTGCCAGATGGAAAAAGAATCTCAAACTCACTGAAGAGAATCATTCCTTAAAAATTAGATTGGAGTCATTTTATGGGAAATCAAGGTACTATTAAACAGATCCAAACAAATGAAAAAGAGAAGGCAATGTGAAATATCTCATTAGAAAAAACACTTACCTGGAAAATAGATCCAGGAGAGATCATTTAAAAATTATTGGACTACCTGAAAGCCATGATCAAAACAAAAAAGAAACTAGAAATAATTCTTCAAGAAATTTTCAAGGAAAATTGCCCTGATGTTTTCAAACCAGAAGGAAAAATAGAGGTTGAAAGAATCCACTGAACACCTCTTGAAAAAGATCCCAAGAAGAAACTCTTAGGATTATTATAGCCAAGTTTCAGAGTTCCCAGATCAAGGAGAAAATATTACAAGCAGCCAGGAAGAAACAATTTGAATATTGTGGAAACAATCAGGATAACACAGGATCTGGTAGATTCTGCACTGAGGGATCAATGGGTTTGGAACATGATATTCCAGAGGTCAAAAGAGCTGGGATTAAAACCAAGAATCACCTACCCATCAAAACTGAATATCATATTTCAGGGGAAAATATGGTCATTCGATGGAATAAAGGATTTTCAAGCATTCTTGATGAAAAAATCATAGTTGAATAGAAAATTTGACATTCCGAAACAAGAAGCAAGAGGATCATGAGAAGTTAAACAGGGAAAAGAAATAATAAGGAACTTATCAAAGTTGAACTATTTATAGTCCTACATGGAAAAATGATAATTATAACATATGAAACATTTCTCAGTATGAGAATAGTTGAAGGGAATATATATATATATATATATATATATATATATATATATATATATATATATACATATACATACATACATACATATATTCCAGGTATACATAGATACATAGATAGAGGGTACAGGACCAATTTAATAGGAAGGGATGACAATTAAAAGGTGCAAGTGGAATATAATGAAAGGAGATGGGAAGAGACAGAATGGGGTAAATTATCTCATATAGAAGAGGCAAAGGAAAACTGTTACAATGGAGGGGAATAACAGGAAGGCAAAAGGGAATGAGTCAACCTTATTCTCACTGAATTTGGCTTAGGGAGGTGATGACATAAACCATAAGAAGGGAGAAGGGGGAAGGGAATGAGAGGGGCAAGATGGAAGAGAATGCAGGAGGGGGGAGATGGAAAAGAATGCAGGCTGAGGGAGAGGGAAGTTGGAAGCAACCACTTTTGAAAACGGGTAGGATCAAAGTAGAGAATAGAACAAGTGGGGGATCAGATAAATGGAGAGAAATATAGTCAGTCATTCACAATATATCCACTCTGGAAATTTTTTGCATAGCTACATATGTACAACCTATATTGAATTGCTTATCTTCCCAATAAGGGTGGGTGATGAGGGAGGAAGGGAAATAATCTGGAATTAAAAGTTTTAAAATGAAATCTTTAGTTAGATAGATAGTTATTATTTTACATGTAACTGGAATATAGGATACACAGGCACTGGGGCATAGAGATCAACTGTGCCTTACAGGAAAGTCGGAGGGGATATGGGGGAACATATGGAAAAGAGCAGATTGAGGGAGGAGAAATTCAGTGGGATCACTGTTTTGGGGTGGTAGGTAGGGGAAAAATGGGGAGAAAATTTGTAACTCAAAATCTAGTGAAAATGATTGAAGCAAACTAAAAAATAAAAAAAGAGAGAGAAAAACAAATGTTAAAATTGTTTTTACATATAACTGTGGAAAAATAAAATACAAAATAAATAAAAACAAATAGAAAAGAATACAAGTCATCCCCCAATTGATAAATCATCAGAGGATATGAACAAATAATTTTCAGAGGAAGAAATTAAAGATATCTATAAGCATATAAAAATGCTCTAAATCTCTATGGATGAGAAAAATGCAAATCAGAACAACTCTGAGGTACACATTTCACCTGTTCAATTGGCTTAGATAACAAAACAGGAAAATTATAAATGGTAAAGAAATGTAGGAGAATTGGAATGTTAATACATTATAGGTGGAGTTGTCACCTGATCCAACCATTCTGGAGAGCAATTTGGAACTATGCCCAAAGGGCTATAAAATGTTCATATCCGTGGGCGGAGCCAAGATGGCGGAGTAGAAACAGCTCATCCTAGCCTCTCTGCCCCCAGATTCTCCACAAACTATGTAAAAAAGGACTCTGAAAAATTTCTGGAGCCCCAGCACCCACAGAACGACACAGAGAAGCTAACCTCCCACTGAGGACAGCCCAGCACCCTGCAGGAAGGACCAGCGCAGTGGTCTGGGAGCCGGCAGCGCACAGAGCGCAGGAGCCGACCCGAGCCCAGGTCCACGTGAGCCGAGGTATTAGCCCCAGGGCGGCAGGGCCAGCAGCCGGCTGGAGGAACCCCAGAACACCAGGAACTGTGGAGATTCCAGAATTATCAACATAGACTTGCCTAGGACAAAGTAAGAGGTTAGTGTCCTATGGACTTTGGGACCTGTATTTGGGGAATGCGTCAGCTCCCTCCCCTGGGGGCTAGAGGCTGCTGAGGAGACACGCCATTTTGTAGCTTTCAGAGGCATTTCCGGCTCCCAGCCTACAAATCGTGGGGAGATCCAGCGATCAGTCTTGGGGGGTAATCGCTCTTACTTTAACCTCCCTGGATCTGGATTGTGATCTAGGGTGGAAGTTGTGGGTGGGTTTACAGCTTGCCAGAAACGGAAGTTGCCCCCCACACGTTCGGGACGAAAATTCCTCTGTCTGGCCTTAAAGCCATAGTGTGGCAACAAGCCCAAAAGTCAAGCAATTAAGGGGCAACATGCCAAGGCAAAGGAAACAGAAAAATACAACCCTAGACTCCTATTTTGGGGGCATAGAGCGGGAAAAGGACTGTGAGGTCAGAAGTCCTGCTCCAAAAGCCCCAGGGGAAAACATGAGCGGGTTGCAGGCCATAGAGGACCTTAAGAAGGACTTTAAAAATCAAATAAGAGAAGTGGAGGAAAAATTCAAAAGAGAAATGAGAAGGATGCAGGAAAAGTATGAAATGAGGGTCAACAGCCTGACTGAGGAAAACAACACCTTAAAAAATAGACTAACTCAAATGGCAAAGGAGGCCCAAAAGGGCAATGAGAAGAATGCCTTAAAAAGTTGAATTTGCCAGATGGAAAAAGAATCTCAAAAGTTCACTGAGGAGATTCATTCCTTTAGAGTTAGACTGGAGCAAATGGAAGCTAGTGACTTTATGAGAAATCAAGATGCTGTTAAGCAGATCCAAACAAATTAAAGAATAGAAGGCAATGTGAAATATCTCATGGGAAAAACCACTGACCTGGAAAATAGATCCAGGAGAGACAATTTAAAAATTATTGGACTACCTGAAAGCCATGATCAAAGAAAGAACCTAGAAATCACCCTTCAAGAAATTCTCAAGGAAAATTGCCCTGATGTTTTTAGATCCAGAGGGCAAAATAGAGGTTGAAAGAATCCACAGATCACCTCCTGAAAAAGATCCCAAAGAGAAAACTCCCAGGAATATTATAGCCAGGTTCCAGAATCCCCAGATCAAGGAGAAAATACTACAAGCAGCCAGGAAGAAACAATTTCAATATTGTGGAAACACAATCAGAATAGCCCAAGACCTGGCAGCTTCTACACTGAGGGATCGAAGGGCATGGAATATGATGTTCCAGAGGGCAAAAGAACTGGGAATGAACCCAAGGGTCACCTACCCAGCAAAACTGAGTATTTTGTTTCAGGGGAAAATATGGTCATTCAGTGGAATAGAGGACTTTCAAGCATTCTTGAGGAAAAAACCAGAGTTGAATAGAAAATTTGACATCCAGACATAAGAAGTAAGAGATGCCTGAGAAGGTAATCAGGGAAAAGAAATCAAAAGGAACTTATCAAAGTTGAACTATTTACATTCCTATATGGAAAAGCAATATCTGTGACTGATGATATCTTTCTCACTATGAAAATAATGGAAGAAGGGGGTGTGGTCATACGAATACATATGTGAATGTATGTGTATATGGCTACAGTTATATATGGATAGAGGGCATAGGTTGAGTTTGTTGGGAAGGGAGAGTACTCAAGGGATGAAATTATGAGGTGAGAGAGGAAAGTGGCAAGAGGAGATGGGAGAGACATGGTAGGGTAAACTATCTCATGTAGGGGAAGTGGGTGCAAAGGAGGGGGAGAATAAGGAAGGCTAAAAAGGCAAAACCACATTCACATTGAATTTGATTCAGGGAGAAAATGACATACATACTAAATGGGATATCTCAACCTGCAGCAGGATAGGGGAAGGGGGATGAGAGGAGGGATGATGGATGGGAGGGCATCCTTGGGGTGAGGGGAGGTTGGAAGTACCCACTATAGAAGAGGGACAGGATCATGTAGGGAATGGACCAGGTGGAGGGTGGGATGAGTGGGAGGGAATTATAAGCAGCCTTGTATAATATATCTACTATGATAATGTTTTGCATAGCTAGACATGTACAACATATACTGAATTACTTATATCCCAAGAAGGAATGGGTGACAAGGGAGGAAGGAAATGGATCTGAAATTCAAGGTCATAACATTAAATGTTTCAAATATATATATAAATACTATTATTAATACTCTTTTGCCTATAATTGGGAGATAGATGTGCAGGCATTGGGACACAAAGATTCATCTTCCTCTAATGGAAAAGTCGATGGGGGTATGGGAGAAGGTATGGGAGAGAGCAGATTGGAGGAAGCGATGTCTTGTGGGACTGCTATTCTGGGAGGGTGGGTAGGGGAATAATGGGGGGAAAATGATTGTAACTCAAAATCTGGTGGAAATGAATGATGTAAAACAGAAGTTAATAAAGTATTTGTTTAAAAAAAAATGTTCATATCCTTTGACCCAGCAATAGTATTTTTCTATGACTGTATCCCAAAGAAATCATGCAAATGGAAAAAGGACTCATATGTACAAAAATATTTATAGCAGCTCTTTTTGTGGAAGCAAAGAATTGGAAATCAAGGGGATGACCATCAATTGTGGAATGGCTAAACTAGTTGTGGTTTATGAATATAATGGAATACTATTGGGATATAAGAAATGAGGAACAAATAGACTTCATAATAAGTCTTTAATCATAAAAGTCTTTATATGGAAAGACTTATATTAACTGATGCTAAGTGAGGGGAGCAGAACCCGGAGAACACTGTACACAATTACATATATAATGTATCTATGATGACTAACTTTTATAGATTTGACTCTTCTCAGCAATGCGATGAACACAACTCCAAAAGACATATGATGGAAATGGCTATCCACATGTAATAGAGAAATAATTATGGAGTTTAAATGCAGATGGAAATAAACTGTTTAATCTCTCTCTTTTCTGTTTTGTTTTGCTTCTTCTTTCTCATGGTTCATTACATTGGTTAAAATTATTCTTTACAATCTGACTATAGTGAACATTTGTTTAACGTGAAGGTATATGTAGGACTTATGTCAGATTGCATGCTGCCTTGGGAATAAAGGGGGAAGAGAGAGATGGGGAGACAATTTGGAACTCAAAAACTTGTGGAATTGCATGCTATAATTTAAAAATAAATAAGTCTAAAAGGAAAAATAATATACAAAATTGAAAGAAAAAATTGAGATATACAGAAAACCTATGATGATGTTCTGTTTTTTATTTGTTCGCTTACAAACCAAAAAAATGAATCTGTAGTGGTAGAACAAATTGTAGTCTTAAAGCCTCTCCTCCAAAATGTGGCATATGCATATAACAAGATTTCCTTATAGAATCATATAAATAACTTTATTTTTAAATTGAATTTTATTTACTTCATTAAACTTTTCCCCAATTACATTTAAAAATACTTTTTGTAAATTCTGAAATTTAAATTCTTTCCTTGCATCTTGCTGTTTTCTAGTAAGCAAGGAATATGACATTAATTGTATTTGTGAAGTCATGAAAAACATATTTCCATATGAATCATGTTGCAAAATTCTTTAAAAGCAAGAAATATAAAGAAAATGGGTAAAGGGATGACTCAATTGGGAATGAGTTCATCAGTTCTTTCTCCAGAGATGAATAGTGTTTTTTCACCATGGGTCCTTTGGAATTGTCTTGGACCATTATCTTGATAGAAGCAGTTAAGTCTTTAGCAGTTGATTATCAGTACAATTTCACCATTACTGTTTGCAAAGACTTATGTTCTAGTCACTTCACTGAAAGAGTTCATAAAATTCTTCCCATTTTTTACACCATTCTGATCATCATTTCTTGTAGCAAAATAATATTTCATCAAAATCATATATCAAAACTTGTTTAGCCATTACCCTCTTGATGGGCATCCCCTCAATTTCTAATTCTTTGCCACTGCAAAAAAGAGTTGATATAAATATTTTTGTACAAATAGGTCCTTTTCCTTTTTTGTGGTGGTGATGGGGATACAGACTTAGTAGTGGTATTGCTGAGTCAAAGGCTATGCACAGTTTAATAGCTCTTTGGGCATTGTTCCAAATTGTTCACTTTCATGGTTGGAACAGTTAATCACTCTCCTACAGTATATTATTTTCCCTATTTTTTTTTCACATTCCCTTTCAGCATTTGTCATTTTCCTTTTCTGTCAAGTTAGCTAATCCAATGGGATTGACTTGTTTTTTCAAAGTTGTTTTAATTTGCATTTCTCTAATCAATAGTGATTTAGAACATTTTAAAGTAACCATCAATAGATTTTATTGTTTTCTGAAAAAAATAAATGTTCTGAAAATTTGATTTCTTTTTTTTCCTACAAATTTGACTCACTTAGCTATATATTTGAAAGAGATGGCCTTTACTGGAGAAACTTGCATTTCCCCCCTCCCCAGATTCCTACTTACCTTTTAATTTGGGTTGGATCAGTTTTTTATGTGCAAACCCTTTTTAATTTCATGTAAACAAAATTACCAATTTTGCTTCCTGTGATCCTCTCTGTCCCTTGTTTTATCACAAACCCTTTCCTTGTCAGTAGATATTATGGATAAAATTTCCTATGTTCCCTTAATTTACTTATAATAATACCCTTTAGGTCTTAATAATCTACCCATTTTGGGCGGCTAGGTGGCGCAGTGAATAGAGCGCCGGCCCTGGAATCAGAAGGACCTGAGTTCGGAGCTGGCCTCCGACATTTAATCCGCACAAACAAAAACCTAGCCGTGTAACCTTGGGCAAGTTACTTAACCCCAATTGCCCTAAAGGGGCGGCTAGGTGGCGCAGTGAGTAAGAGCACTGGCCTCGGAGTTTGGATGACACGAGATCAGATCCGGCCTCAGATAATGAGCACCCACGCATAAATCAAATGACTAGCCGTGTAACCTTGAGCAAGTTACTTAACCCCAATTGCTTTAAAAAAAAAAAAAAAAGAAAGAAAAAAAATTTAAAAAAAAATAATCTACCCATTTTGACTTTCTTTTTGGTGTACAGTTTGACATGTTTGTCTACGCTTAGTTTCTGTCAAACTGCTTTGCAATTTCCCCAGCAATTTTTGTCAAATGGTAAGTTCTTGCCCCTAAATCCTGGATCTCTGGGTTTATTAAATATTGGATTGCTGTAATAATTCATTACTCTGTATTATGTACATAACCAATTCCCCTGACTCACTGTCCCGTTCTTTAGTTTGTATTAGATTGCTATGATGATTAACATATAACATAGTTTAAAATCTGGTACTGTTATGCCAATTTCCTTCATAAAAAAAATGATTCTCTTGATGTTCTTGAACATTTGTTCTTCTAGATAAGTTTTGTTGTTTTTCTTACTCTACAAATAATTATTAGGTAGTTTGATTGGTATGAGCCTGAACATGTAAGTTAACTGAGGGAGAATTGTCAATTTTATTATACTGGGAAGGCCTAACCATAAGCAATTAACATTTCTCTCATTATTTAATTTCTTTTATTTGTGTGAAGTGTTTTATGATTCTGTTCATATAATACTTGGGTTTGTCTTGGCAGGTAGGCTTCCAAATAGTTTATATTGTTTATATAGTTGTTTTAAATGGAATTTATCTTTCTATCTCTTCTGACTGTGCTATGTTGGTAATATATTGAAATTTTAATGAGTTATGTGGGTTTACTTTATATCCTGCAACTTTCTTGAAGTAATTATTCGTTTCAACTCAATATTTTGTTGATTATCTAGAATTCTCTAAGTATACCCTCATATCATCTACAGAGAATGATAGTTTTGTTTCCTTATGGTCTATTTTTAATTCCTTCATTTTTTTCTTGTCTTACTGCTATATTTAGAATTATTAATAAGACATCAAATAATAATACCAATAATAGACATCCTTGCTCCACCCCTGATTTAATTTGGAAGACTTTAATTTATCTCCATTTATAGATAATGCTTACTCTCATGATTCTTTTTAATTGATTTTATCAGTTAGGCTTATAATTTTCCTAAGATTTAATCAATGATACAATCCTGGTACAAATTCAACCTGATGATAATATATGATCTTTGTGATATAGGGCTATAGTCTCTTTGCTAGTATTTTATTTATTTTTGTATTAATATTCATTAGGAAAATTGGTGTATAGTTTTCTTTCCCTGTATTTGCTCTCCCTTCTTTATGTATCAAGACAATATAAAGGAATTTGTTGAGTCCTTATTCAACATTTTTTTTAAATAGTTTATATGGTATTGAGATTAATTCTTCCTTATTTTATAGGAAACTCATTTATGACATCTTAAATATCTTTTTCTAAGATAAAGTTATTTAAATATTCATTTTCCTTTTAATGTGAACAGTTTATATTTTTATAAATATTCATCCATTTCACTCATATTGTCAGTTTTACCAGCATACAATTGGCTAAAATGTTCCTAATAATCGCTTTAATTTCATTTTCATTGGTGGTATATTTACCTTTTTCATTTTTTTAGACTGGTAATTTGGCTTTCTTCTTTCTTTTTACTGTGTTATTGTTGGATTGGATTTCATTACTATCAGATTAACCAATGGTTTGTCTATTTTTCCATAAAGCCAACATTACTTTTATTTATTAGTTCATTTTTTAAATTTTAATTGCATTCACATCTTCTTGGATTTTCAGGATTTCCATTGTGACATTTAATTGGGGATTTTAATTTGTTATTTTTCTGGTTCTTGTGGCTGTATTAGTCACATGACTGATTAATTGATATGTTCTTTTTCTCTTTTCTTGATGTACATTTTTAGAGATAGAATATTTCCTGTAAGTTTCTCTTTGGCTGCACCCCCACAAATTCTCATATATTTTCTCATTGTTGTCATCCACTTTAATGAAATTATTGATTGTTTCTATGATTGTTCTTTGACCCAATTATTCTTTACAGTTAGATTAATTTCCAATGAATTTTAATTAGTGTTTCTCCAATTCATAGTTGAATATATTTTTGTTGCATTGTGGTCTGAAAATGTGCATTTAATATTGCTGTTTTGTGCACTATTCCATTTTTTATATACTATAAAACATGGCCAGTTTTTGTGACGGTGTCATAAATGACTGACAAAAATATGTACTCCATTCATTTTTCATTAATTTTTTTCCAGAGATCTATCCAGAGATCTATCTATCTATTTTATTCATCTTCTGAGCTGTTTTCCTCATTTATTTTATGGTAAAATTTATTTAGCTCTGAGAAGGGAAACCTGAGTTGCTTTACTAGATTGGTTTTACTGTCTATTTTGTCCTTTATTTAACTTTCCCTTTAAAATTTTGATGTTACTTACTTTGGTGCATATTATTTAGTATTAATGTTACTTTATTGTTTATGGGACCTTTACCAACATATAATATCCTTGATTATGCTTTTTAATTCTTTTTGCTTTCACTTTGACATCAAGATCACTCTTTTTCACTTCAGCTGAAGCATAATGAATTCTGCTCCAGACTCTTATTTTATTTTTATGTTTCTCTATTTCTTGTAAACATCATATTTTTGGGTACTAGTTTCTAATCCATCCTGCTATCCACATCCATTTTATTGGTGAATTCATTCCATTTACAATCACAGTTATGATTACTGTATTCCTCTCTTCTATTGTCTTCTGTTTTTCCTTCTCTTTCTTTATCCTGTTCTTACTTGAAAGTCCTTGCTTCTTATGGCTGTTTTCCTTTATCTGTCCTTTTAATCATCTCCCTCCTTTCTCTTATCTCCTTCCCGTTCTACTTTTCTGTTGGATATATTAGATTCTTATACCAAACTGGATGTAGGTGTGTGTGTGTGTGTTCTTCACTCTTTGAATCAATTCCAAGGAGACTGAGGTTCAAGCATTACCTGCTATCCCCCATCCCCATCACTGTCCATTTGAGTGTAAAAGTTCTTCCTTGGTCACCTCTTTTAGGTTATATATTTTCTTCCATCCTTCCTCTCTCTTCCATCTCCCCTGCTACATCCTATTTTTTTTAATTTTGCATTTTTATATTATTCCAACACAAACAACTAACAACTGGGCCCCCTCTATATATAGATGCTTTCTGATTGCTCAAATAATTGTAAAGTTCTTGGGAGTTGCATGTATTATCTTCCCACAAGTGAAGGCAAATAATTAAATCTTATTGAATCTCTTATTCTTTCTATTTCAAGTTTACCTTGTATGCATCTTTTAAGTCTTGCATTTGAAAGACAAATTTTTCTATTCAGTTGTTATCTTTTCATCAATAATGCTTGAAAGTCCTCTATTTCATTAAATATAAATTTCCCTTTAAAAAGATACCCAGTTTTGCTAGATTATTCTTTAATGTAATCCTAGCTCTTTTACCTTCCAGAATATCACATTCCAAGCCTGTATGAGCTTGATAATAGTTGCTTGCTATTTGATTGGTTTCTTTCTGGCTATTTGAAGTATTTTCCCTCTTTGGCTTGGGAGCTTTGTAATTTAGCTGTAACATTCCTAGCAGTTTTCATTTTAGGATCCCTTTCAGATGGTGATTGGTGTGTTCTTTCCATTTCTATGTTAGTATCTGATTCCAAAATATAGGTCCAGTTTTCCTTTATAATTTCTACAAATATGATATCTAGGTTTTTTTCTTGACCAGATATTTCAATTTTCTTCATTTTCAAATTGTCTACACCCAATCTATTTTCCAAATCAGTTCTTTTTTTCTGATGAGATATTTTACATTTTTTTTCTATTGCATTCATTCTTTAAACTTTTTTCCTTGATGTCTTCTGGAATCATCAGCTTCCACTTATCCAATTCTAATTTTAAAGGAATTATTTTCTTCAGTGAGCATTTATACCACTTTTTTGCATTTGGGCAGTTCTGCTATTTAAGGATTTATTTTCATCACTGAAAGTTTATATCTCTTCTACTGTTTGTTCAATTATGTTTATTGAGGTATTATTTTCGCCAATGTTTTTATGCCTCTTTTACTGCTGATCTTTTTTTTTTTTTACAATTTTATTGAATCACTGTGATTTGTTTTCTTTTTTTTCTTCTACTACTCATATGACTTATGGTCAGATTCTTTTCTTATTTCTTGCCCATTTTCCATTCCATTTTATTATTTTTAACTTTATGTTAAAACTGCAATCTGCTCCTGACGTGGGAATGTGGAAGGGCTTATCCTGAGCTTCACGCTTTGTTGCATTGATGTTTTCAATTAATTCTAGAGATTTGGAGGCTTTCACTTCTTCTAAGGTAGTATGATCTGGGGAAAGCTATAGTCACTGGTCTTCTAGTCTTCATTCCATTCCTTATCCAGGAATGATCCATTATCCTTTGTGATCACAATAAATACTGCCCTTCAGGACCCTTGCTCCCTTGGGACTGAAAGTGATAACCTAGATAGTTTTTTGTTTGTTTGTTTTACATTTTCAGAAGATCATAAATACCAGCTATAGCATAAACCAGGGAGACACATACTAAAAAAAAGGTTTTCATCATTGTCTTATAAAATACCTACCACAAAGCCCAAAGAGAAGAAATATCTCTTATATGTGATAAAGTGATAAAATAGTTACTTCTGCTTGTATATGTTAAGATATGTGTGTCAAAAGAAAAATCTGAGAACATTGTTGATCACTCTTGAAGAGATCTAAGAACAGTTGACAAACATTGTTTTATTAATCTATGTAGAACCAAAAGAAAGTGAATCAAAATTTCATTTTGCCCAGATTAGAACATGGAAAGTGGATTGACAGTTCATAATATTATTATATCAAAAAATGTATCTTAAAGAGGTGAATCAGCTGGAGAATAAATTGTGCCCGAAAATGCAGAGGTGAAAGAGAATGAGATTATCATATCTTGGATATTAAATAGTACTTTCAGTGATTCCCTAGCATCTCCTTTTAACAAATATCCTCTTTTTAAAGTCAGTATATGATCATTAATCCTGAGAAACAAGGACCTTTTAAGAATTAAAATTTCCCATGACCCAAAAGACAATTGAAAGTTGCTTGATGGGTTCCAATATGGTAAGAAAAAGAGACAAATAACAGTTTGGAAAGTTTGAGAGTTTCACTAGCATTTATAGAACTACAACTATATATATATATATATATATATATATATATATATATATATATATGTATGTATGTATGTATGTATGTATGTATGTATGTATGTATATACAACTATAGATATATATGCAACTATATATATATATACAACTATAGATATATATATACACATATATGGGAATTTAAAGATGCATATACACATATGCATATGTACAAATACATATGTGTATATGTGGGAGATAGACAGACAGAGAAAGTAGGAGGGAGAGAGACAGAGAGATAAAGAAACACACACAAATAGAGGGGGAAATGGAGAGAGAGAGAGAGAGAGAGAGAGAGAGAGAGAGAGAGAGAGAGAGAGAAGAATTATATATAATGGAAAGTTAGGAATTGGTTGGAGCCCACAGAAATGGAAGGGATGGATACCCACAGTGACAAGGTCAAAGATGCATTGGAAAGATAAGATATTTTTTGGAGTTAAAATTTACCTATAGAAGCCCAGAAAAAATATGTGGTACTTAGGAAGTTTAATGTTCCAAAACCATAATACCTATTGTTAGTTATTGTCACTTAAGTGGTGATAAACAAGATTAGAACAAAAGACAGTTAACTGCCACATAGAAAAGGGGGATCAAAAGTTTGTCAGCATGGGAGAAGATAGGTATTTGGAATCTAGTATGATGGAACAGCTACTATGTATTGAGCTTTTGCTAGGCTTTGAGAGGGAATGCAAAGATGACTAAGACTTGAAACCTGTTATTAAGTACATTTAAAATAGGCTACTTGTACTTGTATGCTACCACCCCTAAATTTTTATTGGAAGAATAAATGACAACAAATTATTTCAAATAAATTATTTTTCAAGTTCTCACAAAGTAATAATAATAATAATAATAATACAACTTTTGCATCTCATAAAAATTCAGGAATAATTTTAGAGAAAATTTTTATCTTCCTATCAAGAAAAATTCATATTTTTAAAAATATGTGGTCCTGAGATGATTAGTATATAATCTTGCATGGATCACTGTAAATTTATCTATAGAATAGATAATGACATAGGTTGTAAATTATATGTCATTATATGTGAAGAAAATAAATAATATAAAGGCAGCAAGGTGGCACAGTGGATACAGCCCTGAACATAGAGTCAGGAGGACCTGTGTTCAAATTTTGTCTCTAGAAGATTGCAGGTTATAGGCAACTGAACTCTTCCAACTTTCCCCTCAAGACACCTTTTAAATAATGCTACAAATCAAATTTTGGACTGGTGGAAGAGCCAATGAAAGGTCACAGTGATATATTTTTAGCAGACTAAGACAATTTGGAAGTAGAAATGAGAGATCAAGAGTCATCCCAGAGCAATATATTACAGCCTCAGTGGTGGGTATTAGAAATAACTGCAAAAGCAGCAGCAGCAGCACCTTTGGAAACTCTTAGCCAAAAGGCAGTAAGGGGGTCAGACAACTGGTCAGAAAGAGCTTACAAGTGACCCTCTGCTGCAACTCAGTGCAGCTAGCTCTGATTAACAATTTTATTATCATAAGCAGTTCTAGGTTATAGTCCCTGGATAGAGAGAGGTAACTGTGTTTAGTTACAAGGGAACAGGAAGCCCTAGTCACAGATCCAGGACCAAGAGAAGTGGTAGTGCTTATAGCTACATGGGCATAGGGACAGTTCCTGGGGAAAGACCAGAACACAGATAAAGAGAGCACTGACCACACCTTTCCCCAGATTACAATGCCTTAAAAGTACTAAAAACTTTCAGACTCCTAGAACTAACTTTGAAAACAACAGCAAATCCCCTCAAATAAAAGCTTAAAGATTGGTACAGTGCCTCCCTACCTCCAGTTTTTATACTCTAACATAAAATATAAAACAAAGCAATTGATTGGAAAATGAGCAAACAAAAAAAGAACTTGACCAAAAAAGCTATTATTGTGGCAGGGAATACCAAGACACAAACTGAGAAGACAAAAACATTAAACAGTTACAAACAAAGCTTAGAAGAAAAATGCTAATTAAATTCAAGTCCAACAAAAATTCATGGGTGAGATAAAAGAAAGAGCTAAGAGTGGCAGAGGAAAATTGTTAAAAGAAATGAAAGAAAATTAAGAAAAAGAAAGTTAACAGCTCAGGAAAAGAGTCACCAAAAACCCAAAGATCGATTTGTTTTTTAAACAAAAACTCATCATTTCACAAAAACTACTAGGAAAACTGGAAAACAGTATGGCAGAAACTAGTTTAAGACCAATATGTCACAAAGATATAAAAAGGTAATGTCAAAATGTGGACATTATTTCCACATAAAGGCTGATACTATAAACAAGTTAGAAGAGCATGAAATAGTTTTCTGTCAGATCTGTGGTTAAGGAAAAAAAATTATGACCAAACAAGTGATAGGGAGCATCACCAATAAATAAATAAACAAATATTTTTGATTGTATAAAAATTAAAAAGATTTTATATAAACAAAACCAATGTAATCAAAATTATAAGGAAAGCAGAAAATTGTGTGGGGGGGTCGATTTGCAACAAGTACCTCTGCTAAAGGTAAAGACATACCTCATTTGTGAAATATATAAATAATTGAGTCAAATTTACAAAAAAAAATACAAGTAATTCCCCAATTAATAAATGAACTGGCAATTTTCAGACAAAGAAATCAAAACTATCTATAATCATACAAAAATGCTCTAAATTACTTTTGATTACAGAAACACAAATTAAAACAACTCTAAGGTACCACCTCACACCTGTTAGATTGTCTAATATGACAAGAAAAGGAAAGAAATGGTTAGAGGTGATGTGAGAAAATTGGGACACTAATGTACTGCTGTTGGGGTGGTGAACTGATCCCACAATTTGGGAGAGCAATTTGGAACTATTCCCAAAGGGCTATAATACTGTCCCTTTGATTCAGCAATATTACTGCTAGGTATATATCCCAAATACATGAAAATAAGGAGGGGTGGGTAGAGAGACCTATATGTACAGAAATATTTATTGCAGTTCTTTTTTATAGTGGGTAAGAATTGGAAATCAGGGGGGCAGAGTCAAGATAGCAGAGTAGAAACAGGACTTTTGCATGGCTCCAGCTTCCACCTTCCCCAACTCAGGTAAAAGGGACTCTGAACAACCTTTGGAGCTACAGAACCCACAAAATGACATAGAAAACTAATGTCCCACTGAGGACAGCCCGGCAGCCTGGCAGGGAGCATCCAGCACAGCACTCTGGGAGCTGAGCCCAGGCCCCCATGAGTTGGAGGTTTTAACCCCAGGTTGGTCTGACCAGCAACCTGTTGGAGGGACTCCAGAACAGCAGCAGCTGTGGCCACTTCCAGAATTATCAACCATAGATACCAAGGTCAAAGTGAGAGGTCAGTGCATAGTGGACTTTTAGACCAGTAGTTGGAAGAGAGTCAGTTTTGCCCCTAGGCTGAGAAGACGCTGAGATGCCTCAGCACAGCCAGCGCCACATTGCAGCTTCAGCTCCTGGCCTACTGACTGTAGGGGGACCAGCCGACCTGTCTGAGGGGTAATCGCTCTTGCTTTAACATTCTTGGATCTGGATTGTGGTCTGGGGTAGAGGTCCTGGGGTAGAGGTCTGACCAGCTTGCCAGAGCATGTGGGGGCTTCAGAGAGGGCACCCAACTAATACCTTCAGAAGCTGAGAAAAACTCAGCATTTGGGATGGAAGCTCCTCTGTCTGGTAACAGAGTCCTACTGTGGCTAAAAGACCAAAAGTCAAGTAATTAAGTAGCAACATGACCAAGCAAAGGAAGCAAAAAAAAAAAAAAGAATACAACATTAGACTCCTATTTTGGGGACAAAAAGGATCAAAGCATGGAATAGGAGGAAGACAGTGAAGTCAGAACTCCTGCACCAAATGCTTCAAAAGAAAATTTGAGCTAGTTACAGGCCATAGAGGACCTTAAGAAGCAGATGAGAGAAGTGGGGGGAAAATTGAGATGAGAAATGAAAATGACGCAAGAAAATAATGAAAGAATAGTCAACAGCCTGACTGAGGAAAACAACACCATAAAAAATAGACTAACTCAAATGGCAAAGGAGGCCCAAAAGGGCAATGAGGAGAAGAATGCCTTAAAAAGCTGAATTTGCCAGATGGAAAAAGAATCTCAAAAGCTCACTGAGGAGATTCATTCCTTCAGAATTAGACTAGAGCAAATGGAAGCTAGTGACTTTATGAGAAACCACGATGTTGTTAAACAGATCCAAACAAATGAAATAATAGAAGGCAATGTGAAATATCCCATGGGAAAAACCACTGATCTGGAAAATAGATCCAGGAGAGACAATTTAAAAATTATTGGACTACCTGAAAGCCATGATCAAAGAAAGAACCTAGAAATCATCCTTAAAGAAATTCTCAAGGAAAATTGCCCTGATGTTTTAGACCCAAAGGGCAAAATAGAGGTTGAAAGAATCCACAGATCACCTCCTGAAAAAGATCCCAAAAAGAAAACTCCCAGGAATATTATAGCCAGGTTCCAGAATCCCCAGATCAAGGAGAAAATACTACAAGCAGCCAGGAAGAAACAATTTCAATATTGTGGAAACACAAACAGAATAGCACAGGACCTGGCAGCTTCTACACTGAGGGATCAAAGGGCATGGAATATGATATTCCAGAGGGCAAAAGAGCTGGGAATGAACCCAAGGGTCACCTACCCAGCAAAACTGAGTATTTTGTTTCAGGGGAAACATGGTCATTCAGTGGAATAGAGGACTTTTAAGCATTCTTGAAGAAAAAAATCAGAGTTGAATAGAAAATCTGACATCCAGACCCAAGAAGCAAGAGATGCCTGAGAAGGTAACCAGGGAAAAGAAATTGAAAGGAACTTATCAAAGTTGATCTATTTACGTTCCTACATGGAAAAATAATAACTGTGACTGATGAAACCTCTACCAGTATGAAAATAATGGAAGAAGGGTGTATGGTCATTTGAATATATATGTGAATGTGTGTATATATGTTTACAGTTATACATGGATAGAGGGCATATGTTGAATTTGTTGGGAAGGGATGATACTTAAAGGGGTGAAATTATGAGGTGAGAGAGGCAAGTGGCAAGAGGAGATGGGGAGAGACAGGGTAGGGTAAACTATCTCATGCAGAAGAAGCATGGGGAAGTGGCTGCAGGGGAGTGGAAGAATAGGAATGCAAAAAGGCAAAACCACATTCTCAATGAATTTGGTTCAGGGAGAGAATGACATACATACTAAATGGGATATCTCAACCTGCAGCAGAATAGGGGGAAGGGGGATGAGAGGAGGGATGATGGATGGGAGGTCATTATTGGGGGGAGGGGAGGTTGGAAGTACCCATTATAGAAGAGGCACAGGATCAAGTAGGGAATGGACCAGGTGGGGGGTGGGATGGCTGGGATGGATTTATAAGCAGCCTTGTACAATATATCTAATATGGTAATGTTTTGCATAGCTAGACATGTACAACATATACTGAATTACTTATCTTCCCAGAGTGAGTGGGGTGACAAGGGAGGAAGAGAATGGATCTGAAATTCGAGGTCTTAAAATTAAATGTTTCAAATATATATAAATACTATTATTAATACTCTTTTGCTTGTAATTGGGAGATAAAATGTGCAGGCATTGGGGCACAGAGATTCACCTTGCTCTAATGGAAAAGTGGAAGGGGTATGGGAGAAGATATGGGAGAGAGCAGATTGGAGGAAGCGAAATATTGTGGGACTGCTATTCTGGGATGGTGGGTAGGGGAAAAATGGAGGAAAAATTGTAATTCAAAATCTGGTAGAAATTAATGATGTAAAACAGAAGTTAATAAAGCACTTCTTTAAAAAAAAGCCAAATTTACCAAATGGAAAAAGAATCTCAACAGCTCACTGAGGAGAATCATATGCTCAGATTTAGATTGGAGCAAAGGGAAGCTAGCGACTTTATGAGAAATCAAGATTCTATTAAGCAAATAAAAGAATAGAGGGCAATATGAAATATCTCATGGGAAAAACACTAACCTGTAAAATAGATCCAGGAGAGATAATTTAAAATTATTTGACTACCTGAAAGCCTTGATCAAAGAAAAACCTAGAAATCATCCTCCAAGAAATTCTCAAGAAAAACTGCCCTGAGGTTATAGAACCAGAAGGCAAAATAAAGGTTGAAAGAATCCACCTATCATCTCCTGAAAAAGATACCAAAAAGAAAACTCCTAGGAATATTATAGCCATGTTTCATATTTCCCAGATTAAGGAGAGAATATTACAGGTAGCCAGGAAGGAAGAATTTGAATATTGTGGAAACACAATCAGGATTACACAGGATCTGGCAGCTTCTAGACTGAGAGATCAAAGGACCTGGAATATGATATTCTGGAGGTCAAAGGAACTGGGATTAAAACCAAGAATCACCTACCCAGCAAAACTGAGTACCATATTTCAGGGGGAAGTGTGGTCATTCAATGGAATAGAGGACTTTAAAGTATTCTTGAAGAAAAAAACAGTGTTGAATAGAAAATTTGACAATCAGATACAAGAAGCAATTGAATCATAAGAAGGTAAACGGGAAAAAGAAATCATAATGAACTTATCAAAGTTGAACTATTTACACTCCTACATGGAAAATGATAATTGTAACTGATGAAACTTTTCTCAGTATGAAAATAGTTGAAGGGAATAGAACTACATATATATAGTCTTTATCAGAGGGTATATAGGCATATGAATACTTATGTGAATGCGTATATATATATATATGTGTGTGTGTGTGTCTGTGTGTCTGTGTGTCTGTGTCTGTGTGTGTGTATGTGTGTGTGTGTTTACAGGCATACATAGATAGAGGGCACAGGAAGAATTTAATAGGAAGGGATGATACTTAAAAGGTGAAATCAAGAGGTGAGAGAGTAATATAAGGATAAGAGATGGGGAGAGACAGAATGGGGCAAATTATTTCATATAGAAGAGGGAAGGGAAAATGGGTTCAGGGGAGGGAAAGAAGAGGAAGGCATAAGGGAATGAGTCATTGAATTTGGCTCAGGTAGGTAATGGCATACATACAAAATAGGGTATCTCACCCTACAGGAGATTAATGGTGAAGGGGATGATAGGGGGGATGGTGGAAGGGAGGGCAGGCTGGGGGGAGGGAAGTTGGAAGCATGCACTTTTGAAAAGGGATCAAAGTAGAGAATAGAACAAGTGGGAGTTGGGATAGAAGGAAGGGAAATATAATCAGTCTTCTACAATATATCTACTATGGTAATGTTTTGTATTAACTACACATGTACAACCTATATTGAATTGCTTATCTTCCCAGTAAGTGTGGGTGACAAGGGAGGAAGGGAATGAATCTGAAATTCAAAGTTTTAAAAACAAATGTTTAGTTATAGTTATTGTTATTGTTATCAATACTATATTACATTTAATTGGGAAATAAGAGGAGGGGATATCCTGGGGGACTATTATTTTGGGGAGGTGGGTGGGGAAAAAGCAGGGAGAAAATTTGTAACACAAAATCTGGCGGAAATGAAGTAAACCAGAATTTAATAAAGCATTAAAAAAGAAAAAAAAATGAAGAAGAATTGGAAATCAAAGGGCTGCCCATCAGTTGAGGAATGTCTAAAGAAGCTATGGTATATGATTGCAATGGAATATTGTGCTATAAGAAATGGCACGCAGGATGATTTCATAAAATCCTGGAAATGTTTATATGAACTGATGCAAAATGACAATAACAGCAATATTGCATAATGAAGAACTGTGAATGACAGCCATTCTCAGCAATATAATGATCCAAGAAAATCCCCAAGGGCCAATGATGAAGTGTAATACTTGCCTCCAGAGGAAGAACCAAGAAGAGGGAAAAAAGAGGAAGAACAGGGAAATATTATCACAAAAAAGAAGAATGCAAGGAAGAGTGGAGGAGAAAAATGGAAGGGTGCCAAGCAATGCTTGAACCTCACTTTCCTTGTAACTGATTAAAAAAGAAAAGGGCTCATACATACAAATGCATTTATGGCAATTCTTTTCTGTGGTGGCAAATAATTAGAAATTGGGATGATCCTTATCAATTGGGGAATGGCTGAACAAGGTGTGGTATGTAATTGTGATGGAGTACTGTTGTGTTAAAAAAAATGAAGAGGGGGTGATTTCAGAAAAAAAATTTAAATGACAAGATGTATATAAAATGATACAAAGTGAAGTGAGAAGAACCAGATAATTGTTCACAGTACCACTAATGATGTGATGATCTGCTGTAAAAGACTTATTCTGATTGATACAGTTATACAAGATAATCAGAAGGCTTCAGGATGAAATGTGCCTATCCACCTCTCTAGAGAACACTGATGAACTCTGTGTGAAAACTTTTTTTGCCTTTTCGTAATATAGTTAATATTGAAATATATGTTTACATGATTTTGGATATATACTGGTTTTATTTTGCTTGTCTTATCAGTGCCTAAGGGAGAGTATGGGAGCAAGACTGAATTTGCAACTCAAAATTTAAAAAGAAAAGAATGCTAAAGACAAATTAATAATCTGTTTGAAAGAGGAATTTAAAATAACCTGGCCTTTGACACTGTATGAGAATTCATTTAAGCTCTCTTTGCCTCAGTCTCTTCATCTGTAAAATGTAGGTAACAATAATATATACCTGCCAGGGTTGCTATGAAGATCAAAAGAATTGAAGAGTACTTAACATAGTGCTTGTCACATAGTAAGCACTATATAAATGTTGCTGATGTTATATAAAAGGGAATTAATATGCTTCAGTTCAAATAGTGAATCAGTTGCAGAGCCAGAAAAAGCAACAGTACTGTCTAGTGCTTCCAAGAGAAGATTCTTAGTTATAAGCATTCCATTTGTAAGAGTAAACTGATAGCATGCTCTTAGATAAAAAATATTTGAAAGGCCATACTATATTGTATTGATGGGGAAACATCATTGCACTCATTCCTAATTACTGTCTGATAGATAATTTCACTGCTATTAAGGACTGTTCACATCACATAGCTCTTTTCACCTTTATTATAATGTTGGGTGTTAAATATAAAGAGGTAGTGTCTTATTTTCTTAAATTCAATTCTTCTTAGCTAATTAAACTCAATTTCCAAATTTATGATGATGTGACAAATGGTACCATTTGTTATTTATGTCCTATTTTTTTTTACATTAGAGCTGACAGAGAAGAAAGCTCCTAAAATCAAACATTGAGAAACCAAACCCCTTTCTTATCAGTTCTCACCTTTTTATGACAATTCCATATTTCCAATGATTATTCAGGCTTCATGGTGACCAAATGTTAGTCTACTTTCTCAGTGGTAGAGTTGGACTACTTTGAAAAGTGATTGACATCAGTAAACTACAGAGTGTCCAAAGCTGACTGACCAAAATTGTGAAAGTTACTGAGTTCATCAATACAAATTGATTGGAATAATTGAGAATATTTCAACTAAAATAATATGTATGCATGTGTGTGGAGGGGGTGTACATGTGCATAGATTCATGGGCAAGAGCTGTTTGTATAAATATGAAGGCTTGTCGTAATAAAGAGAAAATATGCTTACTTTTCTTCTTGATTCCACAAAGCAGAAGGAGTAGCAATCAGTAGAAGGTAGCAGATTAGTCTTAATATAAGGGAAAACTACCTCAGACTTAGTTATCTGAAAGTGGCATAGCCTTCTCCCTAGGGTAGTTGGGTCCTTCCTGTTAGATGTCTTTAAGGAATAGCTCAATATATAATCCTATTTATTCCTTCCAAATATGAAATTCCTGTCTCCTTATTCTAAACTAGGTCTTCTGCTTGTATGTGAAATCTACATGAACTCATCCCTGGCCAGACTACATCAAGAATATTTTGTTCAGTTCTGGGTTCCAACTTGTAAAATAAATGAATGAATAAATAAAAACGGATTATATCAAATCATATTGGAATAAGTTAAAATAGCAGGAGATAATTGGCCTGGAAAAGAGAAGACTTATAAGGTGCTATGAGAGATGTTGTCAAGAATATGAAGGGCAGGTAAGCAGTGAATAACTTGGAGACCACCTCTGATACTTCCTAGGTATGTGGCCATGGAGGACATTTCAATATATCTGAATCCCAGTTTCTCAACCTTTAAAATGTGAATAATCATACTTGCTATCTCACAGAATTGTGATTATATGAAATAATTTATATTAGAAACTTTTAAATTATACATAAATATTAGCTATTATTATCAATAAAAAAACAAATGCCCATATGTTTTTGAGATGGTAGACTATTGTTTAAGTTATATTGAATCTATGAGGTCCCTATCAGTCCCAAAATTCTTTGAAACTATGTGTGAAACATATATGTGTGTGTGTATGTGTATATATATATATATATATATATATATATATATATATACACATAATTTGGTATATGTGTGCGTATCTGGAATTCAACCAGGGAGATGTTATTTTGGGTGCACTGACTATAAACAAAGACAGGTTTATTTATCTATTCATTCATTCATTCGTTTGTTTGTTTGTTTGTTAATGGAAGTTGAATTAATTTCTCTGGGAATCTATAAAGGCATCTACTTGTAGTGCCAAGCATCTTCTATCTGGTTTAAAAGTCACTTTCCCTCTACATTGTTGATGATTGGTTCTTTGCTTTTTTACTGAAAAGTGAGCTAGCTCTCTATACTAATCAAAAGATGATGGAAAATTTTAAAAATAGAAAAAGCAAGAGTGGAAGGTCTTGAAGAAAGAAACCTGAGAGTGATAAGACATGCACTTCTGATGCTGAAAGACTTGATTAAATGCCCGGCAGAATTTGGTTTTCAATATGTTAGTGACAAGAGAGGTTATTGTGTGAATGGCTAAAGCTCTAGGTACTCTATGCATCACAGGTTATAAACCATTCTTGAGACAGGACTCAGCCTTGTCCCTTCATTCCTTATTTATCCTGTGGCCAATTCAAACCAGGCTGGCAAGTCTTCAAGGATTGCCACCCACTACAATTCTGTTTATTCAATTGAAGTTTCTGCAAAAGAGCCTATTCAAATTGCATATGCCTCCCAAGCATTCAAACCCTTCCTGGACCTTGTGGCTCAAAAATGGATTCCTGTTGAAAGGGATGCACATATTAGATCCCATTTTGAAATGAGGGGAATTAAATTATGATTACAAAGACATCATAAAAAAGACAAATTTTTTCACTTTTGAAATGTTATTACATGTTACATTCTCCTTCTCAAGGGCATTATACAGAGATTTAGTATGTTTTTCCAAAGTGTGGGCTATTTATAAAGCTACTCATATGAAGGTGGCAGAAGCTGAGTGAACAGTTGTCTCTGACAGTCATTGTGAAACCTTCAGTAGCTTTGACAAAGAGCTACTTATCAAGGATGGCATTTTTTGATCTTCCTCATGTAAATGGCTACAGAGTCCTGGAGGAGAAGCCGTACATGTAAGAGAACTTGTTATTTGCAGATGTTCATGCTGCTCTAGCTGTTACTGGATCTGTTCCTTCCTGAGGTTGTGGGGAAACGAAGACATGATAGATGGTTAGAATTAACTCTGTATTTGTGATCTGTCAAAGACAGATATGAGCTGAATGCCCTTGTGTATCATTGGCATGGACCCTAATCCCCCCTTCTTTGCTTACACATTTTAATGCTTCATTTCCTACATTCACCAAAACAGTGCAAGCCCATATGGATTGTTGCAAAATATTAATACTATTTTGAAAGAAGGATAGTACAGACAGGCTGCTGTCTAATGAGTGTATAACAAATACCTTAGCTGATTCTGAGGTTCCCAAGGAGTGTCTCTGTAGAAAATAATAATATAGGGGAAGAACAGCAACAATAATAAAATGCATGTTTCATAGAAACCAAAACCTATCAATAGAAAAAGCAATTCCACGTATTTAAAAATTCTGGATGTGGAAACTGAGACCCAAAGAAAGTAATTTACCCAAGTTCACATGGCTTAGTTTGTCTTCTATTTTAGATGCCATTTAGATAGCTTTAAGCTCTTGCCTATATCATCTAAAATGGCAAGTTATTTTCTTCAAAATTTCCTTTGCACTGGTTTAATAAACTTACAATCTTCTAGGAAATCTGACAGATATCTGAGAATGGATGGGGGAAGAAAAGGGAATAAGCATTTATAAAGCATCTACTATGTGCCAGACACTGAGCTGAGAACATTACTATTATCCCATTTGAGATATATATATATATATATATATATATATATATATATATATATATATATAATGTATGTATGTATACTTAATTTCCTCTATTAAGTTCTAGATGTGTGTGTGTGTGTGTGTGTTCTTAAGACATTTTGCAATGCTTCTTGGATTGGTTACCATAAATTTCTCTATATATAATAAGCAAATTTAAGAATTAAGCTTTCTACCTATTTATCCAGTCTACTGGAAATGGTGGCTGTCTGGATCTCACTTTGGCATATGTGGGGTTTTTGCTTGGTAAAAAAAAGTTATTATTAAAATATAAAATAATAATGATGATAATAATTATGATGACCATGATGAAAATTATAACACATACTGTTACGGCATTCTTCAAACCTATTTTTCAAATGTTGTCTGCCATAGGTAGTGTGATTATTTTTTCCATTTTATAAATTATAAAACAAGAGTTGAATGATAAATTGACGTGTCCAACATCACAACTCCAGTACATGACTGTGCTGAGACTCTATCTCAACCCATGATTTTGATGTAATTTTATCCTATAGCAATGCCAATTTCAGGAATTGGGCATAATTATACAAGTTCTGAATTCTCCTTTGGACACTTATTTAACTGCAATTCCAGCTTGGAATATGAGAGAAGGAATAGGGAGAGACAGTACTTTGTTATATTTTTACACACATGTGTTTTGTTAACTATAACATCCTAACACCAGAAATTACAAAAGATTACAAATACCTAAGTGCATTTTTGCTAATACCCAAAATATTGTTGAAAACTTTAGTCTGAAGCATCTCAAGGATTTTTGAAAAGGTTTTTAAAATGGTGACATTCCATAATGCTCAGTCTAAATTTCTTCTTTCTTTGGGAATCATATCTCTGCCCTTATAAACATACTCATTGCACAGGAGCTCAAGGGATGCTACACAATAGGAGAGAGTGATAATATTTGAATTGCAAATAGTTACTGCAACCATTCGTCTCCCTCCAACATTTTCCAGGGTGAAAAAAATTGGAGTTTTTCAAGCATTTGCCATTGAAATACATTTCCTTTAATCATAAGCATCATGAAAAATAGCTAACAAGAATCTGACATTTCTTGGACAGTGGTAGAGTTTGCTAAAACATAAGTCTGTCTCAGAAGCAATTTAAATATTATACATGTACTTATTTTTTTTTTACTTCCTTGAGTATGAGCAAATAAAAAAAAAGAGATTTGGTAGAATAATAGAATTCATTATGGAAACACCTTTTGTCACTGTTCAACCTTTTTATGCTTGTTTCATCATAATGTGAAATAAAATCCAGCAAGTTGCCATTTTGCTGCTAGTACTGAGCTAGAAATATCAGTTTTGCAGAGCAATCTGGGTAGAATGTAAGCCATGTAGATTTAGAAGCATGTTTTCAAAAGACATCTCTTTTGTTATATTGAAGAGAAAAATGTGATTAAACTACCTTTATCTCTGTGATAAACTATCGTACATAAGAGCCAGTGATAAGTGTTTGACCACCAGCAATATCAATATCTTCTTTCAATGGAAATATTGAAAGGAAAATAAAACAGGAGTTAATATAAACACAATGAATGGTTAATGAGAGTAACTTTCATCCATTTCATCTGTGATTATACATTATGGCCCTGAACTGCTGCACAAAATATAGGACTGCTCTAACTATTGCAAAAATCACCTATATCTTCCAGGAAAGGAGTAGCATTTATGGGGCATGAACAGTTCTTTAATTCTATAATACTTTAATAGAGTTACAGAGACAAACTATGAAAAGAAAGAGTAACTATCTGTACCTGCTGACTGAAATTACCTTTAATTTACTTTCTTATTACATGTTGACTTGATAATATTAAAAGTATTGAACCTATAGTAACAACAATTTTGGGGTATGTAGAAAGTTGGGGGATTTATTGATCTCTATAAGGAATAAAACTTCCATATTATCCAATGTTCAAATGTCATGTTTCATGTTACATTTTGTAACATCTGACAGACATGGAAATGTTTAGGATAGAGGGAGATAAGTGTCTCTATTTTTGGTAGTGCCCGGTGGTGGTATTATGGGTTGTCAGAGGGGGCTATGGGAAATCTTCAGGGCCCTCAATTACATCATACATCTATGTGTCTTTTAAGCAACAAAAATAAGGCTTTCATTTCTACAGTTCCTTTCATCTGAAGATCTCAAAACACTTCACAGATACTGACTTTTTCTCAATATATCACTATAAAATGGAGAGAGAATCTGGGGTTTGATAATATCTATATTTCAATTTCATAAGTGTAACCACACGGGAAAGAGTACAATGGGACTGACCCACCTATAGGTTATGTTCATACAACACTATTAAACTGACCACTTGAAGTAAATTTATCTATTTATTTATTTTCTTTTTTAAGGGAATTTTTGGTTCAACCATACTGCAACTAAAATCAAATAGCTGAAAACACTGAACAACTGTGTAACTCCTGGGAGAAATTTAGGCATTTGCGGAAGTGAATTCCTTTTTGTTTCCTCTGGAAGGTTATTTAATTTGCAAGAATAATTCAGCACCATTATTATGTGGAGAGAATAGGGGCAGCTGTCTTGGGTACTGATTTTAGTTAGCATGGGTTTGAAAAGAGGGGAAAGATAATCTTCTCTTTGGAACTCCATTTTTCTTAGATGGGCTAATCACAAAAAATGGTATTTTCTGAAGACTTTGTGAAGGATAGCTTCTTAAATATAACACCCACACTAAATAAATCACAGGTCCCAAGTTCTGTTCCCAGAGCTTCATGTAAAATGAATGCTGTCATGGAAGAGATATTAGTTCGCATATTCCTTCAAAGGATGAATGGTCTGTTCTGTGGTGCAACTTAAGCATGGGCTTTATAAAATGAAGCTTTGTGCTTCCTGAGCTATAGGATAAGACTAATATGAGAAGTGCAAGAAAATATCAAGATCATGGATGTAAAAAGCTCAGAAAATAATAACATAGACATGGGGGTCATTTTAAAACCATAAAATTTATCAAACTGTTTTAAAATGAGGTTCCACTGTCACACTTCACTTGTCACAAGCTCCGTTGTGTTGTAGGTGTTATAGCAATGAGGAAGGACAAATGCAATTCTGTTTAAGTCTTTAAGCCATGTATTAATATACTTTCCAACATTTCCATCTAGAAATACACAATTCATTTTCACAGAGTTGATCAATGAGATAGTATGACCAACTTATTAATACTATTCCAGTTGATGAACTGAAATCTTCTGTCCTTGTCTATATACTCCCTCCATTATGTCTTCACTCCTAATTATCTCATTTCTAATTCAATCTTTCCTCTGAGGGATTAACACTTTTATTTATCTATTCAGGTCAGCTGTTAGCAATCATTTTTAAAGCTTCCCTAATCCTTTAGCATTTAAAATACATACAGAATCACAGAGAATATAAAATGTGGAAGATTTTAACATGTACAAGAAAGGAGTATGATTGTTTCTTTGAAACCTTCTGCTCTGCATAGTCCAATCGGAATAAATGGACATTCTTATTGTATTAATATTTGCGAGACATTTTAAAACTAGAAATGGTAGCATATGAAAGCACTATAGTCTATATTAGTATTATTCAGATGGTAAATGAACTGTGTGTATGTCAACCTTATTGATCTCTTTCCTCATCTTTCTTAGAGATGAGTGCATAGAGCTGGATACCCACTTCAGTAAGAAGTTTAAGGAGATGGCAAAATACTTAAATCTTTGGAAATTTCCATACATATGAAATATACTGGGATTTGCTGGTGAAGACTGAAGTGTGGGAAAATACAAATGGCATTAAACACATCAGTTCCAAGGATCTGGATATGGCAAATGTGGTCAGCTAGAGGGAATACTAATGGACTAATAGAAGTGCTTTTTTCCCATGAACACGTTAGTAAAAGAGTACAAATATTGAGTCATTGGATCATCATCATAGTTGTTAAATTATCACAAAAATGGAAACCTAAGGAATTCACAGAAATTACTACTGAATATGTAAATATGAAGAGCACAAAGACTGAAAGAAGTAAAAGTATGAAAAGCATTTTCTCCAGAGTGACCAAATTTTCAATTTATTATTCAATTCATTTTCTCAGAATGATACATTGGCACATATTTTGAATGGGAAGGCACCTGTGTGGTTGTCTAGGAAAATATTGGTTATTTTATAGTTTGCGAAACTCAAGTTAAAACTAATTTTGCCAAGATTACATATAGTTGTAGAGCTTGGATTTGACCAGGACACCTGACTCTCTGGGTTGTTCTCCCATCCTACCACCCCATTATAAACACTTGTTGTGTACTATCCAACCCCAGAACCAAGAAAAGAGAAATACTGGAAATATAGCAGTTATTCATAGATGAATATTTCATAATAAGTTATCTGTAATGCCCTTTGAAGATTAGTAAACATTTTCTTCACAGTAATCTTGACATATGTATTATCCTTATTATAATTATAATTAAACACTGATGGAAATTAAAATTTGGAGAAATTAACTGACCCACTCAAAATCACAGAGCTAGTATGTTGACAGAGGCATGATTCTAGCTTCTAACTCCAACACATTTCCTCTATACCGTAAGTAGTCATACTGTCAGCAAATAAGTCAGTTGGATAAACCAAAGCATCATTCAACTAAATACTCAGAGAGCTTGAGGAGTTAACAGATCAAATAATAATCACAGTCAAAGATCAACTTTTCAAATGGAGCAGTAATAAATTCAAGACTTTAGCACAAAGCCATCATCATTTTCCAGGGTCAGTAAGCCCCAAACTGTGGAGGCCACCACTCAGAAAGCTAGTAAGAATGTATAGCAAGATTTCATAAGTCACAGGCTAAGAGCCTATTAAAAGCAGGGCAGGAATGGAAACATAACAAGAGAGTTTACTAGAATATGGGAGCACAGTACATCCAAGGAAACAATTTTGTTGTACACATTGCATAGATGTCCACTTAGCTAAAGACAACATGGCTTTGGACTCTGATAAAATTTTATGGAATAAGTCATTGGTTGGAATAACTTTTAATGAGACATAGAACCAATGCCCCAATCTTGGATCTTGCCAACTGATATTAGGAATTCTTCCATGTCCAGGTCTTTATAGAATAGGTGAAGAGTCCTCAGTTTGCAAATACTTGGGAATACAAAGAAATTTAGAATTAGTCTTAGTTTTTGGGAAGTTTGCAATCTAATGGGAGAGAAAATATTGTAAAATTAGTAAAAAAAAAGGTGAATAAAAACAAAACACAAGTAAGTTATGTTGGAGGTAATCATAGGAAGAACGTATCGAATTAAGGGTAACTGATGAAAATGGTAAGATTTTAGCTGAGACTTGAATAAAATGAAGGAACACCAAAAGTAGAGGTGAGGAATGAAAGCATTCCCCATGGATTTAGAGGAGTCATGATGGAAGAGACAGGTCAGGAAGTTGCCTAACGTCTCCCCATTTTCCCCTAAAACACCAATAAATCAAGTGTCTAAATGGATTCTGGAACAAAAGAACCTACAAAAAATGGAGTGAAAACTTTTCTGGTTTAAGATAACTCAAAAGGACTTCAGGAAAGATTTGTCTTACTTGGATAAAAGGTGGACACAACCTAGAGCAGACAATGTCTGGGCAAGCCAGCAGGAGGATCGTAACCACTGCATATATCAGCAAACAAGGCCCCTCAGTCCTGCATAAGTAGGTTGATGATACAGAAGGCAAATTGTGAGAAATACAGCCTCAGCACAGAAGCCAAATTTCTAGACCCAGAAACCAGGCAACAACATGCATGACTAGGCTGGATCATCCTAGTGCAGTTATCAAACCACAAGCATCTGAGATATCAGCACACAATGCCAGTGACCAGGTCCTGGTTACCAGCAAAAAGAAGCTTGGTACAGAGCCCCCTGTGCCCTAGGAGTATGGCAAAATTGGAAGAAAAAATAATCTACTGAAGAAAACAAATCCTTAAAAAGTAAAAATGACCATATGGAAAAGGAGGTACAAAAGTTAACTGAAGAAAACAATTCCTTAAAAATGAGAAATGGACAAGCAGAAGCTAATGATATCAACAATCCGTCAAACAAAATCCAAAGAATGAAAAATGGCAGAAATGTAAAATACTATATTGGAAAAACCACTAACCTAGAAAATAGATCCCAGAGAAATAATTTAAGAATTATTGGCCTACCTCAAAAACATAATCAAAAAAGAGCCTGAATAGCATCTTTCAAGAAATTACCAAGGAAAACTCCTCTGAAATCCTAGAACCAAGAGGGTAAGATAGTCATTGAAAAAATCCACTGATCACCTCCCAATAGAGATCCAAAATGAAATCTCCAAGGTATATGTTAGACAAATCCCAGAACTGTTAGGTAAGAAGAAAATATGAGAAACAGTGGGAAAGAAACAATTCAAATGTACTGGAGCCACAGTCAACGTTACACCAAATTTAGCAGCTTCTACATTTAAAAAAAGTGTAGGGCTTGGAATAGGATATTTCAGAAGGCAACCAAGAATCAATTACCCAGAAAAATAGAGTATAATCTTTTTTTTTTTGCTTTTTGGAGGGCAATGGGGTTAAGTAACTTGCCCAAGGTCACACAGCTAGGTTTTTGTTTGTGTGTGTTAAGTGTCTGAGGCCGGATCCGAACTCAGGTCCTTCTGACTCCAGGGCCAGTGCTCTACTCACTGCGCCACCTAGCTGCCCCGAGTATAATCTTTTAAAAGAAAAGATGGATATTCTATAAAATAGTGCACTTAAATCATTACTGATGAAAAGATGAGATCAGAAGAGAAAATTCAATCTTCAAATAGGAGATAAGAGGGAAACATAAAAATGGAAACAGGAAAGAAAACAAACAAGCGTGTAATTCAATGAGGGAGTTACAGGAAGAAATAGCAAATCTATACAAGTGGGGGACTTCAAAATCCTGCCTCAGAGAACTTGATAAATATAACTATACAATAAGCAAGAAAGAAGTTAAGGAGGTGAATGGAATTTTAGAAAAGTTAGATATGATAGACCTTTGGAGAAAACTGAATTGAAATAATAAGGAATATACCTTTTTCTCAGAAGTACATCGCACCTACACAAAAATTGACAATGTACTTTGGCATTAAAGTCTCACAATCCAATGCAGAAAGGCAGAAATGTTAAATTTATCATTTTCAAATCATGATGCAATAAAAATTATATGTAATAAAGGACAATGGAAAGATAGACTAAAATTTAATTGGAAACTAAATAATACTAAAGAATGAGTGTGTCACACAACAAAGTAGAGAGACAACCAATAATTTCATCAAAGAGAATTACAATAAGGAGACAGCATACCAAAACTTATGGGATGCAGCCAAAATAATTCTTAAGAGAAATTTTGTATTTCTAAGTACTTATGTGAAGAAAATAGATAAAAAGCACATTAATAAATTGGGAGTGCAACTAAAAAAAAGCTAGGAAAAAACACAAATTAAAATCCTCAAATAAACTCCAATTTAGAAATTCTGAAAAATCAAAGGTGGCGTTATTAAAATTGAAAGTAAGAAAACCCCTGAACTAATAAATAAAAATGAGTTGTTGTTATGAAAAAAGCAAAATAGATGAAGCTTTGTTTAATTTGATATAAAAAATGAAACCAAATAACCAGTATCAAAAATGAAAATGATGAATTTACCAATGAAAAGGAAATTAAAACAATAATTAGGAGCAATTTTGCCCAACTGAATGCAAATAAATCTGACAACCTAAGTAAAATGGATGAATATTTACAAAAAAAGAAATTGCCCAGCTTAAAAGAATTGGAAATAAAATACTTACATAACCATTTTTTAAAAAGAGATTAAACAAGCCATCAATATACTCCCTAAGAAAAAATCTCTAGGGCCAGTTGGATTTAAAAGTGAATTCTACCAAACATTTAAAGAACAATTAATTCCAAGAAGTTGTAAACTATTTGGAAAAATAACTGAAGTGATCATACAAATTTTTATGTCACAATTTAGGTGCTGATACCTAAAAAAGGAAGAGCCAAAGTAGAAAAAGAAAAGTATAGACTTATTTCCCTAGTGAATGTTGAGGGGGAGAAATTTAAATAAAATATTAGCAAAGACATCACAGCAACTTATCACAAGGATAATACACTATGACTAGGTAGGATTTATACTAGGAATATAGTGATGGTTCAATATTAGGACATCTATTAATGTAACTGACCATATCAAGAACAAAATTAACAAAAATCATATGATTATCATAATAGACACAGAAAAAAGCTTTTAAGAAAACACAGTGAAGATGGCAGAGTAGTAACAGCATTTCCACAAAGCTCCTCCTCCCACCACTTCAAATTTATGTAAAAGAGGACTCTGAACGATCTCTGGAGTGAAATAACCCACAAAATGACACAAAGAAGTTAACCTCCTGCTGAGGACAGCCCGGCAGCACAGGAGGGAGTGGCCAGGACAGCACTCTGGGACCTGAGCCCAGGCCCACTTGAGTCCGAGTTTTTAGCACCAGGGCAGCCAGACCAGCAGCCAGCTGGAGGGACTCCAGAACATGAGCAGCTGTGGCATTTCCAGAATTACTAAGACATAGATGTGAAGAACAAAGTGAGAGGTCAGTGCAGTATGGACTTTGGGACCAGGATTAGGGAGAGTGTCAGCCTCTTTCCCCCGTGGCAAGAAGCCCCTGAGTAGTCACGGGGCGCAACCCACAACATTGCAGTTCACCACATTAGAGCTTCAGTTCCTGGCCTTTGGACTGTAGGGGGACAGCGTGATCAGTCTTGGGGAGTAATCACTCTTGCATTAACCCTCCTGGATATGGATTGTGGTCTGAGGTACAGGTCTTGGGGTGTGTGACCAGCTTGCCAGAGCAGGTGGAGGCATCAGAGAGGGCACCCAACTAACACCTCCAGCAGCTGAGAAAACTTCAGCATTTGCAATGGAAGCTCCCCTTGCTGGTGGCAGAGTCCTACTGTGGCAATAAGCCCAAAAGTCAAGTAATTGAGTGGCAACATGCCTAGGCAAAGGAAACAAAATAAACAGAAAAATTCAACATTAGACTCCTATTTGGGAGGGGGGGGGGCAAAGAGGATCAAAGCATGGAACAGGAGGAGGACTGTGAGGTCAGAACTCCTGCTCCAAAAGCCCCAAATGAAAATACGAGCTGCTTACAGGCCATAGAGGACCTTAAGAAGCAGATAAGATAAGTGGGGGGAAAATTGGGAAGAAAAATGAGAAAGTTGCAAGAAAAGTATGAAATGAGGGTCAATAGCCTGACTGAGGAAAATAACACCTTAAAACATAGACTAACTAAGTGAAAAAAAGAGACTCAAAAAAGCATTGAGAAGAAGAATGCCTTAAAAAGCTAAATTTGCCAGATGGAAAGAGAATCTCAAAAGCTCACTGAGGAGAATCATTCCTTCAGAATTATACTGGAACAAATGGAAGCTAGTGACTTTATGAGAAATCAAGATGCTGTTAAACAGATGGAAGCAACTGAAAAAAAAATAGAAGTCAACGTGAAATATCTCATGGGAAAAAACCACTGACCTGGAGAATAGATCCAGGAGAGATCATTTAAAAGTTATTGGGCTACCTGAAAGCCATGATCAAAGAAAAAACCTAGAAATCATCCTTCAAGAAATTCTCAAGGAAAATTGCCCTGATGTTTTAGAACCAGAGGGCAAAATAGAGGTTGAAAGAATCCACAGATCACCTCCTGAAAAAGATCCTAAAAAGAAAACTCCTAGGAATATTATAGCCAGGTTCCAGAATTCCCAGATCAAGGAGAAAATACTACAAGCAGACAGGAAGAAAATTTCAATATTGTGGAAACACAATCAGAATAGCATGGTACCTGGCAGCTTCTACACTGAGGGATCAGAGGGCATGAAATATGATATTCCACAGGGCAAAGGACATGGGATTAAAACCAAGAATTACATACCCAGCAAAACTGAGCATCTTGTTTCAGGGGAAAATATGGTCATTCAGTGGAATAGAGGACTTTCAACCATTCTTGAGGAAAAAACCAGAGTTGAATAGAAAATTGGACATTCAGACACAAGAAGCAAAACATACTTGAGAAGCTAAACAGGGAAAAGAAATCATAAGAAACTTATCAAAGTTGAACTATTTACATTCCTACATGGACAAATGATAACTGTAACTGATGAATGTTTTCTCAGTATGAAAATAATTGAAGAAGGGTATATGGGCATATGAATACATATATGAATGTGTGTATATATGTTTACAGGTAAACATAGATAGAGGGTATAGGTCAAATTTAATAGGAAGGGATGCTACTTAAGGGATGAAGTTGAGAGGTGAGAGAGGAATATGATGGAATGGTATGGAGAGAGACAGAATGGGGTAAACTCTCATATAGAAGGGGCAAGGGAAAATGTTTACAAGGGAGGGGAAGAACAGGAAGGCAAAAAGGCAAAACCTTATTCTCATTGTATTTGGTTCAGGGAGAGAATGACATACATACTGGATGGGGTGTCTCACCCTGCAGGAGAGTATGGGGAAAGTGGGATGGGGGGAATCATAGAGGGAGGGAATGCTGGGGGAGGGAAGTTGGAAGCATCCACTTTTGAAGAGGGACAGGACCAAATTAGGGAATAGATCAAGTGGGAGGTGGGATAGGATGGAAGGAAATATAGTCAGTCTTTTACAATATATCTACTATGGTAATGTTTTGCATAGCTATAAATGTAAAATATATATTGAATTACTTATCTTGCCAATAAGAGTGGGTGACAAGGGAGGAAGGAAATGATTCTGGAATTCGAAGTTTTAAAATCAAATGTTTTAACATATATATATATATATATATATATATATATATATATATATATATATATATATATATATATGTACTATTGTTAATATTATTTTACATATAATTGGGAAATGAGATATACAGGCATTGGGGCACAGAGATTAACCTTGCTCTACTGGAAAAATTGAAGGGGGCATGGGAGAAGATATGGGAG
This sequence comes from Gymnobelideus leadbeateri, assembly GCA_011680675.1. Taxonomy (NCBI): domain Eukaryota; kingdom Metazoa; phylum Chordata; class Mammalia; order Diprotodontia; family Petauridae; genus Gymnobelideus; species Gymnobelideus leadbeateri. Next base: position 193,634 of record WOXC01011555.1, on the reverse strand, counting down.
AGAACAGATTCGATGAGGGGATATCCTATGGGACTGCTATTCTGGGGTGGTGCGTAGGGGAAAAATGGGGAAAATATTGTAACTAAAAATCTGGTGGATATGAATGATGTAAACCAGAAGTTAATAAAGCATTAAAAAAAAGAAAACATGGCACACATTCTTATTAAATAAATTAGAGAGAATAGGAATAAATGGAGTTTTCCTTAAAATGATAAGTAGCATCTGTCAAAAACCATGAGCAAGTATTAGGCATAAAGGGATATACTGGAAGTATTCCCAATAAGATCAGTGGTGAAACAAGGATGTTCATTATCACTACAATTATTCAATATTGTACTGGAAATTTACTTGAGCAATAGAGAATAGAAGAGAAATTGAAGTATTAGAAAAGGAAATGAGGAAGTAAAGCTATCACTCTTCAGATGATAAGATGGTATACTTAGAGAATCCTGGAGATTCAAGTAAAAAAAACTACTTTTAATTATTAACAGATGTAGCAAAGTTGTAGGATAAAAAATAAACCCACAAAAATCATCAGCATTTCTATATATAAATAACAAAACCAGAAGAAAACAATAGAAAGAGAAATTTCATTTAAAGTAACTATAGAAAATATAAAATATTGGGAGTCAACCTGGCAAGACAAAAACCGGAACTATATAAACACAATTACAAAATACTTGTTATACAAACAATGTAGGACCTGAATAACTAGAAAAAAATTTAATTTGCTCATGAGTAGGCCAAATTATTATCATTAAAATCAAAAATCTACCTAAATCAATCTATATATTCAGTGCCATACCAATGAAACTACCAAAGAAATTATTTATAGACTTAAAAGAAAATAATTTCAATTTTCATCTCATAAAAAATAAAAGGCCAGGGATTTAAAGGAAATTAATGAAAAAAATGCAAAGGAAGGTTGTCTAGCTGTACCAGATCTAAAACTATATTATGAAGTGGCAATAAAAGCAACTATTTGGTACTAGATAAGAAATAGATCTGTAAAACAGGACTTCCTCAAAGGTTCTGATTCTACCTACTACAATTCATGTAAAAGGAGACTCTGAACAAACTTTGGAACTACAGAACCCACAAAATGACACAGAGAAGCTAACCTCCCACTGAGGATAGCCCAGAAGACTGGAAGGAAACAGACAGTGCAGCTTGTTGGGATCCAAGATCAGCTCTAGTGTGCCAGAGGCTTTAGCCTCAGGGTGGCCACAAGCAGCTGCTGGCTGGAGGGACTTCAGATCACTAGCAGTTATAGCAGTTTCCAGAATTATCAACCCATAGATGCTAAGGACAAAGTGAGAGGTCTGTGCAGTGTGAACTTTGTGAACTGGGAGTCCAGGAGTCTGGTCAGACCTTTACCAGGGAGAGAATTGGCCAAGGTGCTGTGGCTATGCAGCTGCTGTGAATTAGCTGCTTCATAGCTCCTGGTCAACAGATTGTAGGGAGACCAAGTATCAAGTATGAGGGGTAATTGCTCTTGCTTAACCTGCTTGGATCTGGATTGTGGTATAGAGTGGAAGTCCTAAGGTGTGTGACCAGTTTGCCAGAGCATGTGGAGGCTTCAGAGAAGGCACCCAACTGATAGCTCCAGCAGTTGAGAAAACCCCAGCAATTGGTATAAAGCTCACCCCTCTGGTATAGGAGTTCTACCATGGCAAAAAGTTCAAAAGTCAAGTAATTGAGTGGCAACATGAGAAAATGAGGGAAGCAAGGCAAGCAGAGTGGTCTGATTCTGGATTCCTTTTTGGGGGATAAAAAAGGATCAGGCCATGGAACAGGAGGAAGACAGAGAAGTCAGAAATCCTGAAATAGAAGCTTCCAAGAAAAGAATACGCTGTTTACAGGCCATAGAGAAGCTTAAGAAGGATTTTGAAGACCAAATAAGAGAAGTGGAGGAAAAACTGAGAAGAGAAATGAGAATAATGCAAGAAAATTATAAAATGAGTCAACAACTTGACTGAAGAAAATAATACCTAAAAAATAGAATAATTCAAATGGCAAAAGTGTCTCAAAAAGCCAATGAGAAGAAGAATGCCATAAAAAGCCAAATGTGCCAGATGATAAAAGAATGTCAAAAGCTCACTTAAGAGAATCATTCCTTCAGAATTAGACTGGAGAAAAGGAAGCTAGTGACTTTATTAGAAATCAAGATACTATTAAACAGATCCAAACAAATAAAAAATAAGGCAATGTGAATTATATCAACAACAAAAAAAAAAACAACACTGACCTAGAAAATAGATCCAGGAGAGATCATTTAAAAATTATTGGACTACCTGAAAGCCATGATCATAAAAAGAACCTAGATATCATCCTTCAAGATATTCTCAAAGAAAAATGCCCTGATATTTTAGAATCACAGGGCAAAATAGAGGTTGAAAGAATCCACTTATAACCTCCTGAAAAAGATCCCATAAAGAAAACTCCAAGGAATATTATAGGCAGGTTGCAGAATTCCCAGATCAAGGAGAAAATATTACAAGCAGCCAGGAAAAAACAATTTGAATATTGTGGAAACACAATCAGGATAACACAGGATCTGGCAGATTCTACACTGAGGGATCAAAGGGATAGGAATATGCTATTCTGGAGGTCAAAGTAACTGGGATTAAAATCCAGAATCACCTACCCAGAAAAACTGAGTATCATGTTTAGGGGAAAATATTGTCATTCCATCAAATAGAGGACTTCCAATAATTCTTCATTAAAAAACCAAAGTTGAGTGGAGTCAAGATGGCTGAATAGTAACAGCATTTCCATGCAGCTCTGGATCCCACCACTTCCAAATTTATGTAAAAGGGGATTCTGAACAAACTCTGGAGCTACAGAACCCACAAAATGACACAGAGAAGCTAACCTCCTCCTGAGGTCAGCCTCGGAGCTAGGCAGAGAGTATCCAGCACAGAACTCTGGGAGCCGAGCCCAGGAAAGAGCCCAAAACCAGGTTTTAGCCCGATGGTGGCCAGAATAGCAACCAGCTGGAGGGACTCCAGAACACCAGCAGCTATGGCTTTGCCAGAATTATCAACACATAGATGCCTATGACAAAGTGAGAGGTCAGTGCCCTGTGGACTTTGGGACTGGTTGAGAAAGTGTATCAGCCTCTTTCCCTGGGAGTGAAAAGCCCCTGATTATCCATGGCACAGACCATCATGTCAGAGAACAGTCTGGGGGTGCGGGGGTAATCACTCTTGCTTTAACCTTCTTGGATCTGGATTGCAATCTGGGGTGGAAATCTTGGGGTGTGTGATCAGCTTGCTAGAGCAAGTGGAGGCTTCAGAAAGGGCACCCAACTAATAACTCCGGCAGCTGAGAAAACCCCAATGTTTGGGACAAAAGTTCCCCTGGCTGGTGGCAGAGTCCTATTGTGGCAATAAGCCCAAAAGTCAAGTAATTTAGTGACAATATGCCTAGGCAAAGGAAACAAAATAAACAGAAAAATTCAACATTAGACTCCTATTTGGGGGGCAAAGAGGATCAAAGTATGGATCAAGAGGAGGACTGGGAGGTCAGAATGCCTGCACCAAAAGCCCCACATGAAAATATGGGCTGTTTACAGGCCATAGAAGACCTTAAGAAGCAGAAAAGAGAAGTGGGGGAAAATTGGGAGAAATGAGAAAGATAAAAGAAAAAGTATGAAATGAGAGTCAATAGCCTGACTGAGAAAAATAACACCTTTAAAAATAGACTAACTCAAATGGCAAAAGAAGCTAAAAAAGCATCGAGGAGAGGAATGCCTTGAAAAGCCAAATTTGCAAGATGGAAAAAGAATCTCAAAAGCTCACTGAGGAGAATCATTCCTTCAGAATTACACTGGAGCAAATGGAAGTTAGTGACTTTATGAGAAATCAAGATGCTGTTAAACAGATCCAAACAAATGAAAGAATAGAAGACAATGTGAAATATCTCATGGGAAAAACTACTGACTTGGAAAATAGATTCAGGAGAGATAATCTAAAAATTATTAGACTACCTGAAAACCATGATCAAAGAAAAAACCTAGAAATCACCCCTCAAGAAATTCTCAAGGAAAATTGCCCTGATGTTTTAGAACCAGAGGGTAAAATAGAGGTTGAAAGAATTCACCGATCACCTCCTGAAAAAGATCTCAAAAAGAAGTTAATAGGAAGGGATGATACTTAAAAAGGTGAAATTAAGAGGTGAGAGAGGAATATAATGAGTGGAGATGGGCAGAGACAGAATGGGGTAAACTCTCTCATAGAGAAGAGACAAGGGAAAATGGTTACAAGGGAGGAGAAGAATGGGAAGCCAAAAAGGCAAAACCTTATTCTCATTGAATCTGGATTAGGGAGAAAATGACATACATACTAAATAGGATATCTCACCCTACAGGAAAGTAGGGGGGAAGGGGATAAGAAGAGGGATGATGGAAGGGAAAGGGGGAGGAATATATATGTCTATATAGGAGGGTATAGGGGTGTATGAATATATATGTATGTGTACATATGTATACAGTTATACATACAGGATACAGGACCAGTTGAATACGAAGGGATGATACTTAAAAGGTGAAATTAAGAGGTGAGAGAAAAATACAATGGAGGAGATTGGGATAGATAGAATGATGTAAATTATCTCATATATAAGAGGCAAGGGAAAACTGTTACAATGGAGGGGAAGAATAAGAAGGAAAAAGGAAATGAGTCAACCTTATTCTAAATGAATTTGGCTAAGGGAGGAAATGACATACCCACTGAATAGTGTATCTCACACTACAGGAGTGTAGGGGGGAAGGGGATTAGAAGGGGAATGATGGAAGGGAGGGCAGGCTAGGGGGAGGGATGTTGGAGGCACCCACTTTTGAAAAGGGACAGGATCAAAGTAGAGAATAGAACAAGTGGGGTGGGATTGGATGTAGGGAAATATAGTCAACTTTCATAATATATATACTATGGAAATATTTTACATAGCTATACATGTACAATCTATATTGAATTGCTTCTCTTCCCAGTGAGGGTGGGTGATGATGGAGGTAAGGAAAGAACCTGGAATTCAAATTTTTAAAATCTATTGTTTAAAATATTATTATTATTATTATTATTTTACATGCAACTGAGAAATAGGATATACAGGTGTGGGGCATAGAGATTACCTGTTCCCTACTGGAAAGTTGGAGGGGCAATGGTGGAAGATATTGGAGAGAGCAGATTGGGGGAAGGGATATACAGTGGAATGGCTGTTTTGGGGTGGTGGGTAGGGGAAAAATGGGGAGAAATTTTGCAACTCAAAATCTTGTGGAAATGAATGATGTAAACTAAAATATAAAATAAAATAAAATAAAAAATAAGAAATAGAGCAGTGGATCAATAGAACAACTTAGGTATGCAAGATATGGTAGTAAATGTATATATTATTCTACCCAAAAGACTCCAGCATTTGGGAAAAGAGCTCACTATTTGTGATAAAAAACCTGCTTGGAAAACTGGAAAAAAGTATGTCAAAATCTAGGAATAGACCAACACCTCACATCCTGTACAAAGATAAGACCAAAATGGGTACATGACTTAGACTTAAGGGGTGATATTATAAGCAAATTAAGAGAGCAAGGAATAATTTATCTGTCACATCTCTGGAGAAAGAAATAATTTATGACCAAACAAGAGATAGAGAACTTTATGCAATGCAAAACAGATAATTTTGGAGAGGGAGAATAAGGAAGGCTAAAAAGGCAAAACCACATTCACATTGAATTTGGTTCAGGGAGAAAACGACATACATACTAAATGGGATATCTCAACCTGCAGCAGGATAGGGGGAAGGGGGATGAGAGGAGGGATGATGGATGGGAGGGCATCCTTGGGGGGAGGGGAGGTTGGAAGTACCCACTATAGAAGAGGGACAGGATCATGTAGAGAATCGACCAGGTGGGGGGTGGGATGAGTGGGAGGGAATTATAAGCAGCCTTGTACAATATATCTACCATGATAATGTTTTGCATAGCTAGACATGTACAACATATACTGAATTACTTATCTCCCAAGAGAGAATGGGTGACAAGGGAGGAAGGAAATGGACCTGAAATTCGAGGTCGTAACATTAAATGTTTCAAATATATATATATAAATACTATTATTAATACTCTTTTGCCTATAATTGGGAGATAAGATGTGCAGGCATTGGGACACAAAGATTCATCTTCCTCTAATGGAAAAGTTGATGGGGGTAGGGGAGAAGGTATGGGAGAGAGCAGATTGGAGGAAGCGATATCTTGTGGGACTGCTATTCTGGGAGGTTGGGTAGGGGAATAATGGGGGGGAAATGATTGTAACTCAAAATCTGGCGGAAATGAATGATGTAAAACAGAAGTTAATAAAGCATTTGTTTAAAAAAAAACAGATAATTTTGATTACATTAAATTAAAAAGGTTTTGCACAAGCAAAGCCAATGCAACCACATTAGAATGGAGACAGAAAGCTGGGGAACAATTTTTGCTGCCAGTGTCTCTGTTAAAGACCTAATTTTTTTTTTTGCTTTTTGGAGGGCAATTGGGGTTAAGTAACTTGCCCAAAGTCATACAGCTAGGTTTTTGTTTGTGTGTGTATTAAGTGTCTGAGGTAGGATCCTTACTCAGGTCCTTCTGACTCCAGGGCCGACTCTCTACTCACTGCACCACCTAGCCACCCCTAAAACACTTCCCTCCTCTTTCTTCTTTTATTTTCCTTTATTTTGAAGGGCTATTGGGGTTAAGTAACTTGCCCAAGGTCAAAGACCTAATTTCTAATACACACACACACACATACACAGAGAGAGAAAGAGAGAGAGAGACAAAGACAGAGACAGAGAGACAAAGAACTAACTCATGGAGTCATGTTTATAAGAATATAGTTATTCCAATATAATGGTTGAAGGTTATGAACAGGTAGTTTTCAAATAAAGAAATTAAAGCTATCTATAGTTATATGAAAAAAATGTTCTAAATCACTATTGATTAGAGAAATGCAAATTACAACAACTCTGAGGTACCACCTCACAACTATCAGGTTAACTAATATGACATAAAAAGAAAATGATAAATGTTAGACTTTTGGGAAAATTGTAACACTAATGCACGTTGGTGGAGTTATGAACTATTTCAACCCTTTGGGAGAGCAATTTGGAACTATGGTCCAAGAATATAAAATTGCATAGTCTTTGATCCAGTAATACCAATACTTGGTCAATATATCAAAGTGATCATAAAAAAGGAAAAGCACATACATATACAAAAATATTTATATCAGCAATTTTTTGGTGGATTTGAGAGAGGGAGGATTGGAAATTGAGGGGATGTCCATCAATTGGGGAATGACTGAACAAGTTGTGGTATATGATTATAATGGTATACTATTATGCTATAAGAAATGATGAGCAATTGGACTTGAGAAAAACCTGGAAAGACCCTTAAACTTAGGGTGAGTGAAGTGAAAAGTACCAGGTCTACCCTACACTGTCTATACATCTCTTTTTATATCACTGGAACATTGTCTCACATTGTTCATTCTTTGTGAGTCTTTTTGTCTTCTCTGGAGTGTGTGTATTCAATTTGGGTATTCTTAAGAGAATAAAGGCTCTCTCATAAAAGATCCTATAATCATTGCCTGAAGGTAGAATTCTTGGACTAGGTGTTAGACTAAGTCAATTATATTATTAAAGGAAGTTACTAATAATGAAAGACATCTCTAAGATAGGTCATATCTGCTTTTATTTCAGGGAAGAGATAATAAGTGATAATGATGATGGTGGTGATGAGGATGATAAGGATGATGATATAATATATAACCCTGTGATTTTTTTGGTATAGGGAACATCCAATGGGGAAAAAAAAACACAATGCAGATCAGCAACTGTTCTACAAGTTGTCTTTCAGTCTTAAAGAGTTACTTGGGTCACTGAGATATTAAGTTACTTGACTGGCATCAAACAGTCAATAAATACCTGAGACAAGATTTGAGGTCAGACCTTCTTTCCAAGACTGGTCTTATATTCCTTATACTATGATGACTCCTGCCAGAGACACTTAATTGTTACCTCCAAATATGCCAACCAAATAATCCCTATGTACAGAGTGCTGTGACCAATACTGTTAATCATTACGCAATAAGCATTTCTATATGAACACAATGTGCTTAGCAATGGTGATACAAAGAGAGGGATGAGAAATGAGAAGTGGATTCCATTCTCACAGAGTTTGCAGTCTAGTAGGTAAGATCAGATAGATAGACACATACAAGACTGTATTTGTGTTAGTAAAGTTTCAAAGAGGTACTATGGTAATTTAGAGGAGGTAAAAAAAGTCATGTTTAATGTATGGAAATGGGACAGCTAGGTGGCCTAATAAAAGAACATTGGCCCTGGAGTCAGGAGGATGTGCATCAAATCCAGTCTCAGACACTTAACTGTGTGACTTTGAGTAAGTCATTTAACCCCAGTTGCCTTGCTTTCAAACTCTAAAAGAAATCTATGGTTGAGGGATGGTGATGAAGGGAGATTAGGCCAAGCTTCAGGGAAGAAGTGCAATTTGAACTGCGCATTGAAAGGCGGATATGTTTTCAATATTTAGAAATGGGAAGGAGGAGAGTGAATATATTTTAGGAAGAGGAAAGGATATGGGCAATGATGCAGAGAGTAGCTTTGCTTCTATTTTACTGATGTGACATGATACCATGAAATATACAGAACTGCAGCCAGGGAGTGGAGTAAACAATAATATGAGCCTTTAGCCCTTATCTGTATCTCTTACTAGCGCATATGGCACTTGATGTTGTCATATTTCTCTGTGTATGTGTGTGTCCATGTATCTCCAAATTTTATCATAAGCTCTAGGATGAAAGGAGCAATTCGTTTATTCACAAACATTTATTTAATGACTACTAAATGCAAGGTACTATGCTAGACACTTAGAAAAAAGAGAAAGGACATCATCCTGGCCCTCTAGGAACCCAAGATGTAATAGCCTGGGTGGAAATATAGTGTGTATCATGTATTCAATAACTCTCTCTTAAACTTTTCGGACTTCTTGATATCCCTCCCTCAACATCTAGAAAATATTTAAGCAATGTTCAGATACTTTTAAAAATCATAAATTTAGAGTCAAAAAGGATCTAAAAGACCTCCTACTCTACCCACCTCCCATTTATAAATGAAGAAATTGAAGCACGAAGGGATTAAATGACATGCCTCAAAATAAAAAAACAGTAATTAGAAGTCATGGTTCTAACTCAGATCTTCTGATACCAAACCTGGTATATTTTCCACTACACTTTGCTTGACCTATTTTATAGGCAATAAGAGCTTTCATCACCAACCAAGGTCATTGTATTCATCAAGTTTTCTCACCTGTCCATTATATTTCATATTGTTATTACACCATTCATGTTGAAATGGCCACTACTTAAACTCCAGATTCACTCCCACAGGAAGAATTAGACTCCACAGATGCTTAGGTCTAAGAACAATCAACTACCCTAGATCTAGCTAAGTTTGTCATTTATCCTGAGCACATTTTATGACCTTCACAAACAAATGCCAAAGGTTTATGCGTGAATGGAGGTAGAACTTCTGATGAGGTAGGGTGTGCCCTTGAATAAATAAATAGATGTGGGCACATAATCCCCCTTAGAGTATATCAAAACTTTTATCTCAGCGCTGATTTCTGTTTTTGCTTTGCCTGTTGTTGTAAATAATTGCACCCCTACTGATTATCTTGTCATATATTATTCTATACTGCTATTGTGAACATTCCCTATACCTGAACCCCATCCAGTGTCCTGCTTTAATGTGTAAGACATAACAAAGGCATAATTTTATAACGGAAATATCACTGGTCAATTCCTTTAGCACTATTTCCTCATCTATAAGACAGAGAAAATATTAAATCATCTCATGTAGATATTATGAGGAACCATGGATAAGCCTCTTTGCCCAAGCAATCTCTATTTTTTCCTCTCCCTCTCCCCCAACCCAAGAATTTTCCCATTCTACCGAGGTCATTCTCCAACAAATCATCTGAAAAATTAGAAAATAACATGAATTACATATTGTTAGGTACAACACAATGTTATTAAAGTGTCTACTCAGGAAGAAGGGGATGCCAGAAAGAAACATGGCCACATGGTATTCCTTTTCCTTCCATGCTTCCTGTGTAAAATCCTATGATACCCAGTACACAAAAGGGTGCCCCTGATTTAAAAAATACTACTTCACTATCTGGGCCCCAGTAATCAACCTCACTTTCCCCTGAATCTATTGTTAGTCAACATTACCCTGGCTCTTATCTGGGAGCTTATAATTACTGAAGTTGGAACTAGCCTAGGTAACACCAGAGAAACTATAAATAGTGCTTTGAGGTTGCTATAAAAGCTTTTTAATTTGTTACTCTATAGCTTCTTTACATTTTGCACTGTGTGTCAAAAAGTGCTTTCTATAATGTGTGATGGTGGAAACAGGCAATAGAGTATGTGTGTAACGGTAGGTTTTGCCAATAGGTATTCCCCTCACCCCCACCATAACTGGGCTACATCCAGCATGCAAAAAATGAGAAGCTTAAAGACATTGCTCATAGTTCCAGAAAACTCAGAGTTGATTCTGAGAAGTAGGTGTGTGAGCATGTGTATAGTTGAACAGTTGACCAGTTATTTGGAGAATGATTGAAGCAATTTTGCAGCTTCCAGGCAAAGGTGGGGTGTAGACCAACACTCACCTGGAGGGCCACTCGTGGGATCCTTTTCTTTCCTCTGTGACCTGAAAAAAGACCATAATGAGGAGGTAGCTATTATGACTTACTTTTTCCTCATGGAACAATCCAGGTTCCAGGAACCACAGACGAAGGAAAATAACAACTTTCAATCACCATTCACCATAAATTCTGTCTATAAATCATTCTGATTTATTCCTAATAGTGAGTTTGTGGTTTTATAGATGCTTTTACCACACAGAGCTCTGAAGGTAGGAGCTGATTGTGAATGCTAAGCCACACTGCTTTTCAGCAATCTGAGAGGAATACAGTTTCCAAACCCTTCAATTTGCACATTCCAAAGAGGCTCCCCAGGAGCTTTATAAATCCTCCAACTTTTATAGTCTTATGACTGATTCCCTTGTCCCCTGATATAGTTACATACCCTTTAACAACTCTCTAATAATGCCAGTGCTTCCTAGATTAAACCTACTCACTCATAAATCATTATTTTTCAATTACAATAGAAGCCACCACTAAACCCCAAACATGGAAGGAAGTGGTACTACAATGGAGGTAATGTTCTGCTGGAGGTCCATCAGAACAGGTCCTTGATTAGTTACCTCCTTAACTGGAGACCTATTTCTGTAGGAGGTATATTAATCATTATTTCCATTCTTTCAACTTTTTCATCAATAACTTGATTTACAGATGTTACTCTCTTCCTGTAGCCCCGAGATGGTTTTGTGCCCCATACCTTAAAAGTCACCAGAGGGCAGAGGGAAGGAGTTAATATTTGTAATGAGTAATTTTATTAGAGGGATGTGGTGACTAACTTTTAAAAAGTTGTCATTGGATCCTCAGCTCTTAAACCTTAACCTCAGAGCCTGAACACACGTTGTTGTTGTTGTTGTTGGTGGTGGTGGTGGTGGTGGTGTTTCCTCTATTTGAACCAATATCTTCATACAGCAGGTTGCATAGAGTCTGTGTTGGCCCAAAATCAGGTAAACTCAACTCCTCATAACCATACTTTGTTATTGTGTCCAGGGTCTTTTATTTCCTTTGGTTTAACTTAAACAACATAAATATATGATGGCTGAGATCTTAAAGGTCATTTAATCTACTCTCCTCTCATTGTAAGTGAGGCTATAATACAGAAGTCACTTTCCAATGTCAAACAGTTTTCTGGTGTTTCCAACCCAGAAACTAGGTTTCCAACCCAGATGATGTCATTCTATATCCAATCCTATTTGCACTTATATTGTTGCCTAGATAGACAGACAATATTTTATCTAGCCATGTTCCATTTGCATTAGAAATTCTTTGGCGGAGGGGGGGCAGAGTCAAGATGGCGGAGTAGAAACAGCTCATCCAAGCCACTCTGCCCCCAGATTCCCCCCAAACTATGTAAAAGGGGACTCTGAACAACTTCTGGAGCCACAGCACCCACAGAATGACACAGAGAAGCTAACCTCCTACTGAGGACAGCCCAGCAGCCCTGCAGTAAGGACCAGCCCAGCGGTGTGGGAGCTGGCAGCATGTGGGGAGCTGAGCCGAATGGAGCCCAGGTCCCCGTGAGCCGAAGTATTAGCCCCAGGGCAGCAGGGCCAGCAGCCGGCTGGAGGAACCCCAGAACACCAGGAGCTGTGGTGACTCCAGAATTATCAACATAGACATGCCTAGGACAAAGTAAGAGGTTAGTGTCCTATGGACTTTGGGACTGGTATTTAGGGAATGCGTCGGCTCCCTCCCCTGGGGGCTAGAAGCCTCTGAGGAGACACGCTATTTTGCAGTTTTCAGAGGCGGCTCCAGCTCCCGGCGTCCAAATCGTAGGGAGATCCAGCGATCAGTTTTGGGGGAGTAATCGCTCTTGCTTTAACCTCCCTGGATCTGGATTGTGATCTAGGGTGGAAGTCGTGGGTGGGTTTACAGCTTGCCAGAAACTGAAGTTGCCCCCCACACGTTCGGGACGAAAATCCCTCTATCTGGCCTCAAAGCCATAGTGTGGCAACAAGCCCAAAAGTCAAGCAATTAAGTGGCAACATGCCAAGGCAAAGGAAACAGAAAAATGCAACCCTAGACTCCTATTTTGGGGTCATAGAGTGGGAAAAGGACTGTGAGGTCAGAAGTCCTGCTCCAAAAGCCCCAGGGGAAAACATGAGCGGGTTGCAGGCCATAGAGGACCTTAAGAAGGACTTTAAAAATCAAATAAGAGAAGTGGAGGAAAATTGGAAAGAGAAATGAGAAGGATGCAGGAAAAGTATGAAATGAGGGTCAACAGCCTGACTGAGGAAAACAACACCTTAAAAAATAGACTAGCTCAAATGGCAAAGGAGGCCCAAAAGGGCAATGAGGAGAAGAATGCCTTAAAAAGTCGAATTTGCCAGATGGAAAAAGAATCTCAAAAGTTCACTGAGGAGATTCATTCCTTCAGAGTTAGACTGGAGCAAATGGAAGTTAGTGACTTTATGAGAAATCAAGATGCTGTTCAGCAGATCCAAACAAATGAAAGATTAGAAGGGAATGTGAAATATCTCATGGGAAAAACCACTGACCTGGAAAATAGATCCAGGAGAGACAATTTAAAAATTATTGGACTACCTGAAAGCCATGATCAAAGAAAGAACCTAGAAATCACCCTTCAAGAAATTCTCAAGGAAAACTGCCCTGATGTTTTAGATCCAGAGGGCAAAATAGAGGTTGAAAGAATCCACAGATCACCTCCTGAAAAAGATCCCAAAAAGAAAACTCCCAGGAATATTATATCCAGGTTCCAGAATCCCCAGATCAAGGAGAAAATACTACAAGCAGCCAGGAAGAAACAATTTCAATATTGTGGAAACACAATCAGAATAGCCCAGGACCTGGCAGCTTCTACACTGAGGGATAGAAGGCCATGGAATATGATATTCCAGAGGGCAAAAGAACTGGGAATGAACCCAAGGGTCACCTACCCAGCAAAACTGAGTATTTTGTTTCAGGGGAAAATATGGTCATTCAGTGGAATAAAGGACTTTCAAGCATTCTTGAGGAAAAAACCAGAATTGAATAGAAAATTTGACATCCAGACACAAGAAGGAAGAGATGCCTGAGAAGGTAATCAGGGAAAAGAAATCAAAAGGATCTTATCAAAGTTGAACTATTTACATTCCTATATGGAAAAGCAATAACGGTGACTGATGATATCTTTCTCACTATGAAAATAATGGAAGAAGGGTGTGTGGTCATATGAATACATATGTGAATGTGTGTGTATATGGTTACAGTTATATATGGATAAAGGGCATAGCTTGAATTTGTTGGGAAGGGTGAATACTCAAGGGATGAAATTATGAGGTGAGAGAGGAAAGTAGCAAGAGGAGATGGGGAGAGATAGGGTAGGGTAAACTATCCCATGTAGAAGAAGCAAGGGGAAGTGGTTGCAAAGGAGGGGGAAAATAAGGAAGGCTAAAAAGGCAAAACCACATTCACATTGAATTTGGTTCAGGGAGAAAATGACATACATACTAAATGGGATATCTCAACCTGCAGCAGGATAGGGGAAGGGGGATGAGAGGAGGGATGATGGATGGGAGGGCATCCTTGGGGTGAGGGGAGGTTGGAAGTACCCACTATAGAAGAGGGACAGGATCATGTAGGAAATGGACCAGGTGGGGGGTGGGATGAGTGGGAGGGAATTATAAGCAGCCTTGTACAATATATCTACTATGATAATATTTTGCATAGCTAGACATGTACAACATATACTGAATTACTTATCTCCCAAGAGAGAATGGGTGACAAGGGAGGAAGGAAATGGATCTGAAATTTGAGGTCGTAACCTTAAATGTTCCAAATATATATAAATACTATTATTAATACTCTTTTGCTTGTAATAGGGAGATAAGATGTGCAGGCATTGGGACACAAAGATTCACCTTCCTCTAATGGAAAAGTCAGTGGGGGTATGGGAGAAGGTATGGGAGAGAGCAGGTTGGAGGAAGCGATATCTTGTGGGACTGCTATTCTGGGAGGTTGGGTAGGGGAATAACGGGGGGAAAATGATTGTAACTCAAAATCTGGTGGAAATGAATGATGTGAAACAGAAGTTAATAAAGCATTTGTTTAAAAAAAAGAAATTCTTTGTACATTCTTCAATTACTTATGAATAACTCCCACTTCTGCCTTCACACACCATCACCACCATGACCATGACCAATACCATCACCACCACTAAGATCATCAACAAACTAAGGTTCCATGATGATTGAAATCTTTCTTGCTGAATTAAATTAAGAGAAAATAATAGCTCAAAATTCAGGGATCTCCCTGATCTGGACACAAACTATCCTTCCATTTTTACCTCATATCACTGATCAGTTTATGCTCTATTTTATAATCAAACTTCTTAGAAGTCCCCAAGCAAACCACAAATTTTCAATAGCCTTACTCATAACAGTTTCTGCTCCTGGTATATATGTCTCTCCTCTCCCATCTGGACCCAACAAAACTTACCCACATTTGAAGGACTAATGCAAATCTTATTTCATTCTTGAAGCCACCCTTCATCAATCCAACCAGAAAAGAATCCAAAAGGGACCTCTCCATGACTCAAACTCCCATACCAGTATCTGTACCTTCCATGTGACACATAGCATAAGCTCTCCTGTATTTTAGTTATTTGCAGTCTACATCTTCTGCCCTGTGGTGCATTATATGCCCTTTCTGGGCAGAAATATTGTCATATACATCTGTTTGTCATACTCAGCATACTACAAAGGGTCTCCAGGGAGGTTCTCAAATAGTGTAGTTTTGAATGGAAAAGCGGATAAAATAATTTACCTTCAACTTAAAAAAGACTTTTAAGTTGTTCTGGTAAACAACAAATGACCTGAATTCAGACTTTATCACCACCTTTTCATCACACACACACACACAAACACACACACACACACACACACACGCATGCATGTATTCACACAACATCACCATCAACCACTACTACCAGCCAGAATAAAACAAAAAGTTTTGGGGGTACATTATTTAAACTAGTCATTGAACTCAGTGGTCTTTGAGTAGTCGCTAGGGATCACTAAATTTTACAAGACTGATCTCATTTGGTATAAAAGTATCTAATATGTGTCAATTATGTTTTGAATATATGTAATTATTTAAGATGGTTTAATTAAGAGCAGATATCAACTTACTATTTCATCCAGTTAAGTCAACAACCTCCTTTCAATTTTGAACAGGTTATGTTCCCAAGTGATAATCGGAGCAAATGAGGTAGAACATTGTTTCATGAAGGAAGCAAATATTTATACCCAGTACTTACTATGTGCAAAGACTATGACATTTTTTCCCCTTACCAAATCAGGAAGCATAATACTCTGTGTTGTCAATGTTCCAGGCTTCATTCACTACTAACTGGGAAGCTCTTCTGGTTCTTATTGGTTACGTGAGCCATCTCAGGCTAGGTGCCAAGACAGCTTGGTGGCTCAATGAATAGAGTATTGGACCTGGAGGCAGGAAGGCCAGAGTCTAAATTCATCCTCAGATATCTCCTGTGCAATTCTAGGCAATTCATTTAATATCTGTCTCAGTTTCTTCAAATATCAAATGGGCACAATAAAAACATCTACATTCCTGGTTAATTATGATGACCAAATGAGATAATATTTGTATAGCAATTAGTACATTGCCCAACAAATAGTAGGCATTTAATAAATGTTTCTTTTCCCTTTCCCTTCCTCCTTTTTCTAGTTTTTGTATTGGAAGGAGTTCAGTACTATTGATAAGACTTAACTCTTTCCTCTGGTGATGAACAATCTATTTAGACTAGAAGGTGGATCTGAGGGTCAAAAGAGGGCATTTTAAGAAGACACAAACTGACAGATTGAGGGGGCTCAGGAAAGTGCTGGAGACAAAAGGAATTATTGGCAATTGTAATGTGTGGTAATGTATTTTATTCTACTGGATTCTGCCAAGAGAGATTCATATGTTGAGCCAACCAAATGAACTACAGAACACAAACCAAAACAGCTTTTAAGAAGATTATTACTAAATCTGAATTGTAGAGAAAAGAATCAGTTTATTTGCTTAAAAAACGTAACTGGGTTGACAAAATACATGTGAGAGCTGAAAATTTATGAACTTCGTTAGAATGGAAGGCTATTTCTAATATAGTAAGTACAATAAAGGAATTGTTAAATGAGTAACTATTTCATGTGGTATTTACTTGTATTCTTTTTCTGGGTGGCAAATCTACATCTTGTCTGCTAATTAGTGATATGGTCAGCACATAAATTATTTTCTGACTAGTGTTCAGACAAATCCATTGCATACACATAATTTCATAATGAAATTATAAAAATGTGATCATGACATTGTGCCTATGGCCAATGGAAAGTAAAGGAGTCAACATACCTACCTATGTGGGCCTACTCTATCTCTGATACTTATTAGCACTGTGACTACAATCAAGTATCTTAACTACTTTGAACCTCTATTTTCTCATTTGTAAAATGGGGAAGAGAGGCAACATAGTTTAGTAGAATAAAGATTGGTCTAAGAAATCCAGAAGCCCTCTGTTCATAATAAATACAAGATATGCAACCATGAGCAAATGACAACCTCCCCCAGTACCTCCTGAGAAGCTCTTTAAGGAGCTTCTAACACTGATAAAATCACACGTCTCTACAAAAGGGGCAGAAATAGGTATAATAAGTATAATAATACTTGAATTGCCTGCCACAGAGGATTTCTATGAGAGAAAAATGCTACATAATTTTTTTTTAATTCTAAAGTTTATTTAGACAATCAGATGAACCTTAGTCTTGCAATATAACCCTTAAGTTAAGCACAGTTCTATTGAGAACAATTTCTAGATCTGGATGCATAGCTTTGCTTAAGAGGAAATGCAATGAAATTATACATTCTAATGAACATCAATTTCAAAGCAGAATGTTATCTTGGTCCTAAGTAACATTGAAGGGATTTCCACTCAGTGGACAGCTCCAGTTTTTGCACAATAATAAAAATGACAATTTTATTGACAGCCTGATCATGGAGTCCCCACAGTGGTATTTTATGTTGTCACATGACCACAAACATCACTCTAATGTTTGTGACAGCTCAGCAACAGGATACTAAGCAATGTCTCTTATTTCAGAAACAAGGGTGAGTCTTGGGGAGGCAGCCCTTTCTGCTCAGTCTAGAGGCTGGTTACTGCTTGCCTCCATCTTGGGCAATATTATATGACTCACAGCTCTTACACTTCATTCCTAATATGTGGAACTGGACCATAGAATGGGTACTGCAATCATTGCAGAGAATTGCCACAATCATGTTCTGATATTCTGTGGGCATTGGTGTCTGTGCTACCTCATCATCCAGCTGGTGCCAATAGCGAGTCATGTCGAGAGCAGAGTGCATGCACAATGGACAGTCTTTTAACATTTCTTCATAACATGTTCTGTGTAGAAGATGCCCACATGGCAAGACATGAGCAACTACACGGGAAGTATGAATGTCCTCTAAACATGTGGGGCAGTTCTGCCTGCACACATTCTCAATGCACTTGTGATGCCCTTGGAGACTCAAGGATAGGCACAGGTTACATTTCAAACAGTGAAAAAATTCCTCCTTCGTACCAATCCTACAAATTCCCCACTTCTCACAATGGTACTGCTTCTTGTCTTGTCAAAGAGATGGTATATATCGCAACAATATTCTCCAAACACAGCGCTACATTCTTCACGAGTCTGTTGAGCCTTCTGAATTCTTCCACACTCTGCACACCGAACTTCTTTCACTTCAGACTGGTCCAGAGGATGATCTTTGTTATCGTGGCATAAGCGGCAGGTGTAAAGTTTACCACACCCAGGAGCCTTGAGGAGCACCCGCGGTCGTAGTGTTCGCAGCCCCTGGGTGCTCTGCCCCGGCAGCTGCCGCCATCTTCGCCTTCCACCGCCACCTCCGTAGTCTCCATCTCCTACTCCTCCTCCAAATCAGCGCCGGGTCCGAGTCCTCGGTGGAGCCAGAGCAAGAGCCAGAGGTCACCCGGGGCTGCTCTAGGCCACCACCTCATCTACGGCCCGGCCGCGCAGCCGCATCCAAACTGCTATATAATTGTGAGTAAGTTGTGCATATTTTTATACATGCCAGTAGGACACTATGTTTTTTATTTTAATATCTTTGCATGATATGATAATGGTGTTACTGTGAATTTAGTTACTGATATTGTTAGATGTAGCCATGGACATAATGTCAATATACATAAATCTTTTTTTTTGGGGGGGGGGGGCGGTTAGCTGTGGTCTGACTCAAATTTTCCCATCTACTTGATTACATCTTTGCTTCATTCTGAAAAAAATTATTGCTAGCAGTTACACTTACATTTGACCAAAATTATGTGTGTATACATATTCCTTATGCCTATAAGATAGTACTTATAGAATATAGTATTATTTTTATAGTATAGAGTATTACACATAGCAGAATTAGTACCAGTCATGTAATTTCATTGATATTAAATTGAATTTTCCAGGATAAGGAAATATCCTCTATGCTGCAGATCAGCACTTTCTCTGAAACTTGTAGCATAGTCTCAGTAAATAGCCAAGGGCACACAAAGGTTGAGTCACCCTATGTTTCATAGCTAATATGTGTCAGAGGAGAGAACTGAACCCAAGTGTTCCTGAGTTATAGTTCCTCTCTGAGTCTATCACAGTAGAAATTTAATATTTTTCTGTTGTTGTTGAACTGAATTGAGGTGGAAAATTTGAACCTGTCTGCTGGAAATAGGTGATTTAATTTAGCAAAAGGCAAAAGTTGAAATCAAGATGTTTAAATGTCTCTGAAAGATTTTCTAGAGCAGTTCACCACTACTGTCCTAAAATGCAAAATTTCAGAGGCAAATGTATTCCCTAAATTCAGTATTGTCATCATATACTTTTACACTTTCAAAGAGATTTCAGTTGAAAACTTCTTAACAAAATTAGAAGTGTCAAGTATAAAAGACCAGCAAGGACAGTGTAACTTCCTTTCTTCTGGTCATGAAATAGATAGAACTTTAAGATATGATGGGCAAGATATTAAACTTCTGCTCAATGTTCAAACTTACCCTAAATCAGTCAATTTGTTTTATTTTCAAGTTGTATGCAAGTCCAATCTTTCCTGGGCTACCCTAGACAATCTTCCTTGACTTTTAGCATCTACATAAACTTTTTTTTTCAAATGCTTGATTCATTTCTAGTTTACATCACTCATTTCCACAAGATTGTTAATTACAAATTTTCTCCTCATTTTCCCCCTATGCACCACCCCAAAATAGTGATCCCACTGGATAACCCTTCCTCCAATCTGCTCTCTTCCATATCTTCTCCCATATCACCTCCAATTTGCCAGTAGTTGCAGGGTTGATCTCTATGCCCCAGTGCCTGTATATCTTATTTCCCAGTTACATGTAAAATAAATTATATATATATTAAACATTTGATTTTAAAACTTTGAATTCCAGATTCATTCCCTTCCTCCCTCGTCACAGACCCTTGGTGGGAAGATTAGCAATTCAATATAGATTGTACATGTGTAGTTATGCAAAATATTTCCATAGTGGATATATTGTAAAAGACTAACTATATTTCCCTCCCTCCTATCCCACCTCCCACTTGTTCTATTCTCTACTTTGATCCTATCCCTTTTCAAAAGTGGGGGATTCCAACTTCCCCCCACAGCCTGCTCTCCCTTCCATCATACCCCCTCTCATCCCCTTCTCCCCTATGCCCCCCTACTCTCCTCTACCCTATTTAGTGTGTATGTCATTTCCTCCCCAAGCCAAAGTCAGTAAGAAAAAGGTTGACCCATTCTTTTTTGTCTTCCTATTCTTCCTCTCCATTGTAACAATTCTCCCTTACCTCTTCTATATGAGATAGTTTACCCCATTCTGTGTCTCCCCATCTCCTCTCAGTATATTCTTCTCTCACCTGTCAATTTCACCTTTTAAGTACCATCCATTCCTATTAAATTGGTCCTGTGCCCTCTATGTCTATACACATCTATATACGTACACGAATATACACACATTCATATATGTATTCATATGACTATATACCCTCCTATATAGACAAATATATTTATGTGTGTATACACATTTCTAGTCCCTTCAACTATTCTCATACTGTGAAAAGTTTTGTAAGTTACAATTATCATTTTTCTATATAGGGATGTAAATAGTTCAACTTTGATAAGTTCTTTATGATTTCTTTTCCCTGTTTACCTTCTCATGCTTCTCTTGCTTCTTGTATCTGAATGTCAAATTATCTGTTCAATTCTGGTTTTTTCATCAAGGATGCTTGAAAGTCCTCTATTCTACTGAATGACCATATTTTCCCCTGAAACATGATATTCAGTTTTGCTGGGTAGGTGATTCTTGGTTTTAATACCAGCTCCATTGACCTCTGGAATATCATATTCCAGGCCCATTACATATATCAATATATATGTTCCAGGCCCGTATAGGTTGTACATGTGTAGCTTTGCAAAATATTTCCATAGTGGATACATTGTAAAAGACTAACAGTATTTCCTCAGTGTAGAAGCTGCCAGATCCTATGTTATCCTGATTGTGTTTCCATATTGAAATTGTTTCTTCCTAGCTGCTTGTAATATTTTCTCCTTGATCTGGGAATTCTAGAATGAAGCTATAATATTCCTAGGAATTTTCTTTTCTGGATCTTTTTCAGGAGGTGATCAGTGGATTCTTTCAACCTCTTTTACTCTCTGGTTCTAAAACATTAGGTCAATTTTCCTTGAGAATTTTTTTTGGCTTTTTGGAGGGCAATTGGGGTTAAGTAACTTGCCCAAGATCATATGGCTAGGTTTTTGTTTGTGTGTGCATTAAGTGTCTGAGGCCGGATCCGAATGCAGGTCCTTCTGACTCCAGGGCTGGCACTCTACTCACTGTGCCACCTAGCCGCCCCTCCTTGAGAATTTTTCGAAAGATGATTTCTAGGTTCTTTTTTTGATCATGACTTTCATGTAGTCCAATGATTTTTAAATTATCTCTCCTGGATCTATATTGAAGGAATGATGCTCTTTAGTGAGCTTTTCAGATTCTTTTTCCATCTGGCAAATTTAGCTTTTTAACATTTTCTTCTCCTCATTGGCTTTTTGAGCCTCTTTTGCCATCTGAGTTAGTCTATTCTTTAAGGTGTTATTTTCTTCAGTCGGGTTGTTGACTCTCATTTCACAATTTTCTTGCATCATTCTCATTTCTCTTCCCAATTTTTCCTCCACTTTTCTTATTGGATTTTCAAAATCATTTTTAAGCTCCTCTGTGGACTGTAACCAGCTTGTATTTTTCTTGGAAACTTTTGATGCAGGAGTTCTGACTTCACTGCCTCCCTCTTGTTCCATACTTTGTTCCTTTTTGTCCCCAAAATAGGACTGTAAAGTTGGATTGCTCTGCTTGGTTTGCTTCCTTTGTCTGCTCATGTTGCCACTAAATTACTTGACTTTTGGGCTTTTTGCTACAGTAGGACTCTGCTACCAGAGTGGGGAGCTTTGTCATAATCACTAGGGTTTTCTCAGCCGCCAAAGGTATTAGTTGGGTGCACTCTCTGAAGCCTCCACACACTGGAAAGCTGATTTCACACCCCAGGACCTCCACCCTAGACTGCAATCCAGATCCAAGCAGGTTAAAGTGAGAGTGATTACCCCTCAGACTGGTCACTTGGTCCCCCTAAAATCTGCAGCCCTGGAGCTGAAGCTGCCACATGGCAGTGGCTGCATGGCTGTGGTGCCTCAGTGGCTTCTTCATCCAGGGGATAAAGGCCAGCCTGTGCTCCCAAACCATTGGATCCCAAAATCCACACTTCACTGACCTCTAACTTTGTCCTTGGCATCTATGGGTTGATAATTCTGGAAACCACCACAGCTGCTGGTGACCTGAAGTCCCTCCAGCCAGGGGCTAGTCAGGCCCACCCTGGAGCTAAAACCTCAGGCTCATGCAGGGCTGGGTTTGGATCCTAACAAGCTTTTCTGGCTGCTTACTACTGGCATGCTGGGCTGTCCTCAGCAGGTGGTTAGCTTCTCTGTGTCATTTTGTGGGTTCCATAGCTCCATTTGTTCAGAGTCATCTTCTACATGAATTGGGGTGCATACACATAAACCTGCCCTGAAACCAATCTTTCTTCATAGAACTGAAAAGTCCATTATTTTCTTCTGCTCACCACTAGTTTGAAAGTGCCTGCCATATCTAAACTTACGTTTGAACATATGGATGGAATAAATGTATGCAGTGAACTATTCACCTTAACAATAGATGACATATTTTCCATCAATGATTTTTATCACCTTATTGTTCACCACTGGGAGAATGTAGTAGTATTGTAGGGGATCAATTCCATAGTTTAAAAAGTAGTCAATAGATAAAAGGAAGCTATTTGTCCTTAAACAACTATAGAACCATAACACTTATTATGTAACATGACAATTTCTGACCAGGAGAAATTCAGTACTTCATTTCTTCAGTTTGATCCTGTAATATTTTTAACAGGTTGGATGGATGAATATATGTAAAAGGAAAGAAATAAAGGAAGAATAGAAGTATAGAAGGAAGGAAAGATGGACAGAAGAAAGAAAGGAAAGGAAAGAAGGAAGGAAGGGTGCAAGAAAGTAAAAGGAAGAAAGAAGAAAGAAAGAAAGAAAGAAAGAAAGAAAGAAAGAAAGAAAGAAAGAAAGAAAGAAAGAAAGAAAGAAAGAAAGAAAGATAGAGACTAGCATTGGAATGTCATTGCTATAATGAATATTAAGGTATGGAAACTTCCTCTACTAATGCGAGTTAGAACCTTCTCTGAAACTTGTAACTTAGAAAATTGCCTGGGGCACAGAATTTACCTGACTTGAATAGTCTCATGTTAAAGACAGGGATTGAACTTAGGTCTTCATGTTTTCAAGATTGATTTTCTATCCATCACACAATCCTGCCTCTAATTGTTTTTTTTTTATTGTTTGGTTGTGTGACCATTAAACAAATCATTAAAATTCTGGGGGTCTTTGTTGTTTTTTTCATCTATAAAAAGAAGATGTTAATACCTTTATGTTAGTAATTTCTAAAGTTGCTTTGCAACCCAAATTAGCTAATGTATTTGCAATACCTTTTAAAAATCTTAAGACAATATATAAATGCTGGCTAGTGTTTTGATAAGCTACCTAGTTATCTTTGTTCATTTTATTGAAGTTCATTTTACTGAAATCAAAGAAAGATATTTTGTTTCTGGAATGAATTATTTTTCTCCTGTGAATGTCAGAGAGAAACATAGCATTAGGATGATGATAAAGATGAGGATGATGAAAATGATGATGATAATGATGATGATGATGATGATGATGATGATGATGATGATAACTGGGAGTCAAGAAATATGAAATTTATTTCTTTGGCACTACTCAGTTGTGATGTCAAACAATGGTCTTCACTTCCCTAGGCCTCAGTTTCCTCATTTTTATAACACTAAATCTAATGATTCTATAAATTCAAAACTATATGATTTATCCTGTTATTTGGGACATGCTTCTATGATTGATAAGTGGCTTCATTGAATGTTGCTTCATTTAAAAATCAGACCTACAGATGAGTAATGAGTTTTGGGAGGCCTTAAAAATGAGGAACCTTGTGAAAAATGAAGTAACCTATTCCCACTTTGTCAACACTTCACCTAAGGAACAATTGTAATTTAGGCATAGGTTTTGCATTAGCTCTATTAACCCAAGGTTCCTAGGCTCCTCTTTGCTCATTTTTCTCAGCCAAAATTTCACAATCATTATATATTCATTCTCAGTCATCCTATCCTGGATAGTTGCAACACCTCCTAATATTGTGTTCTCCACAAATATATTAAAAGGTGACTGTTGTTTCTATTATTCCACTAGGGATAATGTCCCCCAATAGGGACATTAGATTTAGCTGGATTTCAGCTAGATATAAAATTATATATGTGTATATACATATTAATCAGGATTCTATATCTAGAAATATATATATGTATGTGTATATATATGTATATATGCACACATATGAATGTATAGAATCATATGAATATTTCTGAATGTCTTGTATACACATATATATTAAAAGACTTAAGAGGGCCAATGTTGCCCCCTGCATATTAGGCCATCTCCAGTCATTCTGATTGATATCTGGCCACTGGACACAGATGGCTCTGGAGGAGAAAGTGAAACTGTTGACTTTGTACAGCGCTCCTTCACTCAAATCAAAGTCAACTGCAAGTCATGCCATACATCTCCCTGATGTCATCATTCTCTTTAATTAAAAATGACAAACCACCACACATATATTAGGACAAATTTGAGAATTGAATACCAAGTGAATTTACAGTGAAACATGAACTGAGCATCAAGTGATGATACTAATGCCAGGAAGAGATGTAATGAATAACTGAATAATAGGATGCTTAGTCCTCTGAGTTCTTTTTCTATATATGGATATGGTTTGTGATTAATCATTCTACCAGTCTCATCTATTCTTTTCCTTTTTGATATCTGACTTGGCCAAGGAGAGAGTTTGTTGTCATAAAACCAAAAAAGATATGCCAATCTAACATTCATCCTTTTTTATTATCATGAAAACTGCAATAGTTCAAGCCAGTATCACATTATAGCTGACTGGTGGGAATGACTTCCTCAATCAACCAATTAGAATTTATTCATATTTCATTCTAACTTACTCAATCCTTCATGACCCATAATCATTTTCTTCATCCTCACCATGTCCTTCAATCTTTCAGCCATTCAGTTTTCCCCTTCTCTCACCACCAGACATTAACCTTGCATTAGCTACATTTTTAACCTTCCCTACTTCAAGCCTTTGATAAATTAATTGAACTCTACAATATTCTTGAGACATTAATTCTTTATCCCCTTTTCCTATTGTAACCATGGTTTTCTAAACTGCAACATTTAATGACTCAAAAGATTACTCTGACACCTTCTCTCCTGTGCACTCGCTGCTAAATAGTGCTAAAGAAAACAGCAACACTTGTCCCCTACAAGTGTATTTTATATAACCTCAACTGGGTTCTCACTGGTAATTGGTAATCTTTTTACACCTCTCTAATGGATTTGTAATACCACCTTTCACACCTATTCTAAATCATTTCATTCCTCTTCAAACCTTCCATATTTTCCATTTCTCCCACCTGCATAGTTGAGGATATTTCCTCATGCTTCACAAAATCCTCTTAGGCCATTTAGTTCTCTCCATATCTCATATCACTAATATACTTTCTTTCAGGAGCTTCTTTAATGTCTGGCATCTTGCCAATTGCAGACTTTGACATTTACCTTTGATCCCCTTCCTTCCCATCTTCACTACGATCACATGACAAAGGATTTTCTTTTCCTGTTCAATGCTGACATAGATTCTTGATGTATCGTAAATAATTTTAAAAATGCCACTTCCAAGAAGCATTTTATGTCTATTTTTGATGACGTGGTTAAAGTATTTTTTTAAAGGAAAATATGGTGGACAAAATTTAAATAACATTGTTACCTTTAGAATCATAGTAAATGAAAGAAGAAAACCAAATTACCAGTATCAAAAATGAAAAGGGTGGATTTACCTCCATTGAAGAGGAAATTAAAATAATCTTTAGGAAATATTTTGCCCAATTGTATGCCCATAAATTTGACAATCTTAGTGAAATGGATGAATATTTACAAAAAATATAAATTGCCCAGATTAACTGAAGAGGAATTAAAATGCTTAAATAACCTCATCTCAGGAAAAGAAATTGAGCAAGCCATCAATGAACTCCCTGTTAAAAATATTTCCAGGGCCAGAAGGATTTACAAGCAAATTCTATTAAACATTTAGAGAGCAATTAATCCCAATACTTTATAGACTATTTAGGAAAATTGGTAAGGAAGGAGTCCTACCAAATTTATTTTATGATACAAATATCGTACTGATATCTAAATTGGGAAGAGTCAAAACAGAGAAAGAAAATTATAGATCAATTTCCCTCATGACTATAGATGCAAAAATGTTAAATAACATGTTAATAAAAAGATTATAGCAACTTATAATGAGAATAGCACACTTTGATCAAGTAGGATTTATTCTAGGAATGCAAGGCTGGTTCAATATTAAGGAAAGCTATTAGTAAAATTGATCATATCAACAACAAGTAGAAACCACATGACTATCTCAATAGATGCAGAAAAAACTCTTTTTTTTCCTGCTTTTTGGAGAGGAGATGGCAGGGCAAGTGGGGTTAAGTGACTTGCCCAAGGTCACATGACTAGTAAGTGTTAAGTGTCTGAGGCTGAATTTGAATTCAGGTCCTCCTGACTCCAGGGCCAGTGCTCTATTCATTGTGCCACTAGCCATCCCCAGAAAAAAGCTTTTGACAAAATACAATACCTATTCCTATTAAAAACACCAGAAATCATAGGAATAAATGGAGTCTTCCTTAAAATAGTAAGTAGTATCTACCTAAAATTATCAGCAAGTATTATATGTAATAGAGATAAATTAGAAACATTTTTCTAAGATCATTGGTGAAACAAGGATGTCCTCTATCACCCATGTTTTTCAATTCAATCCTAGAAATTTTAGTTGTAGCAATAAGAGAAGAAAAAGAAATTGAAGGAATCAGATTAGATAAAGAAGAGACTAAGTTATCATTCTTTGTATATATGATGATATACTTAGAGAATCCTAGAGAATCAAGTAAAAAAAAAACTACTTGAGATAATAAATAAATTTAGCAAAGCTACAGGACATAAAATAACCCTACTAAAATCCTTGACATTCCTACATATTTTTAACGAACCTCAACTGGAAGAAATAGAAAGAGAAATTTCATTTAAAGTTACTGTAGACATTATAAAATATTTGGGAGTCAACCTGCCAAAACAAATCCAAGAAATATATGACCACAATTACAAAACACTTTTTACACAAATTAAGCCAGACCTAAAAAATTGTAAACAAAAAACATTGGTGTTCATGGTTAGGTTGAGCAAATATAATATAAATGACAATTTTACCTAAATTCACTTACCTATTTAATGTCATACCAATCAAACCACCAAAATTTATTTTATAGAGCTAGAAAAAAAATTGTGAGAAAATTCATTTGGAAGAACAAAAGGTCCAGAATATCAAGGGAATTAGAGAAAAGAAATGCTAGGGAAGGTAGTCTAGTCATACCAGATTTTAAACTGCATTATAAAGAAGTAATCATCAAAACTACTTGGTACTGGGTGAGGAAAAAAGTAGTGGGGGCAGCTAGGTGGCACAGTGAGTAAGAGCGCCAGTTCTGGAGTTGGGAGGACCCAGGATATCGGTTCTGGTCTCAGAAAATGAGCACCCACACATAAATAATGACTGGCCGTGTAATGTAGAGCAAGTTACTTAACCCAAATTGCTTCAAAAAAGAAAAAGAAAAGAAGTAGTGGATCAGTTGACTAGATTAAGGATACAAGACACAGTAGTCAACTAAAGTAATCTACCGTTTGATAAACCCCAAGACTCCAAGCTTCTGGGATAAGAAATCACTATTTGACAAAAACTGAAGGGGAAAGTGGAAAAGAGTATGGCAGAAACTGGACATAGACCAATATTTACAGTGTATACCAAAATAAATTCTAAATGGATTAATGATTTAGATATAAAGGATGATGCTGCAAGCAATCTAGGAGAGCAAGGAAGAGTTTACCTGCCTGATTAATGGAGAAGGGAAGAATTTGTGACCAAACAAGAGATAGAGAACATTGCAAAATCCAGAATTAATAATTTTGTTTAGATTAAATTGAGAAGTTTTTGTTCAAATAAACCCAATGCAACCAAGATTAGAAGGGAAGCAGAAAATTGGGAAAGAATTTTTACAAACAGTGTCTCTGATAAAGGTATCACTCCTAAAACATACAGAGAATTGAGTCAAATTCAAAAGAAGGCAAGTCATTCCCCAATTGATAAATGGTCAAAGGATATGAACAAGCACTTTTAAGGGGAAGAAATTAAAGATATCTATAAGCATATGAAAAAGGTCCTTAAATTACTATTGTTAAGAGAAATGCAAATCAAAACAACACTGAGGTAACACATCTCACCAGTCAGATTGGCTAACATGACAAAACAGGAAAATGATAAATGCTAGAGAAGATGTGGGGAAATTGGAATACTAATACATTATTGTTGGACTTGTGAACTGATTCAACCATTATGGAGAGATATTTGGAACTATGCCCAAAAGGCTATAAAAATGCTCATACCTTTTATCTGAGCCATGCCACTTCTAGGGTTGTATCCCAAAGAGATCATAGAAGTGGGTAAAGGACCCATATGTGCAAAAATATTTATAGCAGCTCGTTTTTTGCCATGTTGTCCTACTTGATAGGTGTTATGTGGTACCTGGTAGTTGTTTCAGTTTGCATTTCTCTAATCAATAGTGATTTAGAGAATTTTTTTTTCCCATATGGCTATAGATAGCCTTAAATTCTTCATCTGAAAACTGCCTCTTCATTTTCATTGACCACTTATCAACTGGGAAATGACTTGTATTATTATAAATTTAACTCAGTTCTCTATATAATTAAGAAAATAACCTTTTATCAGAGATATTGTCAATAAATTTTTTTTTACCAACTTTCTGCTTTCTTTCTAATTTTGGTTTCATTGACTTTGTTTCTGAAAAGATTTTTAATTTAATGCAATCAAAATTATCCAATTTTCATTTCATAATGATTTCTATCTCTTGCTTAGTCATAAATTCTTCCCTTCTCCATAGCTATGGCAGGTAAATTATTCCTTGCTCTCTTAATTTGCCTATGGTATCATTCCTCATTCTAAATAGTCTATCTACTTGACCTTATCTTGCTATAGGGTGTGAGATGTCGGTCAATGCTTAGTTTTTGCAATATTATTTTCAAGTTTTCCCAGCAGTTTTTGTCAAATAGCAAGTTCTTATTCCACAAGCTGGAGTCTTTGGGTTTATCAAAAAAACATATTTCTGTACTTATTTACTACTGTGTCTTGTGTACCTAACCTATTCCACTCATCCATCACTCTGTTTCTCAGTCAGTAACAAGTTGTTTTGATGATTGCTGCTTTATAATGGAGTTTTATATCTGCTATGGCTAGGTCACCTTCCTTGCATTATTTTTTTTATTAATTTGCTTGATATTTTAGATCCTGTGTTCTTCCAGATGAGTTTTGTTATCATTTTTTCTAGCTCTATAAAATATTTTTGGTAGATGGTTATGGCACTAAATAAGCAAATTAATTTGTTTGAATTGCCATTGTTATTATATTAGGTTGGCCTACCCATGAGGAAATTATGTTTTTTTCCCAGTGATTTAGATCTGGCATTATTTGTGTGAAAAGTGTTTTATAATTATGTTCATGTAGTTCCTGAGTCTGTCTTGGCAGGTAGAATCCCAATTATTTTAGAATACAGTAACTTAAATGGAATTTCTCTTTCTATTTCTTGCTGCTGTGCTTTGTTAGTAATATATAGAAATAGTAATAATTTATGTGGGTATATTGTTTATCCTGCAAATTTGTTAAAGTTTGTTAATTATTTCTGGCAGTTTTTTACTTGATTCTCTGGAATTCTCTGGAAGTAAACCATCACACCATCTGCAAAGAGTGATAGCTCTCTTCTTTGCCTATTCTAGTTGCTTCATTTTCTTTTTCTTCTCTTATTGCTAAAGCTAACATTTCTAGTACAATATTGAATAATAGTGGACCTCCTTGTTTCACCCCCAGTCTTATCGGAAATGCTTCTAGCTTATCCCCATGTCATATAATGCTTTCTGATGGCTTTAGGTAGATACTACATATCATTGTAAGGAAAAATCCAATGAAAACTATGCTCACAAATATTTTTAAAGGAATGGGGGTTGTATTTTGTCAAAAGATTTTTATGCCTCTATTGAGATCATCATATGATTTCTGTTAACTTTGTCTTTGGTATGTTCAATTATTTTAATAGTTTCCCCTATATTGAAACAATGTATCCCTGGTATTTTTCCTTTGCAAGAACCAGATCTCAAATTATATTGCAAAGGAAAAATCATCAAAACATTTGGTGCTGGATAAGAAATAACAGGGTTGATCGATAGAATAGATTAGGTACACAGTGTATAGAAACAAATCCCTAGTGTTTGCCATGCCCATAGACCTTAGATACTTGGGCAAGAGCTCACTATTTGACAAAAAAACATAAAACTGGGAAAACTAGAAAGTAGTCCAGAAGAAAATGGGCATAGACCAACATCTCATGTAGTATAGCAAGATAAGGTCAAAAAAGATACATGATTTAGATGTAAAGGGTGATATTGTAAGTAAATTAGGTGAGCATGGTATATATTAACTGTCAGATTTATGGATGGTGAGTTAGTGATCAACCAAAAGATAGAGAGGATTATGGGAGATAATGTGGATAATTTTGATTATATTAAATTAAAAAAAGGATTTTTCATAAATAAATTCAATGCATCCAAAACAAGAATGAAAGCAAGAAGTTGGGGGGGGGAGGATTATAGCAAGTCTGATAAAGGTCTCATTTCACAAATATATACGGAACTGAACCAAATTTTTAAAAATAAGAGTTATTCCCCATTAAATGGTCAAATGACATAAATAGACTGCTTCCCGAAGAAATTAAGCTATCAATTTTCATATGAAAAATGTTCTAAATCACTAATAATTTGATAAAGGTAAATTAAAGCAATTCTGAGGTACCACTTCATACCCATTAGATTAGATAAGATGTGACAGGAAAAGGTAAATGATAAATGCTGTAGGGGATATGGGAAAATAGGCACACAATACAGTGTTGGTCATCCATGAACTGGTCAAAATATACTAGAGAACAATATTTTTCTATGCTCTAATACTATCTATAATGAATCCTCAGCTTTTGAAAGGGTAACTCTTCTAGAACAGAGCTGAAACTCAAAAGTATGGATGGTAATACATTGAATCCAAAGGAAATATGTAGTTAGGTTCCTGCTAACTCAAAAAAGTATTACCTTTCACTATAGATTGGCATAAGTAGATATTTCTGCATATAATTCTAAAGAGCAAAACATTAGTTCTGATAACATACACTTTTCCTAACACAATTACCATGAAATAACCCATAAAATGCAGGGGAGAGGAGAGGAGAGACAACATGTTTGAGACAGGGAGAGACAGGGCTTTCAATGTCCAAAGAATATCAAGGTTAAAAAGGAAAGGGGGGAACCTACAATCTCTAATCTCCCTTTCAGCTCTGTTCTTGAAGTGTTCTGTGATGAAAACCACATACCTTGGGGTGAGTCCCTGGTCCCTAGTCCTAGCTTTGGACTCCTGCCTTCAGTTAGCTATACCTAGCTTAACCCAACCTCGACCCAATGAGGAGGGATAGAATAGGTCTGGAAAGGAGATTTCATTGCGTCTTTCATTTGTTTCTCTGCTATGCATAGCAGGGAATGTGCACAGGTGCCAATGTGAAAGTGAAAATGAGGTTACTAATTAAATCACACACATGTTTGAAGTTATGTTAAGTAAATGTCGAGGATTCATTACATATCCTTTTGCCCAGAAATACTACTATAAGACCTATGCTCCAAGGAAATGAAAGAAAAAGGAAAAAAAACCCTCATGTACAAAATATTTATAGCAGCATATTTTGTGGTGGCAAAGTATTAAAAACCAAGAGGATACCACTCAATTGGATAATCACTGAGTGAATTATGGTATACAATTTTGATGGAATGTTATTGTGATGATGATGAAAGGTATAGTTTCAGAAAAATCTGGAAAGACTTATATGAACTGATGAAACTGAGTGCACACAGTATTAGCAATATTGTAACAAAAATCAACTGCAACAGACTTAGCTACTCTGACCAATAAAATGATTCAAAACAATTGCAAAGGACCCATAAAGAAAAAAAAATGCTACCCACTTCTAGAGAGAGAATTGGTGGACTCTGAGTAAAAAAATGAAGCCTATTATTTTTCCTCTTTTTTCTTGCTTTTTTTTTTTACAACATGGCTAATATAGGAATATATTTTGTGTGACTTCATATTTATACAAGGGTATCATATTTTTTTTGTCTTCTCAGTGGGGATGGGAGGGGGTAGAGAAAGGGAGATAATTTTGAACTGAATATAAAAATTCAAAACAGGAAAGAATAAAAAAATTCTAAGAATATGAGACTCAAGCTTATACTTTCCAAATCATTAGAAAGCTAAATCTCACTAGTCATCTATTAAAGTACAAATCATTTTCCTATGACTCCTTCACTAGGAAATAGTCATTGAGACTGAAGTTCATGAAAATTTTAAATTGAATGTTGATTTCTTCAACATTATAGTAATAGTCAATTCATTAATCTCTTGGAAATTTCAAGATGTATGTCACACAAAGCATTTGTATACTTGAGTTCTTAGATTTCTAAAATAGTTTCATCTATGCTTATGTAGGATAATTTGTATCAGTTCATAATCATCCAGTGTAAAATTCAGTCAACATTCAGGAAAAGCTGAATATCAAGATGAAAAGGAAACAACATCCATTAAAAAAAAACAACTAAAAATCTATTCATAATCATGACTTACTCTAAGCTGCTTTGAAAAGGCAATTCCTTTTGCATAGCCTAACACAACTCTGAAGTCTTCTAGTTCTGTCTCTTTCCACTGACTTTAATAAACCAGTCAAATAAATAGAGTAATTGAGTTGTGTGTGTAGAAAAGCACCAGCTGCTCTCAACAGTTCCAATGACAGCAGAAGCTTTTGTCCTAATACAAGCTTTCTTGTAGGTAGCTTATAAAAAAAATTAAAAAATTAAAAAGAGAGCCTGGCTCTTAATTCAAGACCCCTAAACTGGCCTTTATTCTGTAGCCATATGACTGAATCTTTTGATAGGAGGGGTAAGAGAACTTGGATAACCTGTTTATGTCAAACCAGTACAGTAAAGGGGGGGTGAGGTTTGGGGGTGGTGGTGGTGGTTATCATCATAATGTTTTTCCTTTTGTGTTTGTGCATGTTCTTTACATTATATGTGAATCTGGGGAAAGTCATGTGTAACTGCACTTGACTGTGTGCTTTTTGAGGTCATATGCACAGAATGCATGAAATGATGACTGTGTAAAAAGGTCAATGACACCTGCATTACTGAAAACATCTCTTGATCTCTTCTGTACTCTCTTGGTCATGCCTGTCAGAAATTGTGGCCTTCTTTCAGACAACATTCATGTGATATTGACAAAGTATATACAGTGAAAAATATATAACTAGATATCTTAACAATTAAATAAGGTATACAACAATGTGTAAAGGACACAGCACTAGGAAGCAAGAGGCCTAGGTCCTGGTTTGTCCTGGTTTGTCAATAGCTAGCATCTTTAAAAATAATGATTTTATCAATATTTTATATTCCTTTCCCTTCAATAGACCCTCTATCTTGCTGTGACAGAAAAACTTCTTATAACAAAGAAGTATAATTAAGCAACATAAACCACCACATTGGCCATAAATAACAATGCATGTCTTATTTCACTCTTAGAGAAGAGAGGAGTAAAGTATGTTTCACCATAAATCCTATGAAATTGAATACAACATTACTCCAAGTACTGTCTTTTAATGTTATTTTTCTTTATGCTACTGTAGTCATTAATTCCTTTGGTTTCACTGATTCCCTTTACATCAGTTTATAAGAGAAACTTTCGAAATTCTTCACATTCCTGTTTCTTAGGATGTAGTAATATATTGTATTGTATTCATGTTTCATAATTTAGTGTCATTCCCCAACTGATGGATGTTCATTCCATTTCAAGATTCTTGCTGGCTCAAAAAATGTTACTATAAACATTTTGTTTTGCATGGAAACTTTTATATCTGTACTTGATCTTCATAGGTTATATACCAAGTGGTAATATATCTGTATAAAAGGAAATACACAAAGTGACCATTCTAGTATAGTATTAAGTTGTTTTCCTGTCTAGTTGGAGCAATCCACAGTTCTACCAATAAGGCAACAAAGAGTTAGTGTTTAGATTTACAGCATCAGTTTTAAGCTGTTTATTCTTCTATACATATATTTTTTTTCCTCAAAAACTTTAACATGACTCTTTATCTTTTCCGTTTAATTTTAGGAGGTCTTTCACATGTTTTTGGCCAATCTATTCTCTTGTATCCCACTTATGATAGTTTTCCAATTTTACTCTTTTTCTGGGTTTGTAGCTTGTGGTTCTTTAAATCTATGGTATTTCTTTGTAACACTTTGGTTTTCTCATATTTGCTTATCTCTTCAGTTTTTCAATGTCAATAGCATAGTGGGTAATCTCCAGTTATCCTGATCTATATCTGATCACTGGACTGAGATGGCTCCAGAAGTGAAAATGAGGCTGGTGACTTGGCACAGCCCTCCCTCACTTAAATTTAATTCATTTGCATGTCATGGCATCACCTTCCTGATGCCATGGTCTTCTTCAACAACATAGGTCAAACAGCAACATATGTGAATAGCAAAGGGGCACTCCACTGGGGACGAAACTGGAACTGGACAGTTGAGCAACACAACTCCCTTTCTTCTTTCCTTCTTCCCTCCCTCTCTCCCTTCCTTCTTTCCTTCCTTCCCTCCTTCCTTGCTTCATTCCTTCTTTTTTTCCTTCCTTTCTTTTTCTTCCCTCCCTTTCCCTTGCTTCCCCCATCCCCAACCCCCTATCTTACCTTCCTCTTCCCTGTCTTCCCTCCCTTCTCCTCTCCTCTCCTCTCTCTTTCTATCTCTGCCCTTTCCTTCTGTCCTCACAGGATATCATACCTTTACTTTCCTATGCTGCACCCAAGGGGGATATAAATTTTTCATCTCTGAAACTTTTTCCCCTTTTCTCTTAAAGACCAAACTTAAGCCCAAATCACTCTGACTATCCAAAGTATTCTTCTTCTCTTTGATTGATCAATAATAGTTGGACAAGCCCTACTTTGTCATTGTCTGGGTCCTGATTGGCTCAGAATGAATGTAAATAGCAATTGTTTTTGTTTTGGCCAGAAACCCTGAAGGTCTTACCTTCCCAGTTCTATTTTTTTGAAGGCCATTCTTTGTCTCAATCATTAAATAGGCTTTGCCTCATTCAAACTGAAACATGACAAAGATCTTAGCTTGAAGAGGTCAAGGTTCACTACCGTATCCTAGGCCATCTCTACTTGTCCTGATTTACATCTGGCCACTGAACCCAAATGGCTCCAGAGGCGAAAGTGATTCTGGTAATCCTTTACAGTCCTCCCTCACTTAAATATAATGCATTTTCATGTCATAGCACCCTCTTCCTGATGTTATGGTCCTCTTAGAAAATGAAGGACCAACAAGAGTGTCAATGCCTTGTAAAGTTTTGAGCATACATTTTCACACAAGCATGGAGACATCCACATTGTTCTTCCTTCTACACTTTCCTTGCATCTGCACTTGTTGGGATTACTATTGAATTGCTTCATCTGCCCAAAGCTGGAGGTAAGAACAACAGGCTACTAACAGTCATATACAACCTCTGGTCACCAGCCTACAATAGACTTTTATTAGCAAACCCATCTAGAAGAAATTTCTGCAGCACAGCCAAGAATGCAGAGTAAAAGCACAAACTTGGTGTGGGCTTTAGCTTCAAACATCTCCAATACCTGTAAAAAATTACTCTAAACAAATTTTAAAGGTACAGAAACCTACAAAGAGACAGAGAAAAACAAATCTCCCATTGAAGCCAGCTTGGTAGGCTGACAGGAAAGGTCTATCACAGCACACTGGGAGCTGAGTGCAGTGGCTCCAGGCCCAGGGTGGCCCCAACCAGCCTGCAGACTGGCCAGAGCAGATTTCAGGACAATGAAGTAGTAGCTGTGGTGGTTTCTAGACTCCTCCATAAAAACCAAAGAGAAAATCAGTCAGTCAGAAAAGTAGGCAGAAGGTCATTCAGGAACTCTGTTGTAAGGGTGAAGGAACAGCATGGTCCAGTGCCTGCCCCTCCAGGGAGAGAAGCAGCTGAGGCTTGGCGGTAGCTCAAAGCTACTTTCAGAACTCCTGGCTGGCAGATTCTAGGGGGACCAAGTGACCATTCAGAGGGTAATCCCTCCTGCTTTGACTTGCCTGGATCTGGATTGTGTTCTTGGGTGGTGGTCTTAGGATGAGTGGCCAGTGAGCCAGAGCTTGTGGGGGGCTGTAGAGAGGGCAGCCAACTAATAGCTCCAGCAGCTGCAAAAACTACAGAAACTTGAGACAAAGCTCTCTCCTTTCTGGAAGCAGAGTTCTACCATGGCAAAGAGCTCAAAAGACAAGTAATTGGCAAGATGAAGAAGCACAATCAGACTTTAATATCCTTTTTGGGGAACAAAATGGATTAAAGCATGGAACTGGAAGCAGACAATGAAGTCAGAACTCTGCATCAAAAGAGAAGCATGCCTTAGAAAGCTGAGTTTGCCAGGGGAAAAGGAATTTCAAAAGCTCACTTAAGAGAATAATTCTTTCAAAATTAGATTGGAGCAATTGGAAGCTAATGACTTTCTGAGAAATCAAGATATTATAAAATAGATCCAAACAAATGAAAAAATAGAAGGAAATGTGAAATATCTCATTGGGAAAAAAATTGACATGGAAAATAGATTCAGGAGAGATCACTTAAAAATTTTTAGACTACCTGAAAGGTATGATCAAAAAAAGAACCTAGAAATCATCCTTCAATAAATTCTTAAGGAAAATTGCCCTGATATTTTAGAACCAGAGGGGAAAATAGACATTGAAAGAATTCACTGAAGACCTCTTGAAAAAAATCCCAAAAAGAAAACTCCTAGGAATATCATAACCAAATTCCAGAGTTCCCAGGTCAAGGAGAAAATATTACAAGCAGCAAGGAAGGAACAATTTTACTATTGTGGAAACATAATCAGGATAACACTAAATCTGGCAACTTCTATATTAAGCGGTTGGAGGGCTTGGGATATATTCCAGAGGTCAAAGGAGCTAGGATTAAAAGCAAGATTCACCTATCCAGCAAAACTGAGTATAATGCTACAGGAAAAAATATGGTTATTCAATGAAACAGGGGTATTTCATCATTCTTGATGAAAAAAAAACAGAGAAATTTGACTTTTGTACAGAAAATTTGACTTTCAATTACAAGAAGCAAGAGAAGCATGAGAAGGTGTAATGGAAATGCAGATTTAAAGATCTTCCCTGCACCTAGGCCCTTTGATTGGCTTAAGAGACTTTGACTGACTTAAGTGACTCTGAGAACCATCCTTGATTTGAAAATATACTCTGCCCCCTAATAGGCTGAATGTGGTCACATGAAGCCTTTGGTAGGGGGCTTGGTTTTCAGGAATGACCACACCTTGGTGCTGTGTGATTGGGCAGTGGGTCAAGAGGGTGGTTACATTCTCTGAGCCAGGAGAAGGCTATATAATCCCTGATTTGAGGCTTTGCTTTGGGGCTCACTTTGAGAAGTGTTGTGTGATTTGACCAGATGAGACTCTGGGAAGCCGTTGTTGAGAGCCCCCCGGCTTTGAAAACCCAGATGTTGATGCTTCCCTCTCTGGTAACTGTGATTTGGTATTGATATAATGGTTGGACAGTTTGGAAGCCTGTCTGTTTGATCTGTCTGTATACTCTGAAGTTTGGGGTGCTGACCTTTTCCCCCTGAACTAGGTAATATATGTTTGTTTGATTAAAGTAAGCTTGTTAACCCATTTTGAGTTGCTTTCCTTTTGAAAAACAGATCTAAGAACCTGTGTTGGCAGTCACCCTGGGGATATTGGGGTGCTTGCTGCTACAGAAGGCAAACAGGAAAAAGAAATCATAAGGAACTTATAAAAGTTGAACTATTTACATTCCTACATGGATAAATTATAATTGTAACTCATGAGACTTTTCTCAGAATGAGTATTGTTGAATATGTATACATATATATATATATACATATATACACATATATGTATGTATAGGAGGGTGCATATGTATATAAATATATATGTGTGCATATGTGTGCACATGTATATGTAGACAAAGGGCACCTGATTTGGTGAATATGAAAGGAAGATATCTCAAAAATACAGTATGGCAGAAACTGCGCACAGATCATTATCTAACACCATATACCAAAATCAAGTCTAAATGGGTACATGATCTAGGTATAAAGGATGATACTGTAAGCAATCTGGGAAAGCAAGGAATAGTTTACCTGTCAGATTTGTGGAGAGGGGAAGACTTTAGGACCAAACAAGAATTAGAGAGCATTATAAAATGCAAAATGGATAATTTTGATTACATTAAATTGAAAAGCTTCTGTACAAACAATGCCCATGTAACCAAGATCAAGAGGGAGGTGGGAAATTGGGAAAGAATTTTTACAACCTATGTCTCTGATAAAGGACTCATTTCTAAAATATACAGAGAATTGAGTCAAATCTATAAGAATACAAGTCATTCCCCAATTGATAAATGGTCGAAGGATATGAACAGGTAGTTTTCAGAGAAAGAAATTAAAGATATCTATAAACATATGAAGAAATGCTATGAATCACTATTGATTAGAGAAATGCAAATCAAAACAACACTGAGATACCACATCTCTCTAGTCAGATTGGCTAAGATGACAAAACAAGAAAATGACAAATGCTGGAGAGGATGAGGGCAAATTGGAACACTAATGCATTGCTGGTGGA
Organism: Gymnobelideus leadbeateri; assembly: GCA_011680675.1. Taxonomy (NCBI): domain Eukaryota; kingdom Metazoa; phylum Chordata; class Mammalia; order Diprotodontia; family Petauridae; genus Gymnobelideus; species Gymnobelideus leadbeateri. The sequence continues at coordinate 154,238 of WOXC01011555.1, read as the reverse complement.
GTTGTGAACTTATCCAACCATTCTGGAGAGCAATCTGGAATTATGCCCACAGGGTTATAAATAATTTCATACCCTTTGACCGAGCAATACCACTTCTAGGGTAATATCCCAAAGAGATCATAGAAGAGGGAGGAAGACCCATATGTACAAAAATATTTATAGCAGCTCTTTTCATGGTTGGAAAGAATTGGAAATTAAAGGGGTGCCCATCAATTTTGGAATGGCTAAACAAGTTGTGGTATATGAATGTAATGGAATATCATTGTGCTATAAGAAACGAGGAGGAGATGGTTTGCATATTTACCTGGAGAGGCTTATACAAACTATTGCTGAGCTAGAAGAGTAGAATCAGGAGAAATTTGTATGCAATCACAGACACAACATATGTGTGATGACCAACTATGATAGACTGGACTCTTTTTAGCAATGCAGTGATATAAGTCAATCCCAAAAGACTCATGAAGGAGAGAAATGCGACATCCAGAGATATAACTAGAAAGAACTGAGCTTGAATCCTGATGGAAGCAAAATAATTGATCTTTTTCTTTTGATTGTTTGGTTTTATTTCTTCTTTATCACTTTTCATCCCACTTAGTACAATACACCTTTGTAATTGGAATAATGTCTTATATGAATGTATTTGCAGATCCTACGCTGGACTATATGCTGTCGTGGGGGCTGGGGGGAGGGAGGGAAAGGAAATTTGAAAATCAAGGAACTATGGAATTGAATCTTGTTAACTGAAACTAAAATAATAAATTAATAATAAAATCAAATTAAGAGGTGAGAGAGGAATATATTGGGAGAAGGAGAAAGGGAGAGGTAAATTAGGGTAAATTATCTCATATAAAAAAAGAGGCAAGAGAACATTGTTACAATGGAGGGGAAGAACAGGAAGGTGAAAGGGAATGGGACAACCTTACTCTCATTGGATTTGTTTTAAGGATGGAATAACATACACACTGAATTGGGTATTTTACCCTACAGGAAAATAGGGGGGAAGGGGACAAGAGGGGGTGTGATAGAAGGGAGGGCAGATTGGGGGAGAGGGTAGTTAGAAACAAACACTTTTGAAAAGGGGCAGGGTTAAAGTAGAAAATAGAAGAAAGGGGTGGGATAGGATGGAGGGAAATATAGTTAGTCTTTCACAATATAACTTCTAGGGAAATATTTTGCATAGCTACACATGTACAACGTATGTTGAATTGCCTGTCTTCTCAGTGGGGGTGGGTGATGAGGGAAGAAGGGAAAGACTGGAACTCAAAGTTTCATAAAACAAATATTAATACATGTTACATGCAGCTGAAAAATAAGACATATAGGCACTGGGGTATAGAAATCCATCTTGCCCTACTAGAAATTTGGGGGGAGGGATGGAGGAGGATATAAGAGAGAACAGATTGGGAGAAGGAATATTCAGTAGGCTCGCTATTTTGGGGTGGGGATAGGGGAGAGACAGTGAGAAAAAAATTGTAACTCAAAATTTTGTGGAAATGAATGTTGAAAACTAAAAATATATAATTAAATTTAATGGAAAAAAAAAGAAAAGATAAAAGAAATGTCTGTGCTCTTTGTGAAACTCTAGACTGAGCAAATAGGTACCTATGACCCCTGAACAACACTGTGTTTAGATATGATGGGTTATATGGTAGATGGTAAGGAAGGATATCATGGTTGCCCAAGATGGGACAAGTACCAGGATAGGTTCTAGGTGACTGTTGCTACTAAGATTCTGCTGTAGGCCTTGCATCATCAAAACAGGGACCAAAATGATTAAGTTCATAAAACTAAGAAGTATTATGGCTAACTTTCATTTTAATCATATTGGAAATTTATGCTAATAGCTCATCTTTGCACATCTTAAAAGAGATATTGTTTCTCTAAAATCAATATAATACATGCATAAAGTGGTATAATAAATATGTAACTGTACCCTTCTAACTCTCTGACACAGAAGATACTCCCTCATCTTATCTGTGGCTTCACAAGAGATCCGAAAAATTATTCAATATTACTTCATTTTGAAAAAATAAAGTATGATATTTGGACTCATGTAGAATGATTTTCTTATTCGCTTATTTCATTCTGCATGTAAGCTCATTCATCACACCTTACTTATCTGAATTATTCATATTTGCATTTTTAAAGCACAATAATATTCCATAACATTTATGTATCAATATTTCTTCAATGACTCTCTAATTAATAGGTACTTCCTTTGTGTGTGCATTCATACACAGTCACACATATGAGTGCATGTAAATACAGAGTCAGGCATTACAGATATCTTTGCATTATCATTACAAAAATCTACAGATTTTCCCTAACTCCATGACATATCTCTTGTAGGGGCGGCTAGGTGGCGCAGTGAGTAGAGTGCGGGCCCTGGAGTCAGAAGGACCTGAGTTCAGATCCGGCCTCAGAACTTAACACACACACACACACACACACACACACACATACACACACACACACACACACACACACACACACACACACACACACACACAAAACCTAGCCATGTAACCTTGGGCAAGTTACTTAATCCCAATTGCCCTCCAAAAAGAAAAAATATATATCTCTTTTAACAAAGTAAAACAATTAAGTAAAACTAACAATAAAGTGACCTTAGCTGAAACCATCTGCAACATTTAGCATCTGTTGCACATCTCAAGCTTCTCTATTTCTTTCAGTGATCAGAAGTAGTTTTTCTCTCACTCTAACCCCAATGTCTTAAAACCTGGGAAACCTAATTTTTCACATAGAAAATAGAAGCATTTTTCCTTCAATTGTTTTTTTTAAATCTATTAAATAATAAAGGAATAATTAAATAATAAATAAATATATAATAAAGGAATGCTTGAAAGTCCTCTATTTGATTAAATGTCTTTCCTCAACAGAAGAATTATACTCAGTGTTGCTGGGCATGTGGTTTATGCTTGTAATCATATCTCTTTTGCCTTCCAAAATGCCATATTCCAAGTTGTTGTTGTTGCCTCTATAACTTGCCTCTGGTTTTGTACATTTTTTTTTCATTTTTTTCCACCTGAAAGTTTTCGGTTCATCATTTATTAAAGGACAGTAGTATTCCATTACATTCATTTTGCGCTGGTTAAACCATTTCCTAACTGATGGGTGTTCCCTGAATTTTCCATTCTTTGCCATCACCAAAAGAAGTGCTACAAATATTTTGTGTGTGTGCATGTAGGTCCTATTCCCTTTTTATGATCTCTTTGGGATATAGATCTCGTAGTGGTATTGCTGGATCAAAGGTCATGTACACTTTAATAGCCCTTTTGGCAGAGGTCTCAATTGCTTTCCAGAATTGTTGGATCAGTTCAGAAATCCACCAACAATGAATTTGTTTCCAACTTTTCCAAATCTTCTCTAACATTTATCATTTTTCTTTTCTGTCAATCATCACAGCCATTTCTCGAGAACCTACTAAACTGACAGGTTGGAAATATGTTTCAATACAACATTGTGTTGACTCTGATACTCAAGAATTCAAATTGAGGCATTATTTAAAAAAAAAATCTTGGAGGCAAATGTTGGAACATTTCAACTGTGTTGCTGCCTAAACTCTGACATCTTGGCGCCACCAAATTCTGTATGTTTTTCATGAGAGTTGTTTTGTGTCTGAAATATTTTATATTTTTCTCCATTTTATCACTTTTTGACTTTGCTTTAATATTTCTTGTCTCTTGACTCATTAACTTTTGTGTGTTCTATTCTGATTTTAGGGAGCTTATTATAGGGCAAGAATCTATACTTCTGTGAGTTACTAATCCCGTTTGTGAAGTCTTTCCTCCTTTGGCATATTTTTATATAATATATTTTTAAAACTTCCATCATATCTTCAAAAATTATATTTGCTCTTATAGTCAATCTATTTTTATTTTCCTTTTGAGGATTTAATTATAGTTGTTTTGAAATGTTATCTTCTATTTTGATTGTTTCTCAGGTATCCATGGCATTATAAAGATATTTCTTTTTTGTTTCCTCATTTTCACTCATGAAGTTTCACGAAATGACTTCTAGGCATCTTCTACTACATGGATAAAATTAAGTTGGGGAAATTTCCTTGGCCCTATAGTTGCTGTCATTTTTGTTATGTTGATGAATTGTTATCATTGTCTTTAGGCTATACATTCCTCTCTCCATTAGGGTATAAATTCAAACTATGATTTTTTGTTCACCACTGACAACCAAAGTTCCTCCCTCCTGTGATCAATATTAGATGAAGTGCTTTTCTTTGAATAGGAAAAGAAGAGCCTTTTCTTTAATCCTCAGATAAATCCAAGGTTGTCCTCTGGAATGTAATAGATCTAGTTAAGGTTTATTCCCTTGAAAAAGAGGGGGGAGAGCAGACTTCAGGAGAATGAATCATCAGAAGCTGTGGCGGTTACCAGACTTCTAAACCCATAAAAGCCAAAGACAAAATAAAAGATCACTGTTGGAATTCTGTTGAAACAGGGGTGGATAGAAGATCATGGTCCAGCCCCTGACCCCAGGGAGAGATGCAGCAGAGGTGCAGTGACAGCACCTCTCGGCTGTGTCAGGAGCTCCTGGACTGCAGATCATAGATGGGAACACGTGACCATTCAGCGGGTAATCACTCTTGCTTTAAACTTCTTGGACTTGGATCAAGTTTTTGGTGGTGGTCCTGGGGTGTGTGACCAGTGAGCCAGAACCTCAGGGAGCTATAGAGAAGGCAGCCTCGTAATAGCTCTGGCAGCTGTGAAAATCCCAGCTATTTGGGACAAAACTCTCTTCATTCTGGAAGCAGAGTTCTACCATGGCAAATAGCTCAGAAGGGAAGTAATTAGCTGGCAGTATGAGTGGGGATGAAGTCAAGATGGCATAGAAATAGGACTCCATGGGGCTTCTATTCCACCTCCAATTCATGTAAAATGTGACTCTGAACAATTTTTGGAGCTACAGAACCCACAAAATGACACAGAGAAGCTAACCTCCTGCTGAGGACAGCCTGGCAGACCAGCAGGATGTGGCCAGTGAAGCCCTCTGGGAGCTGAGCCCAGGGCCAAGTGAGCCAAGGTTTTAGCCTCAGGGTAGCCACAACCAGCCACTGGCTGGAGGGACTTCAGATCACAAGTAGCTGTGGCGGTGTCCAGATTATCAACCCATAGATGCTAAGGACAGAGTGAGAGGTCAGTGCACTGTGGACTTTGGGAATTGGGAATTTGGGAATATGGTCAGCCTTTGCCCCCAGGGTGAGGAGCTGTTGAGGCTCTGCTGATGCCATGTGGCTGCTTCAGAAGTCCTGGCCTGCAGATTGTAGGGGGAACCAAGCAACCTGCTTGAGGGGTAATTGCTCTTGCTTTAACCTGCTTGGATCTGGACTGTGGTCTAGGGTAGAGGTCCTGGGGTGTGTGACCAGTTTGCCAGAGCATGGGGAATCTTCAGGGAAGGCACCCAAGTAATGGCTCCAGCAGCTGAGCAAACCCCAGTGATTGGGACAAAGATCCCACCTCGGGAAGCAGAATTTTACTCTGGCAAAAATCTCAAAAGTCAAGTAATTGAGTGGTAACAGGAGAAAACATGGGAAGCAAAGCAAGCATAGTAATCTGATGTTGGACTCCTATTTTGGGGACAAAAAGGATTAGGACATGGAACAGGAGGAAGACAGCAAAGTCAGAACTCCTGCACCTGAAGTTTCCAAGAAAAGAATAAACTGCTTTCAGGCCATAGAGGAGCTTAAGAAGGATTTTTAAAACAAAATAAGAGAAGTGGAGGAAAAACTGGGAAAAGAAATGAGAATGATGCAAGAAAATTACAAAATGAGAGTCAACAACATGACTGAATAAAATAACACCTTAAAAATAGACTAACTCAAATGACAAAAGAGGATCAAAAAGGCAATGAGGAGAAGAATTCCTTAAAAAGCCAATTTTGTCAGATGGAAAAGGAACCTCAAAAGATCACTGAAGAGAATCATTCCTTCAGAATTAGAATGGAGCAAATGGAAGCTAGTGACTTTATGAGAAATCAAGATGCTGTTAAACCGATGTAAATAAATTTTTAAAATAGAAGACAATATGAAATATCTCATGGGAAAAACCACTGATTTGGAAAATAAAAACCAGGAGAGTTAATTTAAAAATCAGTGGACTACCTGAAAGCCATGATCAAAAAAAGGACCTAGAAATCATCTTCCAAAAAAGTCTCAAGGAAAATGGCTCAGATGTTTTAGAACCAGAAGGCAAAATAGAGGTTGAAAGAATCTACTGATTAACTCTCCCCAAAAAAGATCCAAAAAGCAAATGCCTAGGAAAATTTTAGCTGGATTCTGGAGTTACCAGACCAAGGAGAAAATATTACAAGCAGCCAGGAAGAAACGATTTGAATACTGTGGGAAAACAACCAGGATCACACAGGATCTGGCACCTTCTACACTGAGGGATCAAAGGGATTGGAATATGATATCCTGGAGGTTAAAGGAGCAGGGATTAAAACCAAGACTTGCCTACCCAACAAAACTGAGTATCATGTTTCAGAGGAAAATATGGTGATTCACTGGAATAGAGAACTTTGAATCATTCTTGTTGAAAAAACAGAATTGAATAGAAAATTTGACATTCAGATACAAGAAGCAAGAGAAGGATGAGAAGGTAAACAGTGAAAAGAAATCATAAGGAACTCATCAAAGCTGAACTACTTTCATTCATACATGGAAAAATAATAATTGTAACTTATGAAACTTTTCTCAGAATGAGAATAGTTTAAGGGAATAGAAATGCATATATATATATATATATGTATATATACACGTATATTATATATATGCATATATACACGTATATTATATATATGCATATATACATATCTTATATATATATATACACATACATATCAGGGTATATAGGCATATGAATACATATTTGTATATATGTGTATAGGTATATATAGACAGAGGATACAGGACCAGTTGAATAGGAAGGGATAATACTTAAAAGGTGAAATTAAGAGGCAAGAGAGGAATAAAATGAGAGGAGATAGGGAGAGATAGAATGGGTAAGTTATCTCATAAAGAAGAGGCAAGGGAAAGCTGTTACAGTGGAGGGGAAGAAAAGGAAGGCAACGTTATTCTCATTGAATTTGGCTTAGGGAGGGAATGACATGCACACTAAATTGGGTATCTTACCCTACAGGAGAGTAGGAGGGAAGGGGTTGAGAGGGGGGATGATGGAATTGAGGGCAGGCTGGGGGGAGGGAAATTGGAAGTAACCACTTTTGAAAAGGGACAGTATCAAAGTAGTGAGTAGAATAAGTGGGGCTGGGATGGGATGGAGGGAAATATAGTCAGGCTTTCACAATATACCCACTATGGAAATGTTTTGCATAGCTATACATGTAAAACCTATATTGAATTGCTTATCTTCTCAGTAAGTGTGGGTGTCAAGGGATGTAGGGAAAGAATCTGGAATTCAAAGTTTTAAAATCAAATGTTTAAATAATATATATATATATATTATTATTATTATTATTATTATTATTATTATTATTATTATTTTACATGTATCTGGAAAATACGATATACGAGCACAGGGGCACAGAGATCCACCATGCCCTACTGGAAAGTAGTAGGGAGTATGGGGGAAGATATAGCAGAGAGCATATTGGGGAACAGATATTCAGTGGGATTACTGTTTTGGGGTGGTGTGTAGGGGAAAATGGGGAGAAAATTTGTAACTCAAAATCTTGTGGAAATGAATGATGTAAACTAAAAAGTAAAAAAGAAATAAACTACAAAAAAAGAAATAAAAAAGGAAAAAAGAATATGATCAAGTAGAGGAAGCACAAACAGGTCATAGAAACCTTTTTTGGGGACAAAAAGGATCAAGGCATGAAGTGGCAAGAAGACAATGACGTCAGAACTCCTTCATCAAAAGCCTCCAAGGAAAACAAAAACTGGTTACAGGCCATGGAGGAGCTTATGAAGTATTTTGAAAATCGCATAAGAGAAGTGGAGGAAAAACTGAGAAGAGAAAGGAGAATGATGCAAGAAAATCATGAAAAGCAAGACAATAGCCTGCTAAAGGAGACCCAAAAATACACTGAAGAAAATGCCACCTTACCATACATACTAACTCAAATGGCAAAAGAGGTCCTGAAAGTCAGTGAGGAGAAGAATGTCTTGAAAAGCCCAGTTTGCCAGATGGAAAAGGAATTTCAAAAATTCACTGAAGAGAATAATTTCTTCAAATTTATACTGGAGCAATTGGAAGCTTATGACTTTATGAGAAACCAAGATATTATAAAACAGATCCAAACAAATAAAAAAATAGAAGGTAATGTGAAATATCTCATTGGAAAATCCACTGACATGGAAAATAGATCAGAGAGATCATTTTAAAATTATTGGGCTACACAAAAGCCATGATCAAAAAAAGAGGCTAGATACCATCTTGCAAGAAATTATCAAGCAGAATTGCCCTGATATTCTAGAACTAGGAGGCAAAATAGAAATGGAAAGAATTCACTGATCACCTCTTGGAAAAGATCCCAAAAAGAAAACTCATAGAAATATTATAGGCAAATTCCAGAATTCCCAGGTCAAGGAGAAAATATTGCAAGCAGTCAGTAAGAAACACTTTGAGTATTGAGGAAACACAATCAGGATAACACAAGACCTAACAGCTTCTACATGGATGGATCAAAGCCCTTGAAATATGATATTATGGATGTCAAAGGAGCTAGGACTAAAACCAAGAGTCACCTACCCAGCAAAACTAAGTATTATGTTTCAGGGGAAAACATGTTCATTCAATAAAATAGAGGAATTTCAAGCAATCTTGATGAAAAAACCAGAGCTGAACATAAAATTTGACTTGTAACTCATAAGACTTTTCTCAGTATGAGGATAGTTGAAAGGAAAATATATGTGTGTGTATATATGTGTGTGTATATATATGTATACACACACATATGTATATGTATGCACAGGAGGGTGTATGTGTATATAAATATATGAATGTGGGCATATGTATGTTCATGTATACATAGACAGAGGGAACTGCTTGAGTTAAATATAAAGGGATGATATCTAAAAAATGAAACTATGAGGTAAGAGAGGAATTTATTGGGAAGAGAAAGAGAGAGATTGATTAGGGTAAAATTCCTCATATAAAATAGGCAACAGAAAACTGTTACAATGGAGAGGAAGAGCAGGAAGGTGAAAGGGAATGGGACAACCTTATTCTCATCGAATTTGGCTTAAGGAAGGAATAACATACACACTCAATTGGGTATCTTACTCTACAGGAAAAGAGAGGTAGGGGATAAGAGGGAGGATAATAGAAGGGAGGGCAGATACGGGGAGACAGTAGTTAGAAGCAAAAATTTGGGAAGAAGGATAGGGTCAAAAGAGAAAATAGAATAAGTGAGGGGCAGGACAGGATGGAGGGAAATACAGTTAGTTTTTCACAATATAACAACTATGGAAATGACTTGGGTAACTACACATGTACAAACTATATTTAATTTCTTATCTTCCCAATGGTGGCAAGTGAGGAGGGAAGAAGGGGAAAAAATCTGGAACTCAAAATTTTAAAAACAAATTGTTAAAAAAAATTCTTAAACATTTGTTTTATACATACAAATGGGAAATAAGATATACAGGCTCTGGGGTATAGAAATCCATCTTGCCTTATTGGTAAGTTAGGGGGGTAAAGGGAGAGGATACAAGAGAGAACAGATTGGGGGTGGCCAGGTGGCACAGTGGATAGAGCACCAGCCCTGGGGTCAGGGGCACCTGAGTTCAAATCCAGCCTCAGACACATCACTTACTAGCTGTGTGACCTTGGGCAAGTCTCTTAACCTCAATTGCCCTGCCTTCCCTCTTCCAAAAAGAAAAAAAAAAACACAAAAAAGAGAGGATGGATTGGGGGAAGGGGTATTCAGTAGGCATGATATTTTGGGGTGGGAGGTAGGAGAAAGATGGGGAGAAAAAATTGTAACTCAAAATCTTGTGGAAATGAATGTTGAAAACTAAAAATAAATAAACAAATTCATGTAAAAAAAGAAAGGGGGGAGCTATTATTTAAGCTCACTAACACAATGAGCTAAGATCTACTACCCCACCTTTTCCTCTCTAAAATCCTGGGGATAATGCAGTGTATTAACCACCCCCTTTCATGCTGAGGCATATGTGTGTGTATGTGTTTTAAAGTTTATTATAGTCTTTCTTTTTTACTTTCAATTTTATTTCTCTCAAGGGATTTCTCACTATTGAAACCTTTTCTTCCTTCCCCTACACTCCTTCACATTTATCCCTTAGGGGATATAAATCATATTTACCTCTTGTCTAAAGGTTGAGTTCTTTAGTAATCAGTTTATTATTTGGGTATATTTGAGCTCTATTTCCTTCTACTCTGTCAACTGGTTGTTGTACAATTATCATTTTTTGTTAATTCCACAAAAATGTGTGATTAAGAAAATTTTAACAAATATATTGTTTTTTTCTCTCTATCCTTTCCCTTTTGATATATTCTCAACATTGGAATCATTGAACAAATTGATATGAAAAATTTGGCAACATTTCTCACAAATATAAAAATGATTTTTCAAGAATTATTGGACTAGGGGCAGAAGCAAGATGGTGGAGTAGAAACAGCACTTCCAAGGTGCTCTCTCGCCATACCATTTCCAAACTATGTAAAAGAGAAGTCTGAACAACTTCTGGAACCCGAGCACCCACAGAATGACACAGAGGAGCTAACCTCCTGCTGAGGACAGCCCCCAGGCCCGCAGGGAGCAGCCAGCTCAGCTCTCAGGGAGCCAAACCCAGATCCTTGTGAGCCATGTTTTTAGCCCCAGGGTGGCCAGGCCAGCAGCTGGCCAGAGGGACCCCAGAACACCAGCAGCTGTGGCAATTCCAGAATTATCAACACAGACATGCCTAGGACAAAGTGAGAGGTTAGTGCCCTATGGACCTTGGGACCAGTATTTGGGGAACGCATCAGCTTCCTCTCCCGGGGGCTAGAAGCCAATGAGGAGACAAGGCACACTCACCATTTTGCAGCTCCAGTGGCAGCTTCAGCTCCTAGCCTGTGAACTGTAGGGAGATGCAGCAATCAGTCTTGGGGGTTAATCGTTCTTGCTTTAATATACTTGGATCTGGATTGTGATCTGGGGGCGGAGAGGGGAGGTCTGGGGGAGGTATCCAACTTGCCAGAACCAGAAGTTGTGAAGATCCCATCATTCTTGATAGAAACTGCCCTGTCTGGTGGTAGACTTGTACTGTGGCAACAATCCCAAAAGTCAGGTAATTAAGTGGCAACATGCTTAGGCAAAGGAAACAAAATAAACAGAAAACTGAAACATTAGACTCCTATTTTGGGGGCAAAGAGGATTGAAGCATGGAACAGGAGGAAGACTGGGAGGTCAGAACTCCTGCTCCAAAAGCCCCAAAGGAAAATATGAGCAGGTTACAGGCCTTAGAGGACCTTAAGAAGGATTTTAATAATCAAATAAGAGAAGTGGAGGAAAAATTGGGAAGAGAAATGAGAAGGATGAAGGAAAAGTATGAAATGAGGGTCAACAGCCTGACTGAGGAAAAAAACACCTTAAAAATAGACAAACTCAAATGGCAAAGGAGGCCCAAAAGGGCAATGAGGAGAAGAATGCCTTAAAAAGCCAAATTTGCGAGATGGAAAAAGAATCTTAAAAGCTCACTGAGGAGATTCATTCCTTCAAAGTTAGACTGGAGCAAATGGAAGCTAATGACTTTATGAGAAATCAAGATGCTGTTAAACAGATCCAAACAAGTGAAAGAATAGAAGGCAATGTGAAATATCTCATGGGGCAAACCACCGACCTGGAAAATAGATTCAGAAAAGATAATTTAAAATTATTGGACTACCCAAAAGCCATGATCAAAGAAAGAACCTAGAAATCACCCTTCAAGAAATTCTCAAGGAAAATTGCTCTGATGTTTTAGACCCAGAGGGCAAAATAGAGGTTGAAAGAATCCACCAATCACCTCCTGAAAAATATCACAAAAAGAAAACTCCCAGGAATATTATAGCCAGGTTCCAGAATTCCCAGATCAAGGAGAAAATACTATAAGCAGCCAGGAAGAAACAATTTCAATATTGTGGAAACACAATCAAAATAGCACAGGACTTGGCAGCTTCTACACTGAGGGATCAAAGGGCAAGGAAAATGATATTCCAGAGGGTAACAGAGCTGGGATTAAAACCAAGAATCACCTACTCAGCAAAACTGAGGATTTTGTTTCGGGGAAAATAAGGTCATTCAATGGAATACAGGACTTTCAAGCATTCTTAAGGAAAAAACCAGAGTTGAATAGAAAATTTGACATTCAGACACAAGAAGCAAGAGATGCTTGAGAAGGAAATCAGGGAAAAGAAATCAAAAGGAATCTATCAAAGTTGAACTATTTACATTCCTACTTGGAAAAACAATAACCGTGACTGATGAAACCTTTCTCAGTATGAAAAGATTGGAAGAAGTGTATATGGGCATATGAATACATATGTGAATGTGTGTATATATGTTTACAGTTATACATGGATAGAGGACACAGGTTGAATTTGGTGGGAAGGGATGATACTTAAGGTGTGAAGTTATGAGGTGAGAGAGGAAAGTGGCGAGAGGAAATAGGGAGAGATAGGGTAGGGTAAACTATCTCATGTAGAAGAAGCATGGGGTAGTGGTTACAGGGAAGGAGAAGAACAGAAAGGCAAAAAGGCAAAACCATATTCTCATTGAATTTGGCTCAAGGAGAGAGTGACATACATACTAAATGGGATATATCACCCTGCTAGAGAGTAGGGGGAAGGGGGATGAGAGGGGGGATGATGGAGGGGAGGGCTTTCTGGGGTGAGGGGAGGTTGGAAGTACCCACTATAGAAGAGGGACAGGATCAGAGTAGGGAATAGACCAGGTAGGGGCTGGGATGGGTGGGAGGGAATTATAAGCAGCCTTGCACAATATATCTACTATGGTAATGTTTTGCATAGCTATACATGTACAACACATACTGAATTGCTTATCTTCCCAGAGGAAATGGGTGACAAGGGAGGAAGGGATTGGATCTGAAATTCAAAGTTTTAAAATTAAATGTTTCAAATATATATAAACACTATTATTAATATTATGTTGCATGTAATTTGGAGATAAGATGTTCAGGCATTGGGGCACAGAGATTCACCTTGCCCTAATGGTAAAGTCAAAGGGGGTATGGGAGAAGATATGAGAGAGGGCAGATTGGATTCGGGGATATCTTGTGGGATAGCTATTCTTGGGTGGTGGGTAGGGGGAAAATGGGGAAAAATTTTAACTCAAAGTCTGGCAGAAATGAATGATGTAAATCAGTAGTTAATAAAGCATTTGTTAAAAAAAAAGAATTATTGAACTAGTCTACAAATTTACCAATGAATTAATGAAAAAATGTATTAAGCATTCAGTTTCTTTTATGCATCAACAATTTTTGGTCCAAATCTCTTCAATATACACTATTCTGACTTTTTCCCATTTGCTAATTTGTTAGATTTAACATTAAATTTCAGAGTTGTTTTTATTTGCATGTTTCTTTCTATTAGTGATCTATGGCAATCTTTCATATGTTTACATGTAAAATAAAATGTTTTTCTCTCCCTTTTCCTTTGGGAATAATATTGTCATAAAATTTTTTATTCAACATAATTTTTGGTTTATCCAGAGTCATTTGTAATGTTAAATAAGATACCAGTGTGACAATTTACTGTCAAAAATGCTTGTTAAAACTTACATTACTTCATTACAACTCATGTGGGAGGGATGAAAAATATAATCTACATGTATGTGAGAGCTAAAAAAACATGTTCTGAGTATTTAGTAGGAAATTCTTTTAATTCATTTCTTTAACAAAATTTTTTTTAGCCAGCTTGATAATGATTCCCTTTCAACAGAACTCTCAGTCCACTAGATGTTATGTGAATTAGTTCTGTATACATCATTCAGCTCTGTGATTTTGTCTTTAAGCTATTCAAGTTACATGTGTTCTTATGTTCCCTAAAAGACTCAGATAAAGAAAGACTATATATTTCTTCTCTAACCAAAAGATATTTTATATGTTTTGGGTAATACCATGCTAGAAAATTAACCAAAATCAATAAGACATGTGAAAAAGGCAATCATGACCTAAAACAGCACTTCCCAAAGACCTGGTATTTAAAAACCTCAAAGCATTAAAATACATGTTAGCTTATCAAATTACCATGTTAGGTTACATTGGTATGATGGAATTTTCCAAATGTAATTTAAATTAAAAAATCATGATAGGTAAGTATAAAAATTCATGATTAGGGAGTTGATACAATCTGTGATGATATGGCACCTTCCACTACACACTGTCCCCAATGACACATTCACACACACACACACACACACACACACACACACACTCACACACACACACACACACACGCCATATCAAACATGTTAGAGGCAGATTATTTGAAGAGGAGTCAAGGTATTTATGCTACCTTTGAGACTAATCATCTGTGTCCTTAGGTAAGTAATTGACTTCTCTGCTTTCTCCAGAGATACTAGTGATTTCTTAATTCCAAATCTAAAGGCACTTTTGCCGTCTTTTTTTTTATTGATTTTCCAGCAACCTTTGACATAATTGATCACCCTCCTCTCATCGATTCTATCTCTAGTCTAGGTTTTGATAAAACTATTAACTTTTGGTTCTGCTCTTACTGTAGGATAAAGGACTCCTACTCTGGCTCTTCATCTGGACTAAACCTTCTAACAGGTGATATCTACCAAAGCTCTAGAGTGGATTACCTTTTCCCTTCATACCACTTTTCTTGGGGATCTCATCAGTTCCCATGGTTTAAATTATAATCTATGCAGATGATTCTTAGATTATTTAGCCTTATGTCTCTTTTGGTTCTGTCCTCACATGACCAATGGCCTCTATGATATCCCAAAGGGTCAACTTTTTGAACTCAATAAATTTCACACTTTTAAAAATCAATATATTCAAAATAATCCCATTATCTTCCTGCTAAATATTTTATTTTTAAGCTCATTATGGCATTTAAAGGTACACCATCTTTCCAGTCACTCAGTATCAAAATCTAGCTGTTTACTTACATACCTCATTCTTACCTCCACCAACTCTCCAATTTCTTTCCAAATCTTGTTTATTATAACATCTCTCATATATGCCCACTTTTTGCTTTGATACTGCAACAACTATAATGCATGCCCACAACTCTCACAATATACCCCCCTAACCATTTTAAAACAGTGCCTCAAATGGTATTTGGAGTGGCAGAGCCAACAAAAGGACAGAGTAAAGCATTCTTCCAGTCTAAGAGGTCAGAAAGAAAAATCTGTGACATAGTGTTGGAGTTAGACTCAGATCCCACTTGGCTGAAATACTAATGGTAGGATTAAGTGATAAAAACAGAAGCAATTTAGGGAACTCTCAAGGCAGAGATGGCAGTTAGTCAGAATGTGATTACCAGTACCTCTGTAATAGCAGTAGATGCAGGACCAGATGTTATTTGTCAATTCCGCAGCCTATATCTACTTCTGAGACATAGTTCAAGGGCAAAGAGTAGCATTTTTAGTCAAGAAAGAACCATAAGTGGCAATATCATGTCTAGTCCCAAGGGATAAGGGAACCTGAGGAACAGTATCATTTTCAATAGCAAGGGGGTGGAAGAATCCTGAGGACTGGTGCTGATTTTAATTCCAGGGGTGTAGTGACATTTTCTAGATAAGGAACAGAATCAAAACCAAGAGAGCAGTAAACATGCCCCTCCCCATATCACAAAACCTTGGAAACACCAAAAACTTCCCAAACTCCAGAACTAGCTCTTAAAATAATAATGAGAAAAAGCCATAAGCTTGAGACAGAGTCCCACTATCACCATGTTTTGTCAGGAACAGAGCTCAACTTTAGCATAAAGTTCCAAATCAAGAAATAGGGTAGAAAATGAACTATTATAATAATATGAGTTACTATAATAATAGGGAAGATCAAGATACAAACTCAGAATTAGAAGAAAAAGAAAACAAAATAGCTACAAACAAGGCCTCAAAGAAAAATGTGAAGTGAATACAAGGCCAACAAGAATTCTGGGAAGAGTTTTTAAAATATTTTTTAAAAACAGAGTGGTAAAAGAAAAATTATGTAAAGAAATGAAACAAAGCAAGAAAATTGGGAAAATGCAATTAACAGCTGGGGTAAATAGGCACAAAAATAGTGAAGATACCAATAACTTAAAACAGAATTATTCAAATAAAAAAAAGGTGCAAAATAATTATTAAATAAACTAACTACAAAAAAAAATACAATTGGGCTGCTGAGAGATAATAACTCTGTGAGACATTAAGAAACAATAAAACAAGGAAAAATAGCAGAAAATGTGAGATATCTAATTGTAAAATCAACTAAACTAGAAAATATACAAAAAAATGGATAATGTAAAACTTATTGGATTGCCTGAAAGCTGTGAAAAAATAAGAGACTAGAAATCATATTTCAAGAAATTATCAAGGAAAACTGGCTCAACAACCTATATCCAGAGAGTAAAATAGACATTGAAAGAATTCGATGATCATCACCTTAAGAAATCCCAAAATGAAAATTTCCAGGAATAATATAGCCAAATTCTGTAGCTCCCAGATCAAAGAGGAAATACTTCAAGCAACAAAAAAGAAACCATTCAAATACTATGAAGCCAAAGTCAGTATCACACAATATTTAACAGATACTATAGTTAAGGAGCAGGGGGCTTGAAATATGATGTAGTAGAGTATAAAGGAGCTAGGATTACAACCAAAAATAACCTACTCAGCAAACCTGAGTGTAACCCTCCAGGAGGAAAACAAATGAAATAGAGGATTTTTAGGACTCCCCAATGAAAGGTCAAGACTTGAACAGAAAATTTGACTTTCAAATGCAAGACTAAAGAGAAAGATAAAAAGGTAAACATTAAAGAGAAATCCTAAGGGATTCAACAAAGTTAAAGTGTTTACTTTATGGGAAGATGGTAATTATAATTTCTAAGAATTTTATCAATACTAGGACAATTAGAAGGAGTATATATAAACAGAGGGAATGAGTGTGGGTTGAATATGATGCAATATGAGAAAGAAGGATGCACTGGGGAAGGAGGGGAAGGGGGGGAAAGGGAGAGAAGAAGGGGAAAACCATCTCACATTAAAGAGGTGCAGAAGGAAGAACTTTTACAATGAATGGGAAGATGGTATAATGGTCATGTGAATTTGAATATCTTCCCTGCCCCTTAGTAAGCCTAAGGGTATTTTAAGACCTTCCCAGCTTTGAAAATATTCTCTGCCCTCTAATAGCCTGAATATAATCACATGGAGCCTGTGGTGGGAGGAGTTTGCTTAAGGATGGAACAGAGCCCACCAGAAGCTGGGAGTCAGAGCAGCTAGACATGGTTGGAAGGAGAAGATGCTTCCAAGGGACCCATTTAATATTGTAAGCAAATATGGGTCTTGTGATGGTTTGTGGGAAGGTTAAAAGATGGTGTGGCTTTCTGCTATGATGTAGTGCATTAACTTCTATGTTGCTATGATGAATTTGGTTTCCTGGTTTGGGGATTTTATTTTCTGGTGTTTGAATTAATGTTTTGCTTCTATTTTTTATAAGGAGAGTATGTTATATTTTTTGATCTAGCACCATGCAGATATATTTATAGTGACTGTGGGTCCTGTGAATATTTCATTGGTGCTACAGGATGGAAGGAAAGAAGGGAAGGAAGGAAGGAAGGTGTTGGGATTTGGTTTTGTGGTGTCCGAATAAATGTTTTGCTTCTGTCTTCTATTTGGAGAGTCTGTTATAT
Organism: Gymnobelideus leadbeateri; assembly: GCA_011680675.1. Lineage (NCBI taxonomy): Eukaryota > Metazoa > Chordata > Mammalia > Diprotodontia > Petauridae > Gymnobelideus > Gymnobelideus leadbeateri. The sequence continues at coordinate 136,377 of WOXC01011555.1, read as the reverse complement.
TTTGCAATTGAGAACTATATGATATATTTGTAGTGATTGTTGGCACTGTGAATATTGTATTGGTGCTACAGATGGTTTGGTGGATAATGCTTGAAACTTACTCTCATTAGAATTAGTTCAAAGAGGAGGGGACTGGAAGACATGACTGAAAACGGGGCTGGGATGGCGATCCAGGGGCCCCGGGGATGGGGCTGGAGTTGAAACTGGAGCCCGAGGGGGGAGGTTTGGAGGTGAAGTTGGAGCTGGAGGGGGGAGTGGAGGCGAAGGTTGAGTGGGACGGGCTGCAGATCAAGGTGGAGGTGATGGAGCAGCCGGAGGAGGTGATGCTGGACGGGCCAGTGGTGAAGCAGCGGTTATTAGAGGGAGTAGAGGTGAAGCAGGAAGTTATGGATGAACTAGAAGCGAAGCAGGGACTTAGAGAAAGAGGAGACGTGCAGCAGGAGTCGGTAGATGGGGTGGAGGTGAAGCAGGAAGTTAAGGAGGAACCAGAAGCGAAGCAGGGACTTAGAGATGGAGCAGACGGGGTGAAGGTGAAGCGGGAATTCATAGATGGAGTAGCCATGAAGGATGAGTTAATAGAGGGAGTAGACATGAAGCAGGAGTCTGTAGGCGGAGTAGAAGTGAAGGTGGAGCTCTTGGATGGACCTGAGGCCACAGGGCAGGAAGCAGGCAGACTCCAGATGAAGGAGGAGGCTTCTGGCTGGTTGGAGGAAGGCAGCCCAGTAATGGGCCCAGTGTGTGAAGAAACACAAAACAGAGCTTATGTGCAATGGAATTTGAGAGAAGACAGCATTTGTTTCATTAAAGCAGTTTACTGAAATCAATCTTCTAAGTGATTGTAGGTTTTTTGGAAGATATGGGAGGATCAGCTGACTACCTTACTAGAAATATTTCCTTGAAGAGACCCTCAACAAATAGAATTTTAAATTACATGAAAAATTGAGCACGGAGATGCAATATCGACTTAAGAATTTTACAATTGGCTTCACCAAAAGAAAAGAAAATACTACAGTGTTTGATAGGAAAGAGCAGTGCTTCTATTGGCATCTGAAACCCCTGTTTCCTCAGAGTCATGCTGAATATGTGGAAAAAGGAGTTCCCCATGATAAGAAGCTTCATGAAATCTTAAGGACCTATATTGGTCCTGAAAAATCTGATCCTGTCATTCATCAGAAGTAAAAAGCTTATGTCTTTTCTGAGAGTGGTGTACAAATTTTAATGAAGATTGAAAATATGCAGCATAACTTAGTCACGTATTATGAACTGGATCCTTGTAAAAGCCTGGTAGAGAATTTGAAAGACAAAGTGATGATTGAGTACCCAACCTTACATGTAGTATGAAAGGATCTAAGAATGACATGATAATACTCGGCCCAGAGAGAAGTGAATCCACTGAGAGTTTTGGCGATGAAAATCCAGTATTTTCTTCTGAGGAAGAAGGTGAAATCCAAGAGAGTTCCTGAGGAATATGCATTGGTTGTCTGCTTTGGGAACAGAGGAGTACCTTTGGTTTTGGTTTTGGATTTTACCTTTTAAATTTAATTTTTTAAAATTATATTGAGAATTTTTTTCTGGTTCAGTTTTCATGTGAGGTGCCCAGTCAAATTACAATTTTTTTTTTTCCTTTTTCTTTGATCATCTTAAAACAAATTTGTTCCCATTTTCATTTGCTTAGTATAGCAGGCTTTTATTTGATATTTAATATCTAAACTTTACTTAGATATTTCAAAGTATGGTACCTCAGATTCTTGTTAACCAGTGAAAGATCAGTTGGTAACCTACATGGCTAGAAGAATGTGGCTCCATGTAGGTTCAATTATTATTATGTGTATTGATTCTTGAGCAATAATCCATGTTATGTTGTCTTTTACTGCATGTGTATCTTTCCATCTCAAGGGAAGGAAACTGTTATAATTGAGTAGATTACTCTGTAAGACACCTAATATAATCAAATGGAGACTTTGGTAAAATGTAACAGAAGGAAACCACGGTTTCTTCTGTTTGAGCCATCAGAATGCTTGCTGTCCTTACCAGGAATCATAAATGTTTAATGCCATCTTCACTTCCATCACTACCATATGCTTATCCTCTTTAACTTCATTAAAGTATGTATGGAATAGTTGGATTTTTTTTTTCATTCCTAGCAATACCTGAGAAACTTGAAATCTCTGCTATAGAAATGTACATATGTGTATTTATTGTATAGACATTTAAATTTTTTATCATATGGTATCTTCATAAGCCTTATGATTTTACTTGTTGGAATTACAAAGTTGTCTTAATTTTACTGGAATTTTTTAAGTTGTGAAATGACTGTATAGATTAAAAGATTATTACATCTGAAAAAAGAAAAGAATTAGTTCAAAGAGGAAATAATATAAATACTTAGTTGGGTAAAGAAATCTATCTTATCCTATAGGGAAGTAGGAAGAGAAAAGAATAAGCAATGCAGTGATGATAAAAAAGGAGGGCAGAAAAAAGACAGCAGTAATCAGAAGAAAAAGACTTTAGAGTAAAGTATAAAAAGAGAGAGAGAAGGATGAATAAAAGAAAAAAGGGTGCAGGAAAACACAGTTCGTAATTATCATTGTTAATGTGAATGGGATGAACTAACCTATAAAATGAAAGTAAATAGAAGAATGGCTTAAAAACCTGCATCCAACCGTATGATGTTTAGAAGAAACACATTTGAAATAGAAAAACACCTATACAGAGATAAAGTAAGGGGCTGGAGCAGAATCTATTTTTTTTTTCAGCTAAAGAAAAAAAATGGTATGGATAGTTATGGTGATCTCAGACAAAACTGAAAACAAAAATAGACCTAGTTAAAAGGGGAAAGAATGGAAGTTATATCTTGCTAAAAAGAAAAGTAGGCAGTGAAGTAAATTCAATACTAAACATATATGCACCAAATGGCATAGCAACCAAATTTTTAAAGGAAGAGTTAAATGAATTATAGGAGGAAATAGGCAATGAAACTATACTAGATGGTGGCCTCAATTTCCTCCTCTCAGAGCTAAATAAATTTAACAAAATAAAGAAGAAAGAAGTCAAGGAGATGAATAGAATCTTAGAAAAGTTTCATATGCTGGAACTTTGAAAAAACTGAATGGGAATAGAAAGGAATATACTTTTTTGTCGACTTTACATGGGACTTTTACAAAAAATGACCATAAATTAAGGCAAAAAAAACCTCATAACCAAATGAAGAAAAGCAGAAATATAATATGTGCCCTTTAAAGAACATAATGCAAAAAAAAAAAACCCAAATTTAATAAAAAGCCATGGAAGGGTAGAATAAACCTTAACTGAAAACTAAATAACTCATCCCTCATGTATGAGTGGGTTAAAGGATAAATAATAGAAACAATCAACAACTTCATTAAAGAAAATGAAAACAATGGGGCAACATTCCAAAATTTATGGTATGAAGCCAAAGCAGTACTTAGGGGAAAATTTATATCTCTAAATGCATACATCACTAAAAAAAAATGAAAAAAGAGATCAATGAATTAGGTCACACCATTATATATATCAGAAAATGAACAAATTAAAAATCTCAAATTAAACACCAAAATGGAAATCCTGAAAATCAAAGGAGAAATTAATAAAATTGAAAGCTAAAAAAAATCATTGAACTAACAAACAAAACTAGAAACTGATTTTATGAAGAACAAATTTTAAATAAACAAAACAATGGATATTTGATTTAAAAAAAGAAAAAGAAAACTGAAAAGGATAAATGTACTACCAATAAAGATGAAATTAAAGGAATAAATAAGAATTATTGTATCTTAGCACGTTAGTAAAACTGACACTCTTATTTATAAATAAGTAAACTGCTCAAATTAACAGAAGAGAGAATAAAACATTAACCCTATCTTAGGGGGAAAAAGTTATTGAACCAGCCTTCAATGACCTCCACAAGAAAAAAAAAATCATAGGACTAGATGGATTTAAAAGTGAATTCTGGGACAGCTAGGTGGCACATTGAGTAGAGTACCCACACTGGGGTCAGGAGGATCTGAGTTCAAGTCCAGACTCAGACACTTAGCATTTACTAGTTGTGTGATATTGGGCAAGTCACTTAGCCCCAATTGCCCAGCCTTTTCCCCTCCAAAAAAAAAGACAAAAGTGAATTCTTGTAAAAAATATAAAGAACAACTAATCTCAATACTATATAAGTTATTTGAAAAATATATAGGTAAATTCCATTTGTGACACAAATATGATTTTGATGACTAAACTACAGAGATAAAAAAATAGAGAAAGAACACTATAGGTCAATTTCCTTAATGAATATTGAGGGGAAACTGGAGCTAAGATATTAGAGAAAAGGCAGTGATTCACCTGATCTCTCCCAAAACCCCTCTAAACACCTTTAAATTACACCACGAAACAATTCCTTAAGTGGTAGAACCAACAAAGCGATAGGGTAAAATAATTTCCCAGTCAAAAAAACAAACAAACAAACAAACAAAAAAAGTCAGCAGGAAAAGTCTGTCATACCTGGGTGAAGTGGAGTATAGTCCAGTGCAGGCTGTGCCAGCACAGACCTGGTCACAGCAAACCAGGAACAGACCTTTGCAACCAATGAATCAGCAGTGGCATCATCTGCTTCCAGAGATTTCAGCCCATAAATGTCAAGGAGATTGAACAACTGATCAGAAGGAAATTAGGGGGGGGGTTCTTTGCTGTCACTGGGGACAGATTTTGTTACTTTGTCCATACTCAGATCTGTGTCACAGACCTAGGTGGCAATCCCAAGGCAAGGGGGAGCACTAGCACACCACAGTTTGTAGATGCAATGGAGCAGAGACTCTGAGAAAAGTTACAAGTCAGGGAAGAGTACTTGTAGTCACTTACATGCCAGAGAACAGGACAGGACAGTAGTAAATGCACCTCTCTTTATATCATATCACTTTGAAAGAACTGATCCCTAGAAGTATCTTTAAAAAAAAGTTGCACAAGAACCCTGAAGCTTGGGCATTGTTCCCTCCACTTTGAAAGCAGAGATTAGATTCAACAAAGAGTTAAAAGTCAAGGAATAGACTGGGAAAATGAGCAAACAGCAGAAAAATTTCTAACCACAGAAAGTTACTATGGTTACAAGGAAGATTAAAAGAGACACTCAGAAGAAGATAACTAAGTAAAAACTCCAATATCCAAAGCCTCCAAGAAAAAGTATGAATTGGTCTCAGGCCATAAAAAAAGTTTTAAAAGGATTCTGAATATCAAATAAGAGAGGAAAAATAAAAATTGGGAAGAGAAATGAGAGTGATGCAAAAAATAATGAAAAAAGTATCAACAGCTTGGTAAAGGAGACACAAAAATTATTGAAAAAAGCACCTTAGAAAACATCTTTGGGCAAATTATAAAATGGGTACAAAAAGTCAAAGAGGAGAACAATGTCTTATAAAGCAGATTTGGACAAATGGAAAAAGAGGCACAAAAATTCACTAAAGAAAAATAAAAACCACTTAAAAATGGAATTGGCCAAATGGCAAAGGAGGTACAAAAGTTCACTGAAGAAAATAATTCTTTAAAAATTAGAAGTGAGGGGGGGCGGAGCCAAGATGGCGGAATAGAAACAGCTCGTCCAAGCCTCTCTGCCCCCAGATTCTCCACAAACTATGTAAAAAAGGACTCTGAAAATCTTCTGGAGCCCCAGCACCCACAGAACGACACAGAGAAGCTAACCTCCCGCTGAGGACAGCCCAGCACCCTGCAGGAAGGACCAGCGCAGTGGTCTGGGAGCCCGCAGCGCGCAGAGCGCAGGAGCCAAGCCGAGCCCAGGTCCACGTGAGCCGAGGTTTTAGCCCCAGGGCGGCAGGGCCAGCAGCTGGCTGGAGGAACCCCAGAACACCAGGAACTGTGGAGACGCCAGAATTATCAACATAGACTTGCCTAGGACAAAGAAAGAGGTTAGTGTCCTATGGACTTTGGGACCTGGATTTGGGGAATGCGTCAGCTCCCTCCCCTGGGGGCTAGAAGCTGCTGAGGAGACACGCCACTGTGTAGTTTTCAGAGGCATTTCCGGCTCCCAGCCTACAAATCGTGGGGAGATCCAGCCATCAGTCTTGGGGGGTAATCGCTCTTGCTTTAACCTCCCTGGACCTGGATTGTGATCTAGGGTGGAAGTCGTGGGTGGGTTTACAGCTTGCCAGAAACGGAAGTTGCCCCCAACATGTTCGGGACGAAAATTCCTCTATCTGGCCTTAAAGCCATAGTGTGGCAACAAGCCCAAAAGCCAAGCAATTAAGTGGCAACATGCCAAGGCAAAGGAAACAGAAAAATGCAACCCTAGACTCCTATTTTGGGGGCATAGAGCGGGAAAAGGACTGTGAGGTCAGAAGTCCTGCTCTAAAAGCCCCAGGGGAAAACATGAGCGGGTTGCAGGCCATAGAGGACCTTAAGAAGGACTTTAAAAATCAAATAAGAAAAGTGGAGGAAAAATTGGAAAGAGAAATGAGAAGGATGCAGGAAAAGTATGAAATGAGGGTCAACAGCCTGACTGAGGAAAACAATACCTTAAAAAATAGACTAACTCAAATGGCAAAGGAGGCCCAAAAGGGCAATGAGGAGAAGAATGCCTTAAAAAGTCGAATTTGCCAGATGGAAGAAGAATCTCAAAAGTTCACTGAGGAGATTCATTCCTTCAGAGTTAGACTGGAGCAAATGGAAGCTAATGACTATATGAGAAATCAAGATGCTGTTAAGCAGATCCAAACAAACGAAAGATTAGAAGGCAATGTGAAATATCTCATGGGAAAAACCACTGACCTGGAAAATAGATCCAGGAGAGACAATTTAAAAATTATTGGACTACCTGAAAGCCATGATCAAGGAAAGAACCTAGAAATCACCCTTCAAGAAATTCTCAAGGAAAGCTGCCCTGATGTTTTAGATCCAGAGGGCAAAATAGAGGTTGAAAGAATCCACCGATCACCTCCTGAAAAAGATCCCAAAAAGAAAACTCCCAGGAATATTATAGCCAGGTTCCAGAATCCCCAGATCAAGGAGAAAATACTCCAAGCAGCCAGGAAGAAACAATTTCAATATTGTGGGAACACAATCAGAATAGCCCAGGACCTGGCAGCTTCTACACTGAGGGATCAAAGGGCATGGAATATGATATTCCAGAGGGCAAAAGAACTGGGAATGAACCCAAGGGTCACCTACCCAGCAAAACTGAGTATTTTGTTTCAGGGGAAAATATGGGCATTCAGTGGAATAGAGGACTTTCAAGCATTCTTGAGGAAAAAACCAGAGTTGAACAGAAAATTTGACATCCAGACGCAAGTAGTAAGAGATGCCTGAGAAGGTAATCAGGGAAAAGAAATCAAAAGGAACTTATCAAAGTTGAACTATTTATATTCCTATATGGAAAAGCAATATCTGTGACTGATGATATCTTTCCCACTATGAAAATAATGGAAGAAGGGTGTGTGGTCATATGAATACATATGTGAATGTGTGTGTAAAAAAAAAAAAAATTAGAAGTGAGGTAGAGAGAGCCAAGATGGTAGAGAAGCAGGAAATTCCATGAGCTACCCACACAACCACACCCAGTACCTGTATGATATGACTGTAAGCAAATTTTAGAGGTACAGAATCCACAATGTGACAGAGAGTAACAAATCTACTGCTGAAGGCAGCTTGGTAGGCTGGCAGGAAGGGTCTATCAAACAGAGCTGGGAGCCAAGTGCAGTCCCAGCAAGCAATGTGGTTCCAGCCCCAGGGTGGTTCTAACCAGTGGCAACTGAAGCATATTTCAGGAGATTGAAGCACCAGCAGCTGTAATGCTTTCCAGACTTCTTAACCCAAAAACACCAAAGAGAAAATAAAACGTCAGTGGGGAACTCTGTTGAAACAGTGTGACAGAAGAGTAAAATCCATACCTCTGCCACTGGGGTGAGAGGAGGTGGAGGTGTGGTGTCTGCAGATGCTATCATCTGGCTGCCTCTAGAGCTCCTGGACTGAAGATATTAGGGGGAACAAGTGAAAAGTTAGAGGGTAATTGATCTTGCTTTAACCTCCTGTGATGTTAATGGAATCTGAAGATATTCCATGGCCATTTGAATTGGCAAGTAAGCAGGTACTTAGCACCTTGTTTCAAGTTAACACTTTGTTTAAACTATTTAATTAACAAAGAAGTAGTTAACACCTTGGGAGGTAGTTGCTGTAGTAGTAACAGGATGGGGCAGAACAGGGAGGAGCTATACCATACATAAGGAAGAACACAAGCTAGAAAGACAGAACTTCTTGGGATAAGAATCATGGAGGCAGGGCATCTGCTGCTAGACTGAAGACTAAACTGAGAATTGGGAAGAACTGAGAAGAGGAATGAGAATTGAGAAATGAGAAATGAGACAGAATTTCCTGGGGGTAAGCATCATGGAGGCAATGCAGCTGCTGCTGGAGAGAGAGAGAGAGAGAGAGAGAGAGAGAGAGAGAGAGAGAGAGAGAGAGAGAGAGAGAGAAAGCATTTCTCTCAGCTGGCATCTGGAGGCTGGACTGCTACTACTGAAGACTGAACTGAAAATTGAGAACTGAGAACAGACATAGAACTCAGAGTTGTAGTGGCAAGACTTTTAAGGGCCAGTTGGAGCGGCCGAAGACTAAGGAAGAATGATTGTGCCGGTGGTATTTTTTTTTAAAGCAATTGGGGTTAAGTAACTTGCTCAAGGTTACACGGCTAGTCATTTGATTTATGCGTGGGTGCTCATTTTCTGAGGCCGGATCTGATCTCGGGTCATCCCAACTCCGAGGCCGGTGCTCTTACTCACTGCGCCACCTAGCCGCCCCTTTAGGGCAATTGGGGTTAAGTAACTTGCCCAAGGTTACACGGCTAGGTTTTTTTGTTTGTGTGGATTAGGAATGGAGGCCGGTCTCAACTCAGGTCCTTCTGATTCCAGGGCCGGCGCTCATTCACTGTGCCACCTAGCCGCCCCTTTAGGGCAATTGGGGTTAAGTAACTTGCCCAAGGTTACACGGCTAGGTTTTTTTTTGTTTGTGTGGATTAAGTGTCAGAGGCCGGCTCCGAACTCAGGTCCTTCTGATTCCAGGGCCGGCGCTCTATTCACTGCGCCACCTAGCCGCCCCATCGGTGGTATTTTGTACAAATATTGTTGTGGCTTTGTTCATGTGTATGAATGTTCTTCTGGTTTTTTTAAGGCATGTATTCCCTAAAACAGAAGCTGTGAAGGATTTTAGATAGACTGTACACTGTGAGCTCCAGTGTGGAGAAGGAAATGCACAGAGACCTAGACAAGGAGCTCGGAGCTGTCTGCCTTTGAACTCAGGTGGCAGTTGGTTATATTCAGGAGGGAGCTGAGACTATGGAAGAGGAACCATGGAAGCTGAAAGCTTGCCCTGAGTCAACATGAGAAGAATTCTCTACTACTCAGACAGTACTTATTAGTGATTTATGAAATTGACTGAGTAGTGACTGATGAAATTATCTGAGGTAGTGATTGATGAAATAGAATATTGAGTGGGGACTGATGAAATTATATTCTACATGTGACCTTGGGGGGGGATAGGTTTTGTACATTTTGTACTTGGATCTGGGTTGCTGTTTTGGGCAGTAGTGGTAAGAAACTCCAGTGTGCCATTGTGGTGTCTATAGAGAGGGTACCCTCCTCAGACCTCTGACAACATCTGTGACAACCTCTGTGATTTAGGACAAATCTCTCCACTCTTAAAGAAGAGTTCTACCATGGCAAGGAGCTCAAAAGTCAAATAAATGCCTGTAAAGATGAGTAAGCAGAGAAAGTGCTATCATTCCACTGAATCATTTTTGGGGACAAAAAGTATCAAACCATGGAAAAGGAGGAAGACAATGAAGTCAGAACTCCTGAATCAAAAGCTTCCAAGAAAAATATAAGCCAGTTAAAGGCAATAGAGGAGCTCAAGAAGGATTCTGAAAATCAACTAAGAGAGGTAGAGGAAAAATTGGGAAGAGAAATGAGAAAGATGCAATAAAATCATGAAAAGTGAGTCAATAGCCTGCTAAAGCAGACGCCAAAAATACTAAAGAAAATAATACCTCAAAAAATAAACTAACTCAAATGGAAAAGGAGGCCCAAAAATCCAATGAGGAAAAGAATACCTTAACAAGCTGAATTTGCCAAATGGAAAAGGAATTTCAAAAACTCACTGAAGAGAATAATTCCTTCAAAATTAGATTGAAACAAATGGAAGCTAATGACTTTATGAGAACTCAAGATACAATAAAACAGATCCAAACAAATGAAAAAAAAAAGAAGGCAATGTGAAATATCTCATTGGAAAAACCACTGACATGGAAAATAGATCCAGGAGAGATATTTTTTAAATTATTGGACTATCTGAAAGCCATGCTCAAAAAAATAAAAACCTAGAAATCATCCTTCAAGAAATTCTCCAGGAAAACTGCCCTGATATTCTAGAAGCAGAGGGCAAAATAGAAATAGAAAGAATTCATGGATCACCTCCTAAAAAAAAAAATCCCGGGGTGAGGAGTCAAGATGGTAGAGTAGAAACAGCACTTCTGCGGAGCTCCAGGCAACACCACTTCAAAATTATGTAAAAGGAGTACTATGAATGACCTCTGGAGCTCCAGAACCACACAATGACACAGAGAAGCTAACCTCCCACTGAGGATAGTCCTGCAGCCCAGCAGGGAACAGCCAGTGCAGAGCTCTAGGACCTGAGCCCAGGCCTGCATAATTTGTGGTTTTAGCCCGAGGACGGCCAGAACAGCAGCCAGCTGGAGGGACCCCAGAACATCAGCAGCTGTAGCGTTTCCAGAATTATCAACACATAGATGCCTATGACAAAGTGAGAGGTTAGAGCCCCATGGACTTTGGGACTGGTTGGGAGAATGTGTCAGCTTCTTCCCCTGGGGAAGTGGGGTGAGAAGCCACTGAGGGATTGAAGGGCATGGAATATGATATTCTGGAGGGCAAAGGTCCTAGGATTAAAACCAAGAATCACCTACCCAACAAAACTGAGTATCAAGTTTCAGGGGAAAATTTGGTCATTCAGTGGAATAGAGGACTTTCAAGCATTCTTGATGAAAAAACCAGAGTTGAATAGAAAATTTGACATTCAGATACAAGAAGCAAGAGATGTTTGAGAAGGTAAACAGGGAAAAGAAATCACTATGAACTTATCTAAGTTGAACTATTTATATTCCTACATGCGAAAAACAATAACTGTAACTGATGAAACTTTTCTCAGTATGAAAATAGTTGAAGAAGGGTCGAATTTAATAGGGAGGGATGATACTTAAAAGGTGAGGTTAAGAGGTGAGAGAGTAATTTGGTGAGGAGGAATGGGGAGAGACAATGGGGTGAACTGTCTAGTGTAAAGGAGGCAGGGGAAGGTGATTGCAGGGGAGGGTAGGAACAGGAAGGCAAAAAGGCAAAACCTTATTCTCATTGAATTTGGACCAGTGAGAGAATGACATGCATACTAAATAGGGTGTCCCACCCTACAGGAGTGTGGGGGGGAGGGGGATGGGGAAGGTGGTGGAGGGGAGAACAGGCTGGGAGGGAGGAAAGTTGGAAGCACCCACTTTTGAAAAAGGACAGGATCAAGGTGGGGAATGGACCAGGTGGAAGGTGGGATTGGAAGGAGGGAAATATAGTCAGTCTTTTACAATATATCTACTATAGTAATGTTTTGTATAGCTACACATGTACAGCATATACTAAGTTGCTTATCTTCCTTTTAAAATCAATTTTTAAAAATATATAAATACTATGATTAATGCTATTTTATATATAATTAGGAGATAACATGTGCAGGCAATGGGGCACAGGAATTCACCTCACCCTACTGGAAAAGACAATGGGGGTATGGGAGAAGAGATGGGAAAGAGCAGTTTGGTTGAGGGGATATCCTGTATGACTATTATTCTGGGGTGGTGGGTAGGGGAAAATGGGGAAAATTTGTAACTCAAAATCTGATGGAAATGAATAATGTAAACCAGAAGTTAATAAAGTATTTGAAAAAAAAAAGCACAAAAAAGGAAAAAAAAAATCCCAAAAAGGAAAGAACTAGGAATATCATAGCCAAATTCCAGAATTCCCAGGTCAAGGAGAAAATATTACAAGCTGTCAAGAAAAAGCAATTTGAGTATTGTGGAAACACGGTCAGGATAATATAAAATCTAGCAGCTTCTACACTAAGGGATTGAAGGGCTTCGACTATGATATTCCAGAGGTCAAAGGAGCTAGGATTAAAATCAAGAATCACCTACCCAGCAAAACTGAATATAATGTTTCAGGGGGAAATATGGATATTTGGTGAAATAGAGGACTTTTAAACATTCTTGATGAAAAACCAGAGCTGAACAGAAAACTAGACTTTCAAATACAAGAAGCAAGAGAAGCATAAGAAGGTGAACAGGAAAAAGAAATAATTAAGAGCCTATTAAAGTGGAACTATTTACTTTCCTACATGGAAAAAACAGTAATTGTAACTCATGAGACTTATCTCAGTATCTGGATAGTTGAAGGAAATATGTGTGTATATGTATTGGTATATATGCACATACATACATACATACACACACGTATATATACATATATACATGTATACATACATACATGTATACATACATATATGTTTATATAGGAGGTTACATTTGTGTATAAATACATATGTAAGTATATGTATATATGTGTTCATGTATACATAGACAGAGGGCACAGAATGAGTTGAATAGGAAGGTATGATATATAAAAAATAAAATTAAGTGTTGAGAGAGGAATATAATGAGAGAAGGAGATAGGGAGGGATAGAATAGCATAAATTATCTCATATAAAAGAGGCAAGGGAAAACTGTCACAATGGAGGGGAAGAACAGGAAGGCAAAAGGGAATGGATCAACCTTACTCTCATTGAATTTGGCTTAAGGAGGGAATAACATACACATTCAATTGAGTATCTTATCCTACAGGAAAATAAGGTGGGGGGAGAAGAAGAGGGGAGATGATAGAATGGAGGGCAGATTGGGAGAGAGTGTAGTTAGAAGCACACACTTTTGAAAAGTCACAGGGTCAAAGTAGAAAATAGAATAAGTGGGGGATGGTATAGGATGGAGGGAAATATAGTTAGTCTTTCACAATATATCTACTATGGAAAGATTTTGTATAATTACACATGTATAACTTACACTGAATCACTTTTCTTCCCAGTAGGAGTAGGTGACAAGGGAAGAAGGGAAAGAATTTGGATATCCAATTTTTTTAAATAAATGTTTAAAAACATTTTAATACAACTTGGAAATAAGATGTACAGGCACCTAGATATAGAAATCCATCTTGCCCTACTAGAAAGTCAGAGCAGGAATGGGAGAGGAGATTAGAGAAAGTATATTGGGGAATGGGTTATTCAGTAGGATTGCTATTTGGGCATGGTGGATAGGGGAAAGATGGGGAGAAAATTTATAACAAAATATTGTGGAAATGGATGTTGGAAACAAACAAAAAAAAACAAATTAAAAAGACAAAAAATAAAGTTCTGTGTAAATGTTAAAAAATTAGAACTCAGTTAATGGAAGCTAATGATTTTATTAAAATAAAAGAATAATTTTTTTAAAAAATGAAAAAAATAGGAGACAATATTAAATATCTCATTTTAAAAACAACTGAGCTGGAAAAGAGATCCAGGAGAGACAATTTAAAAATTACTGTATTTCCTGAAATCCATGATCATAAAAAAGCCGACATATCGTCTTTTAAGAAATTACAAAGAAACCTGTCCTATTTTAGAACCAAAGGGTAAAATAGAAATATACCTATCACTTCCTGAAAAATATCCCAAAATAAAAACTCCCAGGAACATTATAGCAAAATTCCAGACCTCCCATGTCAAGGAGAGAATATTTTAAGCCATCAGCAAAAAGAAAAAAAACAGTGATGTAAGTATCATGAAGCCACACTTAGAATAATAGAAGATTTAGCAGCTTCTATATGAAGTGACTGCAGGATTTAGAATTGCCAGAGGGCAAAGGAGTTAAGATTAAAACCAAGAATCACCTACCTCTCTAGAAATTTAATTTTTTTTATTAAACAAATGCTTTATTAAATTCTGTTTTACATCATTCATTTCCGCCAGATTTTGAGTTACAATCATTTTCCCCCCGTTATTCCCCTACCCAACCTCCCAGAATAGCAGTCCCACAAGATATTGCTTCCTGCAATCTGCTCTCTCCCATACCTTCTCGCATACCCCCTTAGACTTTTCCATTAGAGGAAGGTGAATCTTTGTATCCCAATGCCTGCACATCTTATCTCCCAATTATAAGCAAAAGAGTATTAATAATAGTAATTATATATATTTGAAACATTTAATGTTAAGACCTCGAATTTCCGATCCATTTCCTTCTTCCCTTGTCACCCATTCCCTCTGGGGAGATAAGTAATTCAGTATATGTTGTACATGTCTAGCCATGCAAAACATTATCATAGTAGATATATTGTACAAGGCTGCTTACAATTCCCTCCCACTCATCCCACCCCCCACCTGGTCCATTCCCCACATGATCCTGTCCCTCTTCTATAGTGGGTACTTCCAACCTCCCCTCCCCCCAAGGATGCCCTCCCATCCATCTTCCCTCCTCTCATCCCCCTTCCCCCTATTCTGCTGCAGGTTGAGATATCCCATTTAGCATGTATGTCATTCTCTCCCTGAACCAAATTCAATGAGAATGTGGTTTTGCCTTTTTGCCTTCCTATTCTTCCCCCCTTACAACCACTTCCCCTTGCTTCTTCTACATAAGATAGTTTACCCTAGCCTGTCTCTCCCCATCTCCTCTTGCCACTTTCCTCTCTCACCTCATAATTTCATCCCTTGAGTATTCTCCCTTCCCAACAAATTCAACCTATGCCCTCTATCCATATATGACTGTAACCATCTACACACACATTCACATATGTATTCATATGACCACACACCCTTCTTCCATTATTTTCATAGTGAGAAAGATATCATCAGTTACAGTTATTGCTTTTCCATATAGGAATGTAAATAGTTCAACTTTGATGAGTTCCTTTTGATTTCTTTTCCCTGATTACCTTCTCAGGCATCTCTTCCTTCTTGTGTCTGGATGTCAGATTTTCTATTCAATTCTGGTTTTTTCCTCAAGAATGCTTGAAAGTCCTCTATTCCACTGAATGACCATATTTTCCCCTGAAACAAAATACTCAGTTTTGCTGGCTAGGTGACCCTTGGGCTCATTCCCAGTTCTTTTGCCCTCCGGAATATCATATTCCATGCCCTTTGATCCCTCAGTGTAGAAGCTGCCAGGTCCTGGGCTATTCTGATTGTGTTTCCACAATACTGTCAGGTAGTCCAATAATTTTTAAATTGTCTCTCCTGGATCTATTTTCCAGGTCAGTGGTTTTTCCCATGAGATATTTCACATTGCCTTCTAATCTTTCATTTGTTTGGATCTGCTTAACAATATCTTGATTTCTCATAAAATCATTAGCTTCCATTTGTTCCAGTCTAACTCTGAAGGAATGAATCTCCTCAGTGAACTTTTGAGATTCTTTTTCCATCTGGCAAATTCGACTGTTTAAGGCATTCTTCTCCTCATTGCCCTTTTGGGCCTCCTTTGCCATTTGAGTTAGTCCATTTTTTAAGGTGTTGTTTTCATCAGTCAGGCTGTTGACCCTCATTTCATACTTTTCCTGCATCCTTCTCATTTCTCTTTCCAATTTTTCCTCCACTTCTCTTATTTGATTTTTAAAGTCCTTCTTAAGGTCCTCTATGGCCTGCAACCCACTCATGTTTTCCCCTGGGGCTTTTGGAGCAGGACTTCTGACCTCACAGTCCTTTTCCTGCTCTATGCCCCCAAAATAGGAGTCTAGGATTGCATTTTTCTGTTTCCTTTGCCTTGGCATGTTGCAACTTAATTGCTTGATTTTGGGGCTTGTTGCCACACTATGGCTTTAAGGCCAGATAGAGGAATTTTCGTCCCGAATGTGTGGGGGGCAACTTCTGTTTCTGGCCAACTGTAAACCCACCCACAACTTCCACCATAGATCACAATCCATATCCAGGGAGGTTAAAACAAGAGCTATTACCCCCCAAGACTGATCGCTGGATCTCCCTACGGTTCTGCAGGCCAGGAGCTGGAGCTGCCTCTGAAAACTACAAAATGGTGTGTCTCCTCAGAGGCTTCTAGCCCCCAGGGGAGGAAGCTGACGCATTCCCCAAATACAGGTCCCAAAGTCCATAGGACACTAACCTCTTAATTTGTCCTAGGCATGTCTATGTTGATAATTCTGGAGTCACCACAGCTCCTGGTGTTCTGGGGTTCCTCCAGCCAGCTGTTGGCCCTGGTGCCCTGGGGCTAAAACCTCGGCTCACAGGGACCTCAGCTCCAGCTCGGCTCGGCTTCCCGCGCTCTGCACACTGCAGGCTCCCAGACCGCTGCACTGGTCCTTCCTGCAGGGCTGCTGGGCTGTTCTCAGCGGGAGGTTAGCTTCTCTGTGTCGTTCTGTGGGTGCTGGGGCTCCAGAAGTTGTTCAGAGTCCCCTTTTACATAGTTTGGGGGGAATCTGGGGGCAGAGCGGCTTGGACGAGGTGTTTCTACTCCGCCATCTTCCTCTCTAGAAATTTTAATATAATCTTTCAGGAGAAAAATGGGTATTCAACTAATAGAGGGTTTTCAAGCATTCTTGATGAAAAGATCAGAGCCGAATACAAAATTTGACTTTCAAATACAAGACTAAAGAGAAGTATAAAAAGGTAAATAAGAAAGGTAAATCATTAGCGATTGAATAAGGTTAAACTGTCAACATTCCTTTATGGGGAGATAATACTCATAATTCATTTTAAAAATACTCATTATTTGGGAAGTTGTGAGTAAATAGGTGTGAGGGGACAAGTGTGAGTTGAATACACAAAAATGATATCTAAAAATAAAATTAAATTAAGGGGTGAGAAAGAGGAATGTCCTGGGAGAAAGGGGAAAAGGGGTGAAAATGTAAATTATCTCCACATAAAAGAGTTTAGCAAAATGTTTTTTGGTGGAGAGGAATATGGGGGATGTGGAGAGAGTGAGTGAACCTTACTTTCATCAGAATTGGCTCAAAGAGGGAATAACATACACACTCACTTAGATATAGAAATCTATCTTAGCCTACATTAAATTATTAAGAGAAGGTGATAAGAGAAAGGAGAGTAATATAAAGGCAGATTGGGGGAGGTGGTAGTCAAAAGCAAAACACTTTTGAGGAGGTATAGGGTGAAAGGAGGGAGACTAGAATAAAAAATAGAACAAAATAGGCAGGGAAATATATTTAGTAGTCTTAACTGTGAAAAATAATTAAAGCAAGTTTCTCTAATAAAAGTCTCATTTCTCAAATATATAGAGCATTGAGCCAACTTTATAAAATTTTGGAGTCATTTCCTAATTGATAAATGACAAGAAATATGAAGTTTTCAGATGAAGTAAGTAAAGTTATCTATTGTCATATGAGGTGCTCTCAATTGCTATTCATTGGAGGAATGCAAATTCAAACAATTTTAAAATATTACCTTATCCCTATTAGATTGGTTAATAGGACAAAAAGGAGAATAACAAATGTGGGAGGGAATATGGGGGGAAATCATGCATAATGCACTGTTGGTAGAGTTGTAGATTTGCTCAGCCCTTCTTTGGAGCAATTTGGAGCTAGGGAATGGGATATAGAAATGTGCATAACCTTTGACCTAGCAGTGCAATAACTGTATCCAAAAAAGAGATTTTTTTAAAAGAGGAAAAGGACTTATGTGTATTAAAATTATTATAACTTTGTATTTCTGGTGCCAGGGAGTTGGAAATTGGTAGGATGCCCATCAACAGGGGAATAGCTGAACAAGCTTTGTTATATGAGGGTTATACTATGAATATTATACTCTTTTTGCTATAAGAAATGATGAACTGGTTGCTCTCTGAAAAATCTGGGAAGACTTCCATGAATTAATGCAAAGTGTAGTATGTAGACCCAGGAGAATATTGTATACAATAATAGCAATATTGAATGATGATCAACTTTGAAGGATTTAGCTATTCTCAGTAAAGCAATCATCAAAGACTCTTCTGAAGTGGGATGAACAATGTCATCTACCTCCAAAGATTTATCTGATAGAGTGTGAAAGTAGACTGAAGCATATGTTTTATGCTTTCTTTATTATCCTTGGTTTTTTTTTATTGTGTTTTGTTTTGTAATGTGGCTAACATGGAAATATTTTTCAGGACTGCCCATGTATAATCTAAATTATATTACTTGCCTTCATAATGAGAAGTTAGGGATATGAAGGAATGAGAGAATTTTGAACTCAAAATATTATTTAAAAGGTTGTCATTTTCTACATGTAATTAGAAATACATAATTAAATAAAAGCATTAAACTATAAAGCCCCTTACAGACTCATCTCTTTTTACCTTTCCAGTCTTATATGTCACTCTGCTCTATTTACTTTCCCATTGAGTAACACTGACCTCATTGTATTCTTTGCACATGACAATTCATCCCTCACACATTAAACACTCTCCTTTCTCATCCCTTCTTTGTTTTATTAGCTTCCTACCAAAATCCCAAAGCTCTTTAACCTTAGTGCATTTCCTCTGAGACTATCCTCAACTAACCTGTTTGAATAGTTGATTTCATGTTGTTTCCTCCATTAGTCTCTAAATTTTTTAAATTAAGGATTATTTTTCTCTTCCTCAGGGCTTAGCCTAGTACCTGGAACATAGTGGGTCCTTAATGTTTGTAATGTTTCTTGACTGACAGTAATGATTATTTAACTTAATAGTATTTTTCCAATTATATGTAATAATAGTTATATTTTTCCTTTTTTTTTGTTTATTGACTTTAATTTTCCAACATTCATTTCCACAGACCCTTGAGTTTAATTTTTTCTCCCCATCCCTCTCCCCCCCCATCATGGTGGCATGCACTGGAATATAGGATTTATAAATATGTCCACATTAATCATTAGTCAGGTTGTACAGAACGATTATGACTAATGGAATGATCCACGGGGAAGAGGAAACACAACAAAACAAGAAAAAGAAAGAGAGCAAGTAGTTTATTTCAATCTGCATTCAGACTCCACATATCTTTCTCTGGATGTGGGTATCGTTTTCAGTCATGGATCTTTTGGAGTTGTCTTATAACCTTACACTGTTGAGAGGGACCCAGTCTATTGACGTTGGTCATCACACATACATTGTGTCTGTGACTGTGCAGAGATTTCTCCTGGTTCTGCTCTTCTAGCTCAGCATGACTTTATATAAGTCTCTCCAGGTTATTGTGAAGTCCATCTGCTCCTCATTTCTTATAGCACAGCATTATACCACTACATTCAAATACCACAACTTGTTCAGGCATTCCCCAATTGATGGGCATCCCCTTGATTTCCAATTCTTTGCCACCACAAAAAGAGTTGCTATAAATATTTTTGTACTTACAAGTACTCCTCCCACTTCTCTGATATCTTTGGGATATAACCCTAGAAGTGATATTGCTGGGTCAAAGGGTATGCACTTATTTATAGTCCTTTGGGCATAGTTCCAGATTGCTCTCCAGAATGTCTGGATCAGTTCACAATTCCACCAACAATTTATTAGTGGTCCAATTTTTCCACATCCTCTCCAGCATTTATCACTTTCCTGTTTTGTCATCTTAGCTAATCTGGCCAGTGAGATGTGGTACCTAAGAGTTATTTTGATTTGCATTTCTTTAATCACTGGTGATTTAGAACATTTTTTCATATGCTTATAGATATCATTAATTTTGTCTTCTGAGAACTGCCTGTTCATATCCTTTGACCATTTATCAACTGGAGAGTGGCTTGTATTCTTATAGATTTGACTCAATTTTTTGTATATTTCAGAAATGATGCCTTTATCAGAGACATTGGTTATAAAAATTCTTTCCCAATTTTATATTTCTGTCTTAATATTGGCTACATTGGCTTTATTTGTACAGAAACTTTTCAATTTAATGTAATCAAAATTATCCATTTTGCATTTTATAATGCTCTCTAACTCTTGTTCCATTATAAAATCTTACCCTCTCCACAGATATGACAGGTAAACTATTCCTTGCTCTCCCAGACTGCTTACACTATCAGCTTTTATACCCAGATCTTGAATCCATTTTGTCTTTATTTTGGTGTATGGTATTAGATATTTGTTTATGCCCGATTTTGGCCATGCTATGTTCCAGTTTTCCTAGCAGTTTTTATCAAATGGTGCATTCTGGGGTATAAAACTTCCCCTAACAATAGCTTTGTGCTCTATCCCACAAGTTTTGATGTGTCCTCATTATTGTCATTCTCTTGAATGAAGTTACTGATTTTTTCTATAAATTTTTGTTTGACAGACTCATTCTTTAGGGTTGTTATTTAGTTTCCAAGTAGTTTTTATGCTATCCTAACATGGCTCTTTATTACATATAATTTTTATTGCATCATGATCTGAGAAGGTTGATTTAATATTTCTGCCTTTCTGCATCAATTTGTGAGGTTTTTGTGTCCTAGTACATGGTCAATTTTTGTATATGTGCCATGTATCACTGAGAAGAATGTATATTCTTTTTTATCCTGATTCAATTTTCTCCAGAGGTCTACCATATCTATCTTCTCTATTTACCTCCTTAACTTCTTTCTTGTTTATTTTGAGGTTAGATTTATCAAGCTCAGAGAGGGGGAGATTGAAGTCCCCCACTACTATGGTTTTGCTATCTATTTCTTCCTCTAGCATCCTTAACTCCTCTTTTAGGAATTTGGATGCTGTACTGCTTGGTGCATAGATGTTTAATAATGATATTGCTTCATTTTTTATCGTGCCTTTTAGCAGGATATAGTTTCCTTCCTTATCCCTTTTAACTGGATCTATTTTGCTTTTGCTTTGTCTAAGATTAGAATTGCTACCACTGCTTTTTTTTTACTTTAGCTGAAGCATGATATATTTTACTCCAGCCTATTACCTTCACCCTGTGTGTATCCCCCTCTTTCAGATGTGTTTCTTGTAAACAGCATATTGTAGGATTATGGTTTTTAATCCATTCTGCTATCTGCCTCTGTTTTATGGGAGAGTTCATCCCATTCACATTCACAGTTATGATTACTATGTGTCTCTTTCCCCCCATCCTATTCACATGCACAGCTATAATTACTATCTGTCTCTTTCCCATCAACCTATTCCTTCCCCTGTTTATGCGTTTATTTTTTCCCCTTCTCCCTTCCTCTCCTTAAGAGTTTTCCTTTTGATCCCCACGTCCCTCAGTATTCCCTTCTTATCAGCCGCCCTCCCTTTTCCTCCCCTTCTCCCTTGCTTCTTTCCTCCCTTCTAACTACCCCCCCTTTCATAGCTCTTATCCCCTCCTACTGCCTGTGGGGTATGGTGAATGTTTATACATAATGTAGAATTTTATTTCTTCCTCAAACCAAGATTGACAAGAAAAAATTTCATACAGTGCTCTTCTCCCTCCCTTCTCTCCCTCTATCATGATACTTTTTGTGTCTCTCCTCGATAGAGTCCTATACTTAACTGGTTGTATTATTCCCTCCTTACACCAGAACCAATGATGGAAAAGCTCATATAATGCTCATCTCACTGCCTTATTTCCCTCTATTATATTGTTTTTATGCCTCTTTGTATAGCATAATTTACCCTTTTCTGCTTCATTCTTTCCTCTTCTTCCATTGCAGTCCCTTTACAGCCCTTAGTAAGGTTTTTTCATCATTATTTTGTATAACTTTTACCCACACCCTCTACTTGTCTATAAACAGTTTGTTCTTATTAAATAATAGGGTGTGTGTGTGTGTGTGTGTGTGTGTGTGTGTGTGTGTGTTGTGTGTTTTCCTTATTTACCTTTCTATGTCTCTCTTGGGTCTTGTACTTGAAGACTGAATTTTCCATTGAGCTCTGGTTTTTTCATCAGGAAGGTCTAGAAATCCATTATATCATTGAATGACCATCTCCTTGCCTGGAAGAATAGTTTTTCAGTTTTTTCAGTTTTGTTGGATAGGTGATCATTGGTTGTAACTCAAGCTCTTTTGCCTTGCAAAAAATCATATTCCAGTTCCTCAAATCTTTCAGTGTAGAAGCTGCCAGATCCTGTGCTATCCTCACTGTGGTTCTATGAAATTTGAATTGTTTCTTTCTGGCTGCTTGTAGTATTTTCTCCTTACCTGATAGTTCTGGAATTTGACCACAGCATTTCATGGACTTTTCAATTTGGGACCTCTTTCAGGAGGTGGATTCTCTTGATTTCTATTTTACCCTCTGGTTCTAGTCTCTCAGTGAAGTTTTCCTTGATAAGCTCTTGGAAGATGTTGTCCAAGCTTATTTTTTCATCATGATTTTCTGGTAATCCTGTGATTTTCAGATTATCTCTCCTCGATCTGTTTTCCAGGTCAGTTATTTTTCCATTGAAATATTTTAGCTCTTTTTCTAATTTTTCATTCTTGATGTTTTGTTTGACTGATTCTTGGTTCCTCATAGACTTACTCACTTCAGTTTGGTTGATTCTAGTTTTTAGCAAATTATTTTCCTCTTTTAGTTTTTGAAGCTCCTTTCCCATATCACACATTTTTCTTTTTAAGGAATTGTTTTCTTTATTGTAATGTTTTTCTAATTTTGCAATTTTGATTTTAAAAGAATTATTGATTTTATCTTCTACCTCTCTAATTTGGTTTTCAAAGTTCTTTTTGAGCTCTTCTAAGAATGCTTTCTGTGCTTGGGACCACTTCCCTGTTGAGGCTTCAGCTGTGGGTATGGAGTCAACACCGTCTCCCTCTGAATTTGGTTCTTCCCTCTCACAATAGTAGGACTCTAGAGTCTTTGTCTTTGCATTCTGCTTTTGCCCTTCCTCTAGGGTTCCCAAGCCTTTACTTTTTAGTTTTGCTCTGGGGCAATAATTGCTGTGTTTTAAGAGTAATGGTGGGGGGTGGAGCAGCCACAGTTCACTCTGCCATCCTGGTTCCTGGAAGTTCAGATAGGGTTTTTTTAAATTTCCAGGCTGCCTCTGCCAGGGCCCCTGCCTTTGACTCTTACCTCTCTCCATCCAGTCTGAGCCCTGCAGTGCTAGGCCTGGCAATGGCCCTTGAGGTTGGTGGATCAACTTTCTGCCACATTGACCAAGCCTCTTCTGGGGCTCTGGGCCAACCCGTGTCAACTTCCAGGCCTCGGCCCTGACCAGTTTCAACCCATGTCATCTCATAATAATAGTTTTCAATAGCCATTTTTTGGAAAATTTTAAGTTCCAAATTTTTCTCTCTTTCCCTTTCTCCCTCCTCCCCCCAAATGTGAACAATTTGATATAGGTTATACATGAACAATCATGTTAAATATAGTTCTACATTAGTCATGTTATGACAGAAGAATCAGAACAAAGGGGAAAATGACAAGAAAAAAACTCCAAAAAGTGAAAATGCTATACTTCAATCTGCATTCAGATTCCACAGTTCTTTCTTATAGAATAATAGTATTCCATTACATTCATATACCAAAACTTGTCCAGCCATTTCCCATCTGATGGCATAAACTCAATTTCCAATTCTTTCTCACCACAAAATGAGCTGCTATAAATGTATTTCTAGATGTGGGTCTTTTTCTCCTTTTTAGGTTCTCTTTGGCATTTTCTTTTTATCATATTACCCAATCTGTTAGGTGTGAGGTGGTACCTCAGAGTTCTTCTGATGTGCATTTCTCTAATCAATAATGATTTAGAGAATTTTTTTCATATGACCACAAATAGCTTTAATTTCTTCATCTGAAAACCATTTGATCATATCCTTTGAACATTTATCAGTTGGGAAATGACTTGTATTCTTATAAATTTTCACTCAGTTGCCTCTATATTTTAGAAATGAGGATATAATGAGAAACACTAGGTATAAAAAATATGTCCCAACTTTCCGCTTTCCTTTTATTCTAGGCTACATTTATTTTATTTGGACAAAAACTTCCTTAATTTAATGTAATCAAAATTATCCATTTTTCATTTTATAGGTATATCTTATAATATCTGTCTCTCTTGGACATAAATTCTTTCCTTATCCTTAAATATGATGGGTAAACTATTCCTTGCTCTCCTAATTTGCCTATGGTATGAATCCTGATGTCTAAATCATGTATGGTAATTGATTTTATCTGGGTGTAGGATGTGAGATATTGGTCTATACTTAGCTTCTTTCATACTACTATCCAGTTTTCCCAGCAGTTTTTTTTTTCTCAAATAGTGAGTTTTTATCTAAGAAGATGAAGTTTTCTTTGGGTTTATCAAATAGGAGATTACAATAGTAACTTACTATTGTATCTTATGTACCTAACCTATTCCACTGATCTGCCATGCTGTTTTTACCTAACCTATTCCACTGATCTGCCATGTTGTACCAAAAAACTTTGATGATTTTCATTTTATAATACAGTTTTAGATCTATTAAGGGTAGTCTACCTTCCTTTACTTTTTTTTTCATTAATTTCCTTGATGTTTTTTACTTTTATTCTTCCAGATGAATTTTGTTATTTTTTCTACCTTTATGAAAATCTTTTTGGTAGTTTGACTGGTATGGAACTGAATAAGTAAATTAATTTAGGTTGAATTACCATTTTTATAATATTAGCTCAATCTACCCATGAGCAACTGATATTTTTCCAATTGTTTAGATCTGAATTTGCAGAAAAAGCATTTGGTAATTGTGTTCATATAGTTCCTGAATTTGTCTTGGCAGGTAAACTCCCAAATATTTTATATGGTATAGATTTATTTTAAATGGAATTTCTCTTTCTATCTCTTGCTCCTCAGCTTTGTTCATAATATATGCAAATGCTGATAATTTATCTTGTGTTTTTTTTTTAATCTGGCAACTTTGCTAAAGTTGTTAATTATTTAAAATACTTTTAAAAGTTGATTTTCTAGGATTTCCTCAGTAAACCATCATATAGGCAAAGAGTAACAGTTTTGTTTCTTCATTGACTATTCTAACTTCTTTAATTTCTTTATTCTTCTCTTATTGCTAATGCTAAGTAAAATTTCTAGTAAAATACTGAATAATAGTAGAGATAATAGACATCTTTGTTCCACCCCTGATCTGATTAGGAATGCTACTAGCTTATCCCCTTTAAATATAATGCATGTTGGGGTGGCTAGGTGGCGCAGTGAGTAGAGTGCTGGCCCTGGAGTCAGAAGGACCTGAGTTCGGATCTGGCCTCAGACACTTAACGCACACACAAACGAAAAAACCTAGCTGTGTGACCTTGGGCAAGTTACTTAACCCCAATTGCCCTCCAAAAATCGAAAAAAAAAAAAAAATATATATATATATACGTAATGCTTGTTGATGTTATTAGATACTGCTTATCTTTTTAAGGAATAGTCCCTTTATTCCTGTGCTCCCTACTATTTTTTAATAAGACTGGATTCTGTATTTTTTCAAAAGCTTTTTATTCATCTATTAAGATACTCAAATTATTCTCATTAGTTTTATTACTGATATAGTCAATTATGCTCACAGTTTTCCAAATATTGATCCAGCCCTGCAATGCTGGTATACATTTCATCTGGTCATAGAGTGTTATCCTGGTGATAAACTGTTGTAAGCTCTTTGCTAATATTTTATTTAAATTTCTGTATCAACACTCAGTAGGAAAATTGGTCTATAATTTTCTTTCTCTATTTTGGCCCTTCCTATTTAGGTGCCAGTACCCTATTTTTGTAATAAAAGGAACTTGGTAGGACTCCATCTGTTTTTGCAAATGATTTACATAAAATTGGAATTAATTTTTCTTTAAATGTTTGATATAATTCACATGTAAATCCATTTTGCCCTGGAAATTTTTTTTTTTTTTTGGAGGGCAATTGGGGTTAAGTAACTTGCCCAAGGTTACATGGCTAGGGTTTTTTTTTTTTGTTTGTGTGTGTTAAGTGACTGAGGCCGGAACCGAACTCAGGTCCTTCTGGCTCCGGGGCCGGCACTCTACTCACTGCGCCACCTAGCCGCCCCAGGAAATTTTTTTCTTAAAGAGTTCTTTATGGCTTCTTTTTTTCAGTTTCATTTTTCTAAAGGGATATTTTTTAAGTACTATTTTTCCTCTTCTGTTAATTTGGGAAATTTTTATTTTTGTAAATACCAATTTCCCTCAAATTATAAGATTTATTGGCATTTAGTTGGGCAAAATAGCTCCTAATTATTGTTTTCATTACTCCTTCATTGGTGGTGAATTTATCCTTTTCATTTTTGATACTAGTAATTTGGTTTTCCTTATTCTTTTTTTAAATCAAATTAACCAAAAGATTATCTGGTTTTTTTCCCCATAAAACCAGCACCTAGATTTATTTGTGAGTTCAATAGTTTTCTTACTTTCAATTTTATTAATTTCTCTTTTGATTTTTAGAAATTCTAATTTTGTGCTTAATTGAGGATTTTAATTATTTTTCCTAGCTTTTTTATTTGTGTGCTCAATTTATTGATCTGCTCTTCCTCTATATTATTCATGTAAGTATTTAGAGATAAAAAATTTCCCCTAAGAATAGTTTTGGCTGCATTCCTTAAGTTTGGTATATTGTCTCTTTATTATCATTCTCTTGGATGAAGTTATTGGCCATTTCTGTGATTTGCTATTTGACCCACTTATTCCTTAGGAATAGTTTATTTAGTTTCCAATTAGTATTATTTTCATTTTGCCTATCATTCCACAGCCCTTTATTACATGTAATTTTATTGCATCATGATCTGAAAATGATTCATTTATTATTTCTGACTTTCTGCATTTGATTGTGAAATTTTTATCTTAGTTCATGGGCAATTTTGTGTGAGTGTCATGTATCATACAGAAAATAATATATTCCTTTCTATCCCCATTTAGTTTTCTCCAGAGGTCTGTCATATTTAACTTTTCTAAAATTCTCATTACTTCCCTGTCTTCTTTCTTTTTTATTTTGGTTCAGATTTATCTAGTTCTGAGATGGGGAGATTGAGTTGTTCCACTCGTGTAGTTTTGCTATCTATTTCTTCATGTAATTTACTCAACTTCTCTAAAAGCCTGGATGCTATACCACTTGGTGCATATATGTTTACTATTGATATCAATTTATTGTTTATAGTCTTTTTAACAAGATAAAATTCCCTTCCTTATCTCTTTTGATTAGATCTATTTTTGCTTTGTCTGAGATAAGGATTGCTACTCCTGTTTTGTTTTTGTTTGTTTTTTTGTTTGTTTTTTAAAGCAATTGGGGTTAAGTAACTTGCTCAAGGTTACATGGCTAGTCATTATTTATGCGTGGGTGCTCATTTTCTGAGGCTGGATCTGATCTCAGGTCATCCCAACTCCGAGGCCAGCACTCTTACTCACTGCGCCACCTAGCTGCCCCTTTAGGGCAATTGGGGTTAAGTAACTTGCCCAAGGTTACAGGGCTAGGTTTTTGTTTGTGTGGATTAAGTGTCAGAGGCCAGCTCTGAACTCAGGTCCTTCTGACTCCAGGGCTGGCACTCTATTCACTGCACCACCTAGCCGCCCCGTTTTGTTTTGTTTTAACTTCACAGAAGCATACTAGATTCTGCTGCTGCCTTTTACTTTGCTCTATATGTATCTCTCTGCTTCAAATGTGTTTCTTATAAATTGCATCTTATAAGATTCTGGTTTTTAATCTACTCTGCTTTTCATTTCCATTTTATTGAAGTGTTCATCTCATTCACATTCAGTTATGATTACTATATGTGTATTTCCCTCCATCCTATATGCCACCTTGCTTATACTTTTCCCTCTCCTTTTAACCTGTCCCTCCTAACCAGAGTTTAGCATCTGACCAACACCTGCCTCAATATGCCCTCCCTTCTATCAGCCCCTCATTTCCTTTTCTCCCCCTTTCCCATACTTCTTGCCTATAGGGTAAGACAAATTTCTATACACATCTATGTGTGTATTTTATTTCCTCTTTGAGAAAAATTTTGATGGGAATAAGGTTCAAATAATGCTCACCCTCATCCCTTCCTTCTCTTCACTATAAGAGGTGGTTTTTACTTCTTCATGTGACATAATTTACTCTCTTTTGCCTCTGCCTTTCTTTATCTCCCAGGACAATCCTTTTTTTCACCCCTTAATTATTTTTATATCATTGCATCAAAGTCAACTTATATCCATATACTCTGTTGTATGGTATGTGCATGTTCTTTTTTTTTTATAGCCTTCAAGCAGTCCAAAAATTCTTAAATTGCCTCTCCTGTAACTAATTTCCAGATCAGTAGTTTTTCCACTGGGATTTTTTATGTTTTCTTCTATTTTTTCATTCTTATAATATTTGACTGCCCTTGATGTCTCATAGAGTCATTAGCATCCATTTGCCCAATTTTAATATTTAAGGAATTATTTCTTCAAATACCTTTTGTACCTCCTTTTCTATTCAGCCAATTCTACTTTTTAGGGAGTTGTTTTCTTCAGTTAATTTTTGTGCTTCTTTTTCCAAGCTATTTTCTCTCTTTTTTTTTCATAATTCTCCTGCATTTCTCTCATTTCATTTCACAATTTTCTTCTACATCTTTTACTTGATTTTTAAGAGCTCTTCCAAGTGTACTTTTTGGGCTTGAGACCAATTCATATTCTCCTTTGAGGCTCCCCATGTAGACATTTTGATGTTTTCTTCTTCTGAGTTTGTTTTGATCTTCGCTGTTGCCATGGTAGCTTCCTGTGGTCAGGGTTCTCTTCTGTTTCTTACTTATTTTTCAGTCTATTTTATGCTCCTGGGGTGCAGAGGGCACCATCCTAAGCTTGTTATGTAGGGGGCCAGGAGCCTGGTCACTGGCTTTCCACACCAGAGACTCAGGTTCTTGCAAATTGCCCACCACTCTTGAGATTGCCTGGTCTAGTCATGCCTGTTGTGCTAAGGTTCCAGCATTCACAATTTGCCTTCTGTGCTAGGGCTGGAGGCCTCACTGCTGGCCCGTTGATCCAAGAACTAAGAGCTTTGGTTGCTGATTTGTGTCGTGGCTAGGAGCCTCCTGCTGTCTTGGACAGACACTGTCTGTGCTAGGTTGTGCTTCTCTTTTACCTAAGTGAGACAGAGCTTTCCTAAAGTACTTCTAAATTTTCACAAGCTGGAAAATTGTTTCACTCAGCTTTTTGTAGGTTCTGTCACTCCAGGATCCATTTAAAGGCTTTATTTAATGCTATTTCTGAGGGAAATGGGGGATAGCTTAGACAACTTCCTAGTTTCTCTCTGCAATCATTCCCCTCCCCCCTCCTGTATTATACTTTTGCCTAAATGTAGAAATCATGAAGGAAATTAATATAAATCAAGGCTGGAAAGGTAGTTGGACTCCAGAATCTGGACTACCTAAAATGCCAGAGAAAAGGATTTAAATTTTATTTTATGGGAAATGATGAGCAGGTAAGTATTTTTAATAGGAAAATGACATATTAAATTACTTTAGGAAATTTACTTGAAGTTTTGAGGAAGTTGGATTAGAAAGGTAAGAGTCTGGATTTAGGTAGACAAAGCAGGAAACAATAGCAGTAGTCCAGGGAAAATGTGATGGATGCCTGAAATAAAAAGTTGACAATATAAGTACAAAGAAGGAAACATGCAAGGGATGATATAGAACTAAAAATGCTTGATTTCTGATTAGATGTGAAGGAAGGATAATGAGGGAGAGGGAAGAGCCAAAGATTACTTCAAAAATTAGGATCTAGTTAGCTATGAGGATGCCTATGGTCTCAAAAGAAATGGTGAGATTTAGAGAAGGGGTAGGGTTAGGTCAGAAGAGAATGACTTTTGCTTTAGGACATTTTGATTTTGTTATGCCTGTGGTACAACTAGGAGAGAGAAACCAAGCAACTGATGTATGGCTGGCATTCAAAAGAAAGCTGAAAGGTATATAGATTTGGGAATTATCTGAAAACCAGTGGGAGCTCATGGGATCCCCAAGAGAGACCTTGTACAGCAGAGGAGTAACTGTGTCAGAATAGAGTTCAGGGGAACATCAATGTTAAAAGAGAAGAAAATGGATCATAATATATCTATTAAAAAGGACAGAAAGTACACAGAAAGGTAGGAGGATAACCATGAAAGAACAGTATCATAGAAGTCAAAGGAGTAATGGTCAGGAGCACTTCTTCGCATGCTCACCATCTATATCACAAACATTGAAGATGATA
The DNA here is from genome assembly GCA_011680675.1 of Gymnobelideus leadbeateri. NCBI lineage: Eukaryota > Metazoa > Chordata > Mammalia > Diprotodontia > Petauridae > Gymnobelideus > Gymnobelideus leadbeateri. Next base: position 106,223 of record WOXC01011555.1, on the reverse strand, counting down.
ATGTATGAGAATTGAGAAATCCCTATTAGCTTTAGCAGTTACAAGGTAACTAAAAACTGTAAAGAAAGCATTTGTGACTAGAAACCACACTTAAAGGGAATTAGAAGTGATTCAGAAGAAGGTAGTTAAGATAGTAAGTCAACTAGCATTTTAAAGTTCCTACTATGTGCTAGTCTCAGGCGTAAGCACTGGGGATACAAAGATAGGAATAAAAGTTTATGGCCACAAGGAGATTATAATCTAAGTGCAGACAATTCTAATACTTTGCCAATGAAATTGAGGAAAGGGAAAAGGCAGCAGCTTAAATGAAAGCTGGAGTCAATTTAAATTTTTTTCAAGTATTGAGTAGAATTGAGCATATTTATAAATAATGAGGAAGAAATCAAATGCCAGGAAGAGATTATAGATGAGAAAAAGAGAGAATAATTAATGAGACAAGTTAATTGAGGATTGGAGGGGATAAGATCAAGGGTATAGACACAAGGATTATGCTTGGTAAGGAATAGGTACTTCTTCCTCAGATATAAGAGAAAGGGACATGGTTATGTGAGAAAATGTAGAAGGATTTGAAATGTGGGGGAGAAGAGGGAGTTTGAAGTAGATGGCCTCTTTATTCTGTAAAGAAATAGGTTTAGGACATCTGCTGAGAGAATGAGGGTGGTGAACAGCACAGGGTTTGGAAGAGATAATAAGAAAATTAGAATGCTTTTTCAGGGGTCTGGGATAAAGAATGAATAAAACCAGAAAAGTAATGAATCCCTAGTTGAGATTAGGAAACATAAAATTGTAGGGAGTCAAGTTGGCATACTGGTGCAACTTCCTCCCTCAACTTAAATCTAGAGAAAACAAGAGGGAAATGGGGGCTGGAAGTCATGGGAATACATCAATAGATGTTAGACAACATTCATAAAATCAGATCTGTATAAAGAATAAAGTGAAGTCATAACTGAACAAGAATGAATTGAGGAACTTGAATGTAAAGTGAAGAAAAGGGTAGTTGTAATAGGAGTGAAACAGCTAGAAATAGAAATATAGAAAATCGTCATAGAATACGTCAATATTAAAGTAAGTTTTCAGTAACTGATCACAGACAAAAAGTTACCTCCAGTCTTGAAAACCTTGAATTTCTGAAGAAGTTCGTGATTACCAAAGTTTAAGTGACATCAAATACCTCACAACTAATTAATATGGGAATCAGGAATGTGCATTTCAATAGACAATAGAATCTCAACATAAAGGGATGAGGGGATTGGACTAAAATAATTCAAAAGTCTTATTCAGTAATAATAAATAGCCTATTTGTTTAAGATCTCATAATTTAGAATCAAGTCAGCAAATGGGGGGGGCGGATTTCAGGGATTATTTAGGAGTGGAGTAACAAGTTCCTTGGATCTCCAGCATAACTTCTGCACTCTGAAACAAGATAGTCCTATGTTTCATTATCCTGAATCAAAGAATCACAGACTATCAGAACTAGAAGGGATATTACAGATGAAATGTAACCACCTTATTTTACAATTGAGGACATGTGTTTAGATAAATGAATTCTATGTAACTGTGATGATTGGGTTTCAAGTTAGCCCTTACTGCTGCACATTCTTTTCTGAATCCTTATTGTGCTTCTTTCATCTGCCATGACAAATGTCTCCTTTCCCCTTAAATCCCAGTGGCACTTCCTTGTCAGGAATGGACTTATCACCTCAAGAAGTGACAAAAGTCAAGGTAGTCCCTTATGAACTTACTCTTATCACACATTTTCAAGTCAAAATTCCTCTCTATCATCTCCTTATCCTTCCTCTTTTGCTTCAGTCTATAACAAAAAATATGACTCTTCTCACAACCAAGTCTAACTTCTATACTTTCCCTTTTTTATCTTAGTTCCATCTTTCTTTTCAGGAGCCTGCCCCTTCAGAGAACTTTGGTGATAGCTTCAATTTCTCTTTATTTACTGACTCCATCCATGTGAACTAAACATATGCCTAGGTCTAACTTTATACATCAGAATATTCTACAAAAGTTCTTACCATCTCCTCAAGCTATTGTTCTTTATTTTCATGTATAGTGAACTACATGATCTTTCTGCCATTTCACAGGCAAAATAGCTATCTACACTATTGGCTGCACTTTCTCCCCTCTCATTCACTTCTACTCTTGAAATCTGGGTTATATCCAATCACTTCACAGAATTCACTCTCATTAAGGTGATCAATGATCTTTTAACTTCTAAATCCAATGACCTTTCCTCAATACTCACGCTTGTTGAGCTTTTTTTCTAGATTATGAATCTCCTCCTTTAACTTTCTGACATTTCTTTAACTCTACTGAATCTTCTCCCATCCATCTGGCAACTACTTTTTTTTTAAGTCACTATTGATTTCCCACCATCTAAGCATATATGTCCCATAGGGTTATGTTCTGAGTCTCTTTCTTTCTCCATTCCTTCTTCCTCAATGATCTACCACCTTCCGTAGGGTTCAGGTATCAGTAAAGATATAGAACAGTAGCTTTAAGGGAATGTGTGTGTGTGTGTGTGTGTGTGTGTGTGTGTGTGTATCACTTTCCAAGCTGGGATTCAGTTCCCTCATCTATAAATAATTGGCTCTAAGGTTCATTCTAGCTCTTTTGGCCATTCCCACCTATGCTTTAGGAATTACAAATATATCATATCAAAAATGAAAATCACTACCTTTCTCCCCCTTAAGCCTGCCTTCCTCCAAATTTCCCCATTTTTATTGAGGTCATTAGTTTCCTTCCAATTAAACTCAGGTTCTAAACTTTTGAGATATTCACATTGAGATGAGATATTCATTCTCATCACCCAGAAGCAATGAATTGCTAAAATTTGTTCATGTTATCTCCAAAACATATTTTATATTTATCTTTCTTCTTTGAAAATTTTTATTTTTTAAATTTATTTTTAGTTTTCAAAATTCATTTCCTCAAGATTTTGAGTTACGAATTTTCTCCCTGTCTTTCCCCTACACCCGCCCCAAGATAGTGAGTCTACAGAATACCCCTTCCCCCAATCTATTCTCTCTTATATCCTCCCCCACCTCCCCCCTAACTTTCTAGTAGGGCAAGACAGATTTTTATACACCAGTGCCTATGTATCTTATTTCCCAGTTACATGTATAAAACATTTTTTAACATTTTTTTTAAAACTTTGATTTCCAGATTCTTTCCCTTCTTCCCTCCTCACCCACACCCACTTGGAAGATAAGCAGTTCAATATAGGTTCTACATGTCTAGTTATGCAAAACATTTCCATAGTAGTTACATTGTAAAAGACTAACTATATTTCCCTCCATCCTATACTGCCCCCCACTTATTCTGTTTTCTCCTTTGACCCTGTCCCTTTTCAAAAGTAAGTGCTTCTAACTGCCTTCTCCCCCAATCTGCCCTCACTTCTATCACCCCACTCCTTATTCCCTTCCCCCCTACTTCCCTTTGAGGTAAGATACCCAATTGAGTATGTATGTTATTCTCTCCTTACGCCAAATTCAATGGCAATAATGGTGACCTATTCCCTTTAACTTTCCTACTTTTCCATGCCATTGTAACAGTTTTCTCTTGCCTCTTTGATGAAATGATTTGCCCTATTCTATCTCTGCCTTTCTCCTTCTCTCATTATATTCCTCTCTTACCTCTTAATTTTATTTTTAGATATCATCCCTTCCTATTCAACTCATCCTGTGCCCTCTGTCTATGTATACATGCACACACATATACAAACACTTACACATACATTTATACACACAAGTACCCTCCTATACATACATATAAATTTGTATGTATAAATATATACATATATATTCCCTTCAACTATCCTCATACTAAGAAAAGTCCCATGAGTTACAATTATCATTTTTTCCTTGTAGGAATGTAAATAGTTCCACTTTAATATATTCTTTATAATTTCATTTTCCTGTTTACCTTCTCTGTTTCTTTTGCTTCTTGTATTTGAAAGTCAAATTTTCTGTTCAGCTGTGGTTTTTCATGAAGAATACCTGAAAGTTCACTTCATTGAATGACCAAATTTTCCCCTGAAGCATTATACTCAGTTTTGCTGGGTGGGTCATTCTTGGTTTTAATCCTAGCTCCTTTGACCTCCAGATTATCATATCCCAAGACCTTCAATCATTTAGTTTAGAAGCTCATAGATCTTGTGTTATCCTTATTGTGTTTCCACAGCACTCAAATTGTTTCTTCCTAACAGCTTGTAATATTTTCTCTTTGAGCTAGGGAATCTGGAATTTGGCTATGATATCCTAGGTCTTTCCTTTTGGGGATCTTTTTCAAGAGGTGATCAGTGAATTCTGTCAATTTCTATTTTACCCTCCGGTTCTAGCATATCAGGGCAATTTTTCTTGATAATTTCTTGAAGGGTGATTTCTAGGTTCTTTTTTTGATCATGGCTTTCAGGTAGTACAAAATTTTTTTTTAATTATCTCTCCTCAATTTATTTTCCAGGTCAGTGGTTTTTCCAATGAGATATTTCACATTGACTTCTATTTTTTTCATTTTTTGGATCTGTTTTATAATATCTTGATTTCTCATAAAGACATTAGCTTCCAGTTGCTTCACTCTAATTTTGAAGGAATTATTCTCTTCAGTGAGTTTTTGAAATTCCTTTTCTATCTGGGATATTCAGCTTTTTAAGGCATTCTTCTCCTCATTGGCTTTTGGTCCTCTTTTGCCATTTGAATTAATCTGTTTTTTAGGTTTTATTTTCTTCAGTCAGGTTATTGACTTGATTTTTATGATTTTATTGCATCATTCTCATTTCTCTTCCCAATTTTTCCTCCACCTCTCTTATTTGGTTTTCATTTCATTTCAGTTTTTAGCTCCTCCATGGCATGTAACTAGTTCATATTTTTCTTGGAAGTTTTTGATGCAGCTTCATCGACTTCTTCTGGTTCCATGTTTTGATCTCTTTTGTCCCCCCCAAAAAAGGATTCTATGATCTGATTTTACTTCCTCTGCTTGCTCATCTTGCCAGCCAATTACTTGACTTTTGAATTCTTTGCCATTTTAGAACTCTACTTCCAAAGTGGAGACAGCTGTGTCCCAAATCCCTGGGGTTTTCACAAATGTTGTTAGAGGTCTGAGGAGGGTACCCTCTCTACAGACAATCCAAACTCTGGCACATTGGCCACACAACCCACAACAACCACCCCAGACTGCAATCCATATCCAAGCAGGTCAAAGCAAGAGTGATTACCCTCTGAATGGTCCCTCAGTCCCTCCTTTGTCTGCAAGCCTGGAGCTCTGGAGGCAGCCACACAGCAGCAGCTGCAGCCACCATGCATCCTTCATTTTTTTGCCCTGGGGACGGACCATGTTCTTCCATCACCTAGTTCCAACAGAGTTGCCCATTGACCTTTTCATTTCTTCTAGGCATTTATGGGTTGAGAAGTCTGGAAACAGCCATAGCTGCTGGTGATTCGCTCTCCTGAAATCTGCTCTGCCTGATCTGTGCTGCTGGGCAGGGCTGTCCCAGGTGTAGGACTGTGGGGCTCACATGGACTGCACTAGGCTCCCAGCTCTTTGTGATAGACCCTTCTTGTCAGCTTGCCAGGCTGCCTTCATTGGGAGATTTGTTTCTCTCTGTCATTTTGTGGGTTCTGTAGCTCTAAAATTTCTTTAGAGTCATATTTTAGAGGTATTGGAGGTGGTTGGGGCGGGAGCTCAGACAAGTTCCATATGTCATTCTCACTCACAGAGCTACCTTCTTAAGTCAAATCATTACACTTCTCCTAGCCTATTATACTAGCCTCTTAAATGGACTCCCAGCATCCAGTTTTCCCCTCTACAATCCAACCTCTATACAGCTGCCAACATATTCTTCAAGCTGATCTGAACATGTCACTTTCCTGATTGAGAATCCTCTCTGTTTCCCATGGAAAAATATATAATCTATTCTTTGACATTCAAAGCTTTTTGCAATGTGTTTCTAAGATATCTTTGCAGACATAATTCATGTGATTCCACTTCATGTAGTCTACTTTCCACTTCAAATAGTCTAGTTGCAATTCTCTGAATTAAACATTTAATCTCCTGCCTCTATGTCTTTATATAAGATTTCCAACATTCTGGGATTTCACTCTAATTTGTTGCAATATTTGGTTTAGTTGCTAATTCTTATGGTAAGTCTTCTCTATTCCTCCCTAGTGATTAGCATTCTTCCCCTCTTCAAGTCATCTTGCATATTGTTATTTGTTTACATGTTGCATTTTCCAGTAAAATTTATGGCCCTGGAGGACAGGGACTGCTTTTCGTCTATAAAACTCAATACCTAGCACATAATGTATATCAGAGTAGGCTTTTAAAAATGCATGTTGAATTGAATTGAAGATACCAAGGTTGCCTGAAAGTTGAATGGATACAAGCTCCCCAGTCACCTGCCTTTGAGTTCGGTTTCTATATGCTGTTGTGTCTCAGTGTTGTTTCTTCTCCTTGTCGGTTTTCTCCCATCACAGTGTCCAAAGACTAGTGCAGTAGTAGTGATGCAGCTATACAGTTGGCAAGGGAGAGCCCTGCTCCTGAGCAAATATGGGTTCTTTAGCTGGGTTTTCCTATATGAAAGACTATATTTCCATCTCAAAATGGCATCAGTAAGCACCAGCCCATGTATGTAATTTCCCATTTTCTCTTCTTCTTAGCTGCCTTCTTTGTCCCATTGTGTACCTAATCCTCTATTATCACTTGAAATATTCATGGTGTGTCATTCATGTGGCCACTGTATGTTATTTCTTGGAAAAAGCAACTAGATCAGAACACAAGCAAGGTGTCAGAAAGTTTTCAAGGGGAGATCATTTCTCTAAGCATGGTACAACATTCTGAGCTATGACTCTGGCTCACTAATCCTCATTCTATTTGTTTGTTCTGGGTTTCAGTATGAGTTACTAGGAGCCTGGCTTCCTGCAAGGGAGTGATATGTTCTCCATTGCTAGTTATTTTCTAGCAATGTCTCTTCTTGTCATGTTTTCAATTAGTTATTTTTCCCAAAAACCATTTATCGCTATCATGCATGGGCAGAATTAATGCTAACCTATTTCTTGCTGTTAGAGTAGAGCCCATACTTCTACTGCCACATCCATTTGTGCCTTGGTCCATGAACTTTGTTCTTTTATTAATATTTTAAGGGCATTCAAGTAGCCCAATGCTGCTGCATTGTGATTTCAATGCTATCTATTCTGAGGATTCTATCACTGCTCTATTATCACTTTTCCATCACTGAAATGACCATCATATTTATTCAGCTCAGCATTTCTACTTACATTTGAAATCCCTGCTGACCTTTTGTTCCAAGAGCTATGTAGGCTTATTTGTTCATCTTCTTGTTTATTTTGTGCTCATATTTAGGGGTGCCATTTGTAAATACACAACAGATAATGACAAAGATGCCAAAAATGGAGCCCAACTAGTTTTTTTTTCTCCTTCTTCAATTGTCATTCTCTAAAGCTGTCTCATTTGGGATGAACAGAGGGGCTGGGGTGATGTTTGCCAAGGATGTTAAGGGTAGATTGCAATGTATTCCACACAGTGAATAAACCATTCAAACTTCTTATTATCTTCTCAAACAAGTAGTATAGAAAGCTGGGAAGCTCAGCATCCTTTACACTGACTTCTTTGAATCTATCATGAATCCTCAGTTGCAGTTCCCTGTCTCCTTTAACCTTAGTGCTACTGCTGAGAGCCAGCAGCTGGTTCACTGAGCTTGGAAGCCTGCCCTCACTAACACATTGGATGTTCCTGCTGTTGTCACCAAAGAGGTTCTTCTTGGCTCCCATACTCATGCACATCTGCTGGGATGGCATGGCTCACAAAGTTATAAGTAACATTCACTAAGCATCAAGCCAGGGGAAATCAGGGCTTGGTAGTCTCCCTCAAAGTGTCTTTGTTCTGGGTCACCTTGAAGCTCAAAGGGTCACAGAGTGTTAGCAGATGAATCTTAAGTGATAGTTTAATCCAATTCTCCCATTTTGAATAGGAAGTAATTATACAACACAGGATTTGGACTAGTTAACTCCATACAAAACAAAAATTACATGTTATTTCCTGTAAAACCCAGATAGATCAGAATAGAAGCAAGAAACCAGAACATTTTTAAGAAGATATTCAAGTTACAAAATTTTTTAAGGAACTCAAATTATATTTCTCAGCACATATAGGAGTAGAGCCTGGCATGGTAATATATGCCTAAAATCCCTGCTACTTGGGAGGTTTAAGCTGGTAGAAAGCTAGTAAGTGCTGAGCTATAGTAAGGACAAAGCTAATCAACTTATCACCCTAAAACATTCACCAATATGTTGAGTCTCTTGGAAGCCAGTGAACAGACTTCCTAAGGTAGGTTCAGGTAGGAAATGGAACAGGACAAAGCTTCCATGACAATCATCATTGTGATTGGATCCATAAGTGAAAACGTCATGGCCAGCCTCCTTAAGAGAGACAGACCCAGTTAAAAAAAAAAAGATACGTAGAAGCTGAAATGAGTATTTCAAATGTTCATTCTCTGAAGATTACAGGTGAGTTCAGATTTGTATAAACTAGACATGCCACAAAAATATGAGCTTATGAAAGAGATGTAAATCAGGGAATTCACTTTACAGGAGGATACTATGCTTCTTGGAAGAATTCACTGCAAACTTCCTGTAAATAATGTTTCTTCTTCTCTCCCCACTCCTTATCAAAATCAGTATGGACTGAGGACTCTTGGTGTGCAAGGGATAACATCTGCTTATACTTACAGGGGCTGTCTAGCACCTGTGTTATAGCCTGGGTTCTCCAGTACACCCAGCACCAGTAGCCAAGAAGAAAAATTCATGTCACTGGTTATTTTGCACTAGTTTTTCTTCCAGGATACTGAAAGCATTTTCTCAGAGTTGTTCTGAAAGTGGATACTACCAAAAAAAGTCTCGTGTCATACTTCTAGCAAGGCCTAATTTATTCTAGATGTTTTTTTTTCTATCCTAGCAAATAAGTTTATTCATCTTTCTCCTTTTGGGGGTTCCATATCAATCAGTCATTTAGTCAAAAGTCAACAAGCATTTTAAAGTGCTTACTATGGGCCAGGAACTGTGCTAAACTCTGGGGACATAAAAAAATTTTTTTAAATAAAAAATATTCCCAGGCTTCAAGGAATTTACATTTTAATAGAGGCAGCATCATAGAAACAACACTACTAAATATGTACAGGGTAAATTAAAGGTAATCTCAAAGGAAGTGGGAGAGGGAAATTGAGGGGTTGGGGGAAGAACAGGGAAAGACTTCTTACAGAAGCTAAGATTTTTAGCTGAGACTTGACAGATGGGCTTTATAGTCCATTGGGGAAGGTAGAAGCCCCCTGTGGTTCTGTTTGTTTGTGGAAAGAGAGTCATAGAGTGTAAAGAAGTAATCAGAGGAGCCATGTTCAGAGTCCATTTCTAACAACTAATATTAACAAGCCTTTGGGCAAGATTCCACCTTACAGAATCTCAATTTCCTATCAAATGAAGGATTGGACTAGATAGCCTCAAAGGTCCCATTGAACTCTTGAGCTTCTATTCTCTGGTCCAGAAACAATTTTGGGATATGCAAGCTCATGCATATCTTATGTTTCTGAGGTCTCCTTCATATCCCCAATAAAGAAAGCAACCAGAGGGGTGGCTAGGTGGCACAATGAGTAAGGGCACTGGCCCCGGAGTTGGGACCACCTGAGACCGGATCTGGACTCAGAAAATGAGCACCCACACATAAATAATGACTGGCCTTCTAACCTTGAGCAAGTTACCTAACCCCAATTGCTTAAAAGAAAAAAAAAGAAAGAAAGCAACCTGATATAAAAAAGAGAATTTATCAACTTCAGGTCTTTGAAAGTTCAGATAAAGAATTATCTCTGATTCTTAATGCAAGAACATGTATAGAATGTGGATCTTCTAGATTAATTTGGTTATTTTTTAATGGTCTTTTTTGCTCTTTGGCTATACCTGTTTATAAGATCTTTGATTTTAGGGAAAATTTTTTCTCAGGAAATTAAAAAAAATTGTGTCATAGACAACAATCAGAGTTGAGGAAATTTGCTTTAAAACTGTCAAAATTATTATCTCCATAAAAACATACAGTAAAAGCTTTGCCAAATGAAATGAACAAACAAGTTCCCCTTCAATGCTATCTTCTCTGTATGCTTTTTTTTGTGTTAACATCCATACTAAATTCACCTGAGCAAAGGCATATGCTTTTCTATTTGCCAGCATTTCCCAAACTTTTAAGTGAAATTGTTTCTTTGAAGGAAATGATGATGGCTGAAAAGCTTATTCTTGTGAATTATGGATCAGAAATCTATCTGCCATATGTAAATATATCCTTTGATTCAATGAGCATTATATAGTGCACTGGACTAGTAAACAGAAAGTCTAGTTTTAAGTTTTGACTTTTTCATGCTTACTAGCTGGAGAAACACTGAACATTTCTGAGATTCAGTATCCTCAATATTTTTTTAAATAAAAAAACACTTTATATGCATGTGTCTGTACATATATACCTATATAAGTACACACATATGTAGGTAATCTACAACACAGAATTTTCTCCATTTTAAAAGATCACATATACACAAATAGACCCATTTTTTCTTGTTGTGCATATGGTTGTGAATACATCTTTGATACGAAACCTTTATCAGAGAATTTGATACAAACATTATTTCCTATTTGACCACTTCCTTTCTAATACAAGATGTGTTGATTTTTTTTCTGTCCAGGATCTTTTCCGTTTCAAGTAATTAAAACTATCCTTTTATAATTGCCTCTACCTCTTATTTAGTTAAGAATATATCTCCTAACAGCACTGACAAATATATAATTCATTTGTGTTCTAATTTTTAATAGAATGATCATTAATATTAAAATCACGTATTCATTTACAATGTGTTATAGAATATGTTTTAAAGTGCTAGTCTAATCTGATTTTGTCAGCTGTCCTTCCAGTTTTCCCAGAAGTCTTTAATTAAGTTTTTTCTCTAATAATTTAAATTTCTTAATTTGGCAAACATTAAGTTATTAAGTTACATTGCTTCTGATTCTCCATTGTCAAATCTCTTCCAGTGATCTACATTTCTATTTTTCACCTAATCAAAGATGGTTTTGATGACTGCTTGATTATATAAAAGAGTTTGAGGTCTGGAAGAGCTATTCCCTATTCATCTCTATTTTCATTATTTCCCTTTATATTCCATATCTGTTGGTTCATAATGAATTTTTTCATTATTTATCAAGTTTATAATCTGATTGGTATAGAATCAAATATGTAAATTAATTTTGGAAACATAAAGATTCATTATCCTGGCACAGTCTAGCCATGAGCACTAGATATTCCTCTATCTGTTTAAGTTCTTTATTTCTTTAAGGAACACTTTATAATTGAATCTACAACTGTTTTATGTCAGTGAAATTTCAGGTCAATCCTCAGATACTTTATGCATGATGTAATTATTCAGAATGGTATTTCCCTTTGGATTTTCCTTCTTTGTAATTATTATTATCTAGAAAAGATCTGGGGGTGGGGCTTATTTTGTAGGCGGTGAATTTGCTAAAACCATTGTCTCAGGTATTATCTTTGCTGATTTCTTAGGCTATTCTAAGTATAATATCACCAGCTAATAGGGATTGTTTATTTCCTCTTTACCTATCTTTATCCCTTTGAATTCTCTTGTCTAATTACCATTAGTAACATTTCCAGAATTAAATAACTGTAGGGAAAGTAGATATTCTTTCTTCCTATTTAAAAAAAAATTAACAAAGGCAGCAACTTTCATCTTTTCTTAATTTGTTTAGTAAACTCTACCTTCAATACTTCTTGATGAGGTCAATATCTTTTAATATTGACTTCAATTTTTAGAAAAGAGCTATTGTGTTTCCATTAGCACTTTTAATCCTTTTTATGATAGTTTAAAATTGTGAAAATTGGTAAGTTAAATGATTAGCTGCAGATCTTAACTAAACTAAGAATCATAGCTTGTCCTAGACTGTATCTCTAGCACTCTGGGCCTAAAAAAAATTCAGATCTAGGGATCTCTATACGTTTTCGATCATCTTCAGATATGACTCACTGACTCTTTCACAACCTTCCAAAATCAGACATTATAGAAAACAATTACAATATTTTGTTTTTGCTTTTATTTATTTTTTCAGCATAACATAGTATATAATCCCAAGAAGGGCAGGGGCTGTTTCATGTTTTGTCTTTATATTTCCTGTACCTAGCAAGTACTTAATAAATGCTTATTGACTCATGATATATGGGAAGGGGTAGGCAGGAGAACTTTAGATTGCCTCTGTATTTTTAGTACTTAGAACAATGCACAGTACATTTTAGGAGAAGGGAAGAGTCATATTTGTGACTTCATTGTCTTAGATATAGACATTCAGGAAAGGAAATTTATACTACCCACAATGGTAACTATCTTGCAACTTGTAATAACCATGACAGGTTAAGTAACATATATAGTATTACACAGACATATGACCCATCATCATGATTTGAAGCCAAAGTTTGCTGTCTTCAAGTTCAACTGGTATACAGTAAGTATTTTCTAAATGCTGATAAATATTATACTAGAGTGGCATTCAAAAAAATCTATTGAGCTGAAACCAATCTCTAGCACTACCTGGTTCTACAATCTTGAGTGAATTGTTTTAGTGATTGGTTCAAATTCCATCTTTAAAATTAAGGGCATAGGGCAGAGCCAAGATGGTGGAGTAGAAACAGCACTTCCAATGGGCTCTGCCCCACAGCACTTCCAAACAATGTAAAAGGTGGACTCTGAACAACTTCTGGAGCCCCAGCACCCGCAGAATGACACAGAGAACCTAATCTCCTGCTGAGGCAGCCCAGCAGCCCTGCAGGGAGCAGCCAGCGCAGTGCTCTGAGAGCAGGCAGCACAGCAAGAGATGCTTGAGAAGGTAATCAGGGAAAAGAAATTAAAAGAAACTTATCTAAGTTGAACTATTTACATTCCTACATGGAAAAACAATAACTGTGTCTGATGAAACCTTTCTCTCTATGAAAATAATTGAAGAAGGGTATATGGACATATGAATACATATGTGAATGTATGTATATATGTTTACAGGTATACATGGATAGAGGACACAGGTTGAATTTGGTGATAAGGGATGATACTTAAGGGGTGAAGTTAAGAGGTGAGAGAGGAAAGTGACAGTGAGATGGGGAGAGACAGGGTAGGGTAAACTATCTCATGTAGAAGAGGTAAGGGGAAGTAGTTGCAGGGGAGGGGAAGAACAGGAAGGCAAAAAGGCAAAACCTTATTCTCACTGAATTCGGCTCAGGGAGAGAATCACATACATACTAAATGGGATATCTCACCCTGCAGGAGAGTAGGGGGAAGGGGGATGATAGGGGGGATGATGGAGGGGAAGGCATTCTAGGGGGAGGGAAGGTTGGAAGTACCCACTTTCGAAGAGGGACAGGATCAAAGTAGGGAATGGACCAGGTTGGGGGTGGGATGGGTGGGAGGGAAACATAAGCAGTCTTCTACAATAAATATACTATGTTAATGTTTTCCATAGTTATACATGTACAACACATACTGAATTGCTTATCTTCCCAGAGGGAGTGGGTGACAAGGGAGGAAGGGAATGGATCTGAAATTCAAAGTCTTAAAATTTAATGTTTCAAATGTAAAAAAAAATTAAATTAAATTAAGGGCATAACTGGATAATGACTAAGGTTATCTTTTTTTGTTTTTGTTTTTTTTTACTAACACTGAATAATTCTATGAAAACTAGGCTTCTCCCTTGATAGTTTTCTTCCAGTTAAGGTTTTTGCCCGCTAAAAATAGTATAAGTTAAGAGATGTTGCTAGAATGTTCCTCATTCTGAGGGAATGTTTAACTGAGATGAATCCTACGCTGTTCTATTCATTCATGAAAATCTAAGGTGGGTTCCCTAGTAGATCATGTAACAAAAGCTTACCTAATAAACTTCTTAGAGGGTCCAGTAAAAGAGATTACAAAATATTTTTTTGCTATTGTAGACTTCTACTTCCACTAGGAGTTTTTGAAGGTTTGACTAGAGATAGAGAATATAACATACATTTGAGATTCCTTTCCAGGGTTCTTACAGCCCTTATAGTCTCTCAAAGTTCTCATTCTCACTTTCCCAGCCAGGAATTACAAAGTTTCCAGGACATAACCATGCTTATGCTTAGGGAACAAAAATTGGTGGGGGGACAAGACCTCTTAATGGCTTCCCCTAAGTCACTGGCATTAGTATTTCAGGCTCTAGAAATGTGTAATTCAGAAATCATTCACTTTATAGGCACCATCATATCCAGGCATGTATTATGGAAAGCCTGAGGAATAAAAATAGGGGAAGAAAATGAAGGTAGGTACAGATGGTAGAGTGGAAAGGGGGCTGGATTTGGATTCAGAGGACCTTAGTACAAGTAATGGCTCTACTAATTAGTATTTGTGTGAGGCTGGACAAGTGATTTCACTTCTTGTTCTGGGTCTCAGGATCTTCATAAGTAAAAATAGTGTGTTGGACTATCTAGCTTCTCTTTCAATTCTATGACTTTATAACAGAAAAATGAAGAAAGATGTTTTCCCCTCGTTGAAGGGGATTGTGTGGTGTGCCAAGAGTCAGAAAAAATTTGAGTTCAAGTCCTTTCTCACTCACTTACTATCTATTTGACCAGGGCAAGTCACTTGACTGATTTCTGCCTCTGCTTCCTCACTTGTGAAAAAAAAAAAAGATAATGATAATAGTACCAACCCTCAGTGTTGTTGTGAGGATCAAAGTCAATAATAATTTGTAAAGAAAGAGCTAAACAAATTGTATAATAAATTGATAACCATCAAAAAATGTGAAACTGGCTAAGAAATAGAGGGGTAGACCAGTGGAATAGATTACATACACAATAAATGACCATAGTAATGTAGTGTTTTATAAGTCCAAAAATCCAAGATTTGGGGAAAGAACCTACAATTTAACAAAAATAAATTGCTGGGAAAATTAAAAAGTAGTTTGTAAAAAACTAGGTAAAGACCAACATCTCACATTTTATACCAAGATAAGGTCAAAATGGGTATGTTATTTAGAAACAAAAGGTGTCATCATAAGCAAATTAGGGGAGCATGGAATAGATTACCTCTAAGATTTATGGATAGGGGAAGAATTTCTGGCAAAACAAAAGACAAAGAATATTACAATTTGTAAAATGGATAATTTTGATAACATGAAATTAAAAATATTTTGCAAAACAAAATCAATGTAACCAAGTTTAGTAGGATGGTAGAAAATTGGGGAAATTTTTTTAAGCAATTGGGGTTAAGTAACTTGCTCAAGGTTACACGGCTAGTCATTATTTATGTGTGGGTGCTCATTTTCTGAGGCCGGTTTCGATCTCGGATCATCCCAACTCTGAGAACGGTGCTCTTACTCACTGTGCCACCTAGCTGCCCCGAAATCTTTTTACAGTAAGTTTCTCTGAAATAGTTCTCATTTCTCAAATAAATGAAAAACTAAGTCAAATTTATAAGAATACAAGTCATTTCCCAAATGATAAATGGTTAAACGATATGAATAGTTTTCAGAAAAATAAGTCAAAGCTATCTATAGTTACATGGAAAACATTATCTGTCATTATTGATTAGAGGAATGCAAATTAAATCAACACACATATGGGATTGCCTAATATGACAGAAAAGGAAAATGACAAGCATTGGAGGGGATATGGGAAAATTAGGATGCTAATGCACCATTGATGGAGTTGTGATCTGATTCAACCCTTCCTGGAGAGCAATTTGCAACCATACCCAAAGGGCTATTAAACTTTCCATACCCTTTGGCCCAGCAATACCACTACGAAATCTATAGACAAAGAACTGGAAATTGAGGGGATGCCCATCAAATGGGGAATGGCTGAACAAGTTATAGCATATTATTGTGATTGAGTGTGATTATGATTTAAGAAATGGCAATCAAGGTACTTTCAGAAAAACCTGGAAAGGCTTACATAAACTGATTCAAAATGAAGAGAGCAGAAGCAGATTATCGTACACAGTAAAAGCAATATTGGATAGCGATCAACTGTGAATAACCTAACTCTTCTCAGCAATACAATTTAAGACAATTCCAAAGAACTTAAGAAGAAAAATGCTATCTCCCTCCAGAGAAAGAACTAATGAAATCTGAATACAGATAAAAACATATTATCATGTGTGTGTGTGTTTCAGTCTGTTTTTTCACAATATGACCGATAAGGAAATATAATTTACGTAACTTCACATGTATAACATATATCAAATGATTCTTTCAATTCTTTCAATGAGAGAGGGAGAAAATTTGGAACTCAAAAAAATTTTTTAATGAATGTTACATTTTAGTTCCCCCCATGGAATCAGTAAACAAAACCTTTTTTTAAAATGTTTAAAAACAATAAAGGAAAGAACTTACCATGGTCCCTAGATGTAAAGCCAAGCATGAGCAGCTTTCCAGAGGACTGTTGCTATGAACATCTTTAAGGTTCTGATCACATACTATAGGGAACACTCTCTTTATTCAGCAGTAAAATAAAGCAAAACATTCATAGAAACCAAAGCACAGCATTCACAATGTTATAACATAACGACTTATCACTAAAATGACCACATAGTTTTCACCAAAGTGGACACATAGGTTTTTTCCCCATCTTTCCCCTACTCCCCACCCCAAAATAGCAAATCCCTTCCCCCAAACTGTTCTCTCTTATATTCTCCCCACTTACTCCCCTAACATTCTAGTAGGGCAAGATTGGTTTCTATACCCCAGTACCTGTATATCTTACTGCCCAGATGCATGTAAAAACACATTTTTAAATATGTGTTTTTAAAACTTTGTGTTACAGATTTTTACCCTTCTTCCCTCCTCACCCACCCTCACTGGGAAAAAAAGCAATTTGATATAGGTTGTACATGTATAGTTACCCAAATCATTTCCATAGTAGTTACGTTGTGAAAGACTTTATTTCCCTCAATCCTATCCCATCCCCCTCTTATTCTATTTTCTCCTTTGACCCTATCCCTTTTCATAAATGATTGCTTCTCACTACCCTCTACCCTAATATGCCTTCCCTTCCATCATCCCCCCTCTTATCCCCTATCCCCATATTTTCTTGTAGGGTAAGCTGAATTGAATGAGAATCAGGTTGTACCATTCCATTTCACATTCCTGCTCTTCCCCTCCACTGTAAGAGTTTTCTCTTCCCTCTTTTATATGAGATAATTTGTCCTAATCTACCTCTCCCTTTCTCTTTCTCTTAATAAATTCCTCTTTTACCTCTTAATTTTATTATTTTGATATCATCCCTTCATATTCAAATCATCCTGTGGCCTCCGTCTATGAATACATGAACATACATATGCCCACACTCACATACATATTTACATAGATACACCCCCCTATACATGCATATACATGTATATATACATATATACACATATATTCCCTTCCACTATCCTCATAGTGAAAAAAGTCTTATGAGTTAAAATGATCATTTTACCATGCAGGAATGTAAATAGTTTAACGTTAATAAGTTCCTTATGATTTTTTCCTATTTACTTTCTCATGCTTCTCTTGCTTCTTGTATTTGAAAGTAAAATTATCTGTTCAGCTCTGGTTTTTTTAATCAAGAATGCCTGAAAATCCTCTATTTCACTGAATGACCATATTGTCCCCTGAAGCATTATACTCAGTTTTTCTGGGTAGATGATTTTTTGTTTTAGCCCTAGATCCTTTGACATCTGGAACATCATATTCTAAGCCCTTCAGTCCCTTATCGTAGAAGCTGCTATGTCTTGTGTTATCCTGATTGGGTTCCCACAAAACTCAATTTTTTTTCTTTCTTACTGCTTACAGTATCATCTCCTTGACCTGGAAACTCTAGAATTTTCTTTTTGTGATCTTTTTCAAGAGGTGATGGGTGAATTCTTTCAATTCATATATTACCCTCTGGTTCTAGAATATCAGGGCAATTTTGTTTGACAATTTCTTGAAAGAAACAGCACTTCTGTGGAGCTCCAGCCCACACCACTTCGAAATTATATAAACCGGGGACTCTGAATGACCTCTGGAGCTCCAGAACCCACAAAATGACACAGAGAAGCTAACCTCCCAGTGAGGATAGTCCTGCAGCCAGGCAAGGAATGGCCAGCTCAGAGCTCTGGGAGCCAAGCCCAGGCCCGCATGAGTTGTGGTTTTAGCCCGAGGGCAGCCAGAGCAGCAGCTGGCCAGAAGGATCCCAGAACACCAGCAGTTGTGGAGTTTCCAGAATTATCAACACATAGATGCCTAGGACAAACTGAGAGGTCAGTGCCCTATGGACTTTGGGACTGGTTGAGAGAATGTGTCAGCTTCTTCCCCTGGGGGCAAGAAGCAGGTGAGGAGCCAACGAAGCTTGCACCATGTTGCCCTGTTGCAGCTTCAGCTCTTGGCCTGTGAACTGTAAGGGGATCTGGCAATCAGTCTAGGGGGTAAGCGCTCTTGCTTTACCCTTCTTGGATCTGGATTGCAGTCTAGGGTGGAGGTCTTGGGGTGTGTGACCAGCTTGCCAGAGTGTGTGGAAGCTTGACAGAGGCTACCCAGCTAATACCTCTGGGAGTTGAGAAGACCCCAAAGTTTGGGATGGAAGTACCCCTGGCTGGTGGCAAAGTCCTACTGTTGCAACAAGCCCAAAAGTCAAGTAAGTGAGTGGCAACATGCCTAGGCAAAAGAAACAAAATAAACAGAAAAATGAAACATTAGACTCCTATTTTAGGGACAAAGAGGATCAAAGCATGGAACAGCAGGAGGACTGTGAGGTCAGAACTCCTGCACCAAAAGCCCCAAATGAAAATATGAGCTGGCTATGGGCCATAGAGGACCTTAAGAAGCAGATAAGAGAAGTGGGGGGAAAATTGGGAAGAGAAATGAGAAAGATGCAAGAAAGGTATGAAATGACAGTCAACAGCCTGACAGAGGAAAACAACACCTTAAAAAATAGACTAACTCAAATGGCAAAAGAGTCCCAGAAAGGCAATGAGGAGAAGAATGCCTTAAAAAGTCGAATTTGCCAGATGGAAAAAGAATCTCAAAAGCTCACTGAGGAGAATCATTCCTTCAGAATTAGACTGGAGCAAATGGAAGCTAGTGACTTTATGAGGAATCAAGATGCTATTACGCAGATCCAAACAAATGAAAGAATAGAAGGCAATGTGAAATATCTCATGGGAAAAACCACTGACCTGGAAAATAGATCCAGGAGAGACAATCTAAAAATTATTGGACTATATATGCCCTCTTTACAGCCCCCACAAGCTCTGGCTCACTGGTCACACACCCTAGGACTACCACCCAAGATCATGATCCAGATCGAAACAACATTCATGCACATTGCCAGCACCATCACAACATTCATGCACATTGCCAGCACCATCACCCATTCACTATCTGCCTATGAAACCACTACAGACCCATAAGCAAACAAAAATCAACACAGACAGAGCAGAGAAACAGAATACTGGCAGCACAAGTGTTCCCTTCTCAATTCTGCCACCACAAGTGTTCTCTTCTCAGTTCTTCTCTCTCCCAACTTATGCTCAGCTCTTTATCTGGTCCTTAGTTCCTCCCTGTTCTGCCCACCTCTTACATCCTTCCTGTTCCTGCCTTTGGCATGTCCTTCCCACTGTGGGTTTCACAAGTTCTGTTTCTTAACAAAGACTTGATATAATCATGGGCAAGGCTCAAAAGAAACTTGAACTGAATAAAGGTGCTAAATAATTAAGTAGCTGAAACAAGGCACTAAGTACTTCTTTGTGTGCCATTACACTAGAACATAGTATAGCCACATAATAAATCCATTAATCTAACTTTCCTTTCCTCCTTCCTTGTTTCCTTCCTTCCTTCTTTCTACTGGTCGGCATTGACTGAGCTAGGCTTCCTCAGTGCTTTTGATATCAAATAGTGATCATTTGTATATCTAGAGAATTTTAGGGAGACATAAATAGAGGACTCCGAGTCAGGAAGATATGTGTTAAAATGCCTGACCCTGTATGTTAGGTATGTATGTATGTATGTATGTATGTAGGACCCTGGATGTCATTAATCTCTCTCAGTATCAGTTTCCTTATCTTTATAAGGGGAATATAGTGGCACCTATTATATGTGGTTGTTGAGGAGCAAACCAGATAAAATAGAGAAAACTCTGCATGACTAAAAGCAATACATTAATGTTATTATATTATTATTCCTAATTATTATTCTTGAAATCAGATCCCAAACAATGTATACTCTAAGATAAGTAATATACCTCAATATTTGGAGTCAGAAGATCTAGATTTCAATCTTGCTTCTGAAACAGTTTCCATTGTGACCATCATCATTTAATTTTTCTTATCTTCTATTTCAGAAAAAAAAAAGATAGCTAATATTTATATAGCACTCACCATGTGTCAAGCACTGTACTAAGTGCTTTATAATTATTATCTTCTTTCATCCCCACAACCACTCTGGAACTAGATGATCTTACTATTCCTATTTTACAGATGAGGAAACTGAGGCAAATAGAGGTCAAATTATTTCCCCAGGGTCACATGGTAAGTGTCCAAAGCAGAATTTGAACTCTAGCCTTCCTTATTCCAGGCATGTTGCTAACTACTTCACCACCTAATTGCCTATGGTAGCTATGTCACATGGTATTTGCAAGCTCAAATGAGATAATACAGGTTAAATTTCATGGCAAATTTTGAAGTTCTGTGTAATTATCAATTATTTTTATTATTAAAAAGTAATCTTGCGCATTTCCTTATATTCTCATTCAATTTAGTTCTCAGTTTAAGAGCTAATAGTTCACATTTATATAATACTTTGACATTTAAAATTCTTTTTCCTTGCAGCAATCCTATGAGCAGGCATCTTCATTAGGCATTATGAGTATTATTATACTTTTTAACATGATGAAATTGTGATTTGCCTGGAATCATAAACAAAAATCTGTCAAGGTGGATCAAGTTTCCATAAAACTGTAGAATGGAGGAAAATGCTTTTAAAGGGGCTGAGTTTTGGTGTAAACACAAGTATAGAAACACAATTATTATGTAAATTTGTCTACTTGAAAATTTTATCCCCCTTCCCCATTAGAACATAAAGTTCTTTTGGGCAAGGACCAGATAGATGTAGATATAGACATAGACATAGACATAGGTATAGATATAGATATAGATATAGATATAGATATAGATATACTGAAGGCTGCCTTCAGTGGAAGATTTGTTTCACTCTGTCATTTTTTGGATTATGTAGCTCTAAAGTTTGTTTAGAGACATTTTTACAGGTTTTGGAGGTAGTTGGGGTGGGAACTCAAGCAAGTTTACATTTTGCTCTGTCATCTTAGCTCTTCTGTTCTCTTATCCTTATTTTAAAGACGAGGAAACTAAGACTGAGGTACATAATTGACTTGCCCAGGATCATATAGCTAATAAATATCTAAGACAGAAATCAAACTCAGGTCTTCCTGACTCCAAGTCCAACTCTCTACCACTGTACCTTCTAGATGCCTCTTATAGCACTTACCATCTTTAATTGTCATAGCAATTAATCAGGCATTGCTTTGTGACATATCTTGTACAGTAATTTTACCTTTTTTTTCTGTTTGCATTTTGGCACTGCTAAGGGGACAGCTAGCTGAATAAAGTACTGACCCTGATGTCAGCAAGACCTGAATTGAAATCCTACCTCAGAAACTTATCATCTGTGTGACAAATCACTTAACCCTGTTTGCCTTAGTTCCTCATCTGTAAAATGAATTGGAGAAATAAATGGCAAACCACTCCAGTATCTTCACCAAGAATATCCCAAATGGGTTTATGAAGAGTCAGCCATGACTGAAAGAACTGAACAACAATCCTGGCAGCCCAAACAGACTGAGAGTTCTTTAAGAACAGTTACTATTACTTGCATGTATTTCATACCCCTACATAGCAACCAGTACAGTACTTCACACACTGTAGATTATTGATAAATGTGAGCAGATGGATTTATTGAGTGTTGCACGCATCTCTCCAGTCCCCTTTGTGTCTTTATACTACTGTCTCTCTTTGACAGTTTCTACTTACCATTTTGATGTTCTTGACCCAGTCTCCTTTTCATCACATCCCTTCATCATTGCAAATCAAATCAAGTCCTCCTGTTTATTTTTTGCTTACAAAGCTGCTGCAAATGATTATCAGGTAGATTTGTACCTAGATTATTTATATTGGGACTGTAATTCTTTCCTCAATACAATTTATATCAAAAATGCCCACTAAAGCAAAATGGACCTTATTTTATTATACTTTCTCTGTACCCCATTCATCTAATTCCCTCAATTGTTACTTCTACAGTAACAGTCACAGAGGGTGCTAGCTTTACGAAAGCCATTCTCTTCCCCACTTATGGCCTTAGCTCTTACAACTTCTCCATTTTTTTCCTTGATCTTTCCCTTGGATCCATTTGGTCATCTTCTTTCCCTGCCTATATCACCAGTTATTGAAATAGGCTTCCTCTTAGCAATATCCCAAATTAGTTACCTTACATGTCAGGTACCAGATCTGGTGTTTTGATGAAGTTTTAAGAATCTATTAAATGTCAAATGCTGTGCAAGGTGCTAGTGATGCGAAAAAAAATTTTAAATACCCTAAATTATTTTATATCCTCTTAGGGAAAATATTTGTGCATCTATCTGTCTATGTGTCCATCTATATAGCTATCCATCTGCCTACAAACATACATACATATATGTACCTTTTTATTACATGTGTGCATTAGAATGTATATAAATAGGGTGGTTAGATGGCACAGTGAATAGATCACTGGACTTGGAGTCAGGGGGACCTGAGTTCAAATCCAGCCTCAGACATTTACCACTTACTTGTTGTGTGACCTTGGGCAAGTACTTAACCCCAATTGCCCTGCATTTCCCCCTCCAAAAAAAAAAAAGAATGTATATAAACAATTTATATGTATGCATGCAGTATACATTATATATATACAAATGCATATACAGATACACAAATACATAGATTATACATATACACATGGATAAAGATATAAATATAAATATATATAGGAGGAAACTTCCTGAGAGAGGAACACTAGCAACTGAGACATCAGGGAAGGTTTTATATGGAGGAAGCAGCAGTTCAGCTCCACTTAGAAAGAAACTAGGGGTTGTAAAAGACGGAGATGAGAAGGAAGTCTGTTCCAGGAATGAGGAATGACATATGCAAATTTACCTAGAGAGAAGATGTAATGCCCCATGTGAGGAGCAGAAAGAAGGCCAGGTCAGCTGGACTGAAGTCTGTGAAGGGAAGCTGTGTGTATTCAGAGTAAGAAGGAATTTTAGAGTCAATTTGTTAAAGGCTTTAAATGCCAAATAAAGGAATCTTTATTTTATCCCAGAGGGAATACAGAACTTATGGAGCAGTGGAGTGATCTGTACTTTGGAAATGGATTGAAGCAAGGAGAATAGCAAGAGGATTATTGTAATAATCCAGGTTAAAAGGGATGAATGCCTGAAGTTGGGTGGTTGTCTCAGGTATGCCTTATGTAGCACTCTTTCATTTGGAAGAGACTGACTGAAAGTGTCTTGAAGAATTATATGAAGAGAAGAGTCACAATGAAGGACAGACATAATAGAATGGGCATTAGGTGGAGAGTCCCCAAACAGTTCTGTCTTCATGACCTTAATATACCTTCTTTCTATACCTTGATTTGCTTCTCTGTAAAATAAAGGGTCAAGGTGAAATGATGCTCTCCAAGATGCTCAGCAGCTTGATTACTCAGACTGTGAATACTGTGCTTGCAGTTCCTATCTTGTAGGGGAAAGGTGGTAGTGATGATGACCCTTCTCTATTGGTGATCTGTTTATTCCATTGCTAACAAAAGACCTTCTGACATTTGGCTCAAAGAACCAGAACCTCAATCCCTGACACTGTAACCAGCTGTTTTCTATTACCCTTCAAAGGAACCAGGATTAACTTTGAAGGTTAATGAAGTATTGCAATTAACAAGGAAGCTTGTGGAATCCCTTCCCATGAGAGCTGCAGGAAAAGGCTTGCCAATGGCAGCTGACACCCATTGGCCAATTAGTGCTCTATAGCCTGAACAGTGTTCTGGGAGCCTTCACTGCACAGTCTACAGCTGCAGACTCTGCAGAAGCCTTCTTCCTCCTGCTGACAGCCAGTGCTTTCTGGCCCCTTCTTTGGCTAATGGTTAAAATCCCTGATTGCTGTGGCTAGACACTTCTCATCCTGCTCACTGCTCTGTTGGGGCAATAGACAAAACTTGTGCAGGCAGTGTGGGAACTGTATAAGGTGTATACTCTCACTTTTCTTTTTTATGCTTTGTGGTTTGACCCAGGTTCCCTTCTCTGACAGAATTAATTTTCCTGAACAAATTCTGGACCCAGGATCTCAATCCTCCTCAGCTTGCCCTGGCACCAGTAACAATAACCATGATAGGCATTGTGTGCGTGTGTGTGTGTGTGTGTGTGTGTGTGTGTGTGTGTGTGTGTGAGTGGTGGTGGTGATGAAGGGACATTCCAGCACTTTATTCTAAAATTCCAACTGCCATTGAGAACTGTCTGGACCATCATTTTGCCTGGTGATCAGGACATCTCCCAGTGAGAAAAACCCAGGCTGGGCTCTGTTCTATTATTTACAAGTGTCTAGAAGATTTGTCTGAGGAATAAATTAAAGTTGTAATGTGCATGCATCTTTCCCATTCGATAAAGTTAGTCTCCTGTTAATATGCATAAGAAAAACACATTACATCCCAGCACTCATCCTAAGAAATGAGTAACCTTTGAACATGGACTTTAGAGTTGATCTCATTGGGGAGCACCCTCAATTTCTGCTCATATCCACGTGCCTGTTTGTTTAGCTCTGACCTGATTGATTAGGAAATAAGTGCTTTCCAAGTCTACTGGGTAAATAATGAAACTTTATTAGTGATATATGTGACAAGTTTAACAATGCAAATTTTGGAGGATGTACTAGGTAATTCACTTGGCTTTGGGGTAGGCGGTAAACAATGAAGGTTTTGGGGAAGGAATAGTGTAATTTCATGGATCTTTTTTAAAAAGGTAACTCAAATTTAGACATATCTAGAGAGTGCCACCTTGTGGGCAAATGAAAGAAGAAATGATAGAAAAATGCATTCAGACTATGGTCTTGTTATTAACATCTGTCCATATACACAACAGATCCATGGAGCTGAAAGGGAGGGGGGAGAGAATGTTTAGTCCAACTTGCTCCTGTTATAGAACCCTAAACTGAAGCCCAAAGAAATTTAATGACTTGCACAATATTGCCCAATTATTTAACCCTAACTTTAGAATGAAATTCCAGGTCTACTGACTTTGAATGCAGCCTTCTATCCACAATGCCGCAATGCCTCGCTGATGATCACTTTTTTTATTCTCCCTCAAGAACTTAACAATTTCCTAAACAATACTTGCAAAAGAAAAAAAGCTTGTTTTCAGAGGAAAAATGAAGCAGAACTCTAAAAATCAGACTGAAAGGCCATGTTTCCTGCTTCCCTTAACCAACAAATCCAGAATTAATGAGTAAAAATTACATTCTACATAAATGAGGGAAATGAAATAAGTTTTTTTACAAATGTAGGTATGTGTGCATAGAGATATAACAGTATATATGTATACATACATAAGTGTGTGTGTATGTGTGTGTGTGTGTATATGTGTATGTGAAAAGTAGCAATTGCATAGTGGATAGAGGGGCAGCATTAGAATCAGGAAAATCTGGGTTCAAGTCCTATTTCTCATACATACTAGCCAGCTATGTGACTAAAATTAAGGCATTCAATCCCACAATTCCTGAGACAATCTTCAAAAAACTAATAGGTAATAACACAATTATCATTTATAGAACACTTTAAGTCTTAAAGTGCTTTATATTAACTATCTCATTTGACCCTTGCATACACATATTCTTGTTCACAAACACAAACACAGAAAGATAAATGTCTATCTGCTCACATATGAGTTGTAATTCAACAAAGCTTTATCAAACCCCTGTCGTGCACAATAGCCAACACAGGGAAGGTAGTATAAATAAGAGGCAAGCCCAATGATCATTGACTTTACAGTCTAGTAGACACACAGAAGAAAATTATAGCACCTTGAATCCCTCCTGCAGACACCATTTATAAATGATCTAGAATTCCTTGGTTAACATGCTCTTTTCTCTTTTCCTAAAGAGTCCCTTCCTTCCTCATCCACTCCTTTCCTATTCTTCCTTCTCAGGTTCCTAACTTTAAAAACCTCAGTATGAAATTGACAGTTTTTTTTTAGGAAGGGAAAAGTGGTTATGAACTAAATACAGCACTGCAGCAGCACACCTTCTGCTGATGGGAACATTTCATCAATACATCATGCTAACATTATGCAGCGATGCTGCTCCAAGGGAATACTTCAGAATAACATCCCAACTCACCATCCTTTCTAGGGACTCACAGTTGTCCCAGTTTGTTATGAGATTAGAAATTCTTCCTCTCAGGACCCACAATGATAAGCTTTATAATAAAATAATACAAAAGCAAACATTTCCAGGTTGATTTTAAAACACATATAAAATGAATATTCTTTACTTTTTTATTGATTTTCTTTTAATTCCCTAAGTTTGTCTCTTAAGGCATCAGTGCTTCCAGCTATCCAGAGGAAAGTCAGTTTAAAATAAGGAAGATTTTCCCCCTTAATTAGGATAAAGGAAAAGAGGTAATAGAGCATAGGGGATTGAGGGTGAAGTATAGAATCAGGAGGAACTGGGTTCAAGTCTTTGTTCTTATGAATACTAATGGGACCACAGACTAGGCACTTCCTTCTTTTTTGTGACCCAGGCAACATTATAAATTATAGATAACTTTGCTGTCTATATCAATTGAAAGAGTATCAAATTCAGAGTCCTCTAAATTGATGAAATCTCAGGGTCAAACAATATGAAGCATAACCTATCACTCTGTACTTAGGGGCAGGTAGGTGGTTCAATGGAAAGAATGTTGGGCATGAAGTTAAGAAGACCTGAGTTCAGATCTGATATCAGACGCTGATATCAGTTAATGATCAGTAAGTCACTTAAATCATTTACCTCAGTTTCCTCATCTGTTAAAAATATTGGGATAATAGTACCTACTTCCCAGGGTGATTGTGAAGATCAAATAAGAGAATAATTATGAATTTCTTAATATAGTACCTGGCACATAGTATGTACTATATAAATATTAGTTATCATTTTTATTGTTTTTATAACTACTGCTGTTGTTGCTGCTGCTACAAAAGTACTTTGATACTCCAAAGGCAAAGCAATGATATCTAAGTCAATGTTTGTTTTCTAAGCATAGAAATAAACATTCATCGACATGAAGATAAATGTTTTCTCCTCAAAATACCCCTTTTGCTTTATAATATCCACACTGATCAGTTGTCCATGGGTATAATGAGCTAATATAATAAAAATGACAATTCTATCTAAATTAATTTACATATTCAGTATTATATCAATCAACCTATCAAATATTCTTTTATAGAGTTAAAAAAAAGCTAGCAATAAAATTAATGTGGAAAAACAGTGCTCAAGAATATTAAGAGAAATAATGAAAAGAAATACAAGGGAAGGTAGCCTAGCTGTACCAGATTTAAAACTGTATTATAAAGATAATAGAATGGTGGATCAATGGAATAGGTTAGGGATAGAAGACACACTAAGTCAATAATGATAATACTATATTATTTGATAAACCCAAAGACTCCAGTTTCTAGGATGGGAACTATTTCACAAAAAATACCAGCAAAACAGGAAAACAGTATGGCAGAATTGAGGCATAAACCAACATCTCTCATCATATACCAAGATAAGGTCAAAATGGGTACATTATTTAAAGATAAAGGGTGATATTATAAACAAATTAGGAGAACAAAGAATAGTTTATCTATCAGAACTATGAAGAAGAGAAGAATTTATGACCAAACAAGAGATAAGAGTATATTATGAAATGCAAAATGGATAATTTTGATTACATTAAATTAAAAAAAGTTTTTGCACAAACAAAGCCACTTGAAGCAAAATTACAAGGGAAGCAGGAATCTGACAAACAATTTTTATAGAAGGATATGAACAGGCAGTTTTCAGATGGAGAAATTAAAGCTATCTATATAAAAAATGCTCTAAATCTCTATTGACTAGAGAAATGCAAATTAAAACAACCCTGAGGTACCCCTTCATACCTATCAGAATGGCTCATATGACAGAAAAGGAAAATGATAAATGGTGGAAAAGATGTGGGAAAATTGGAACACTAATGCATTGCTGGAGTTATGAATTGATCCAACCATTGTGGAGAACAATTTGGAATTGTGGCCAAAGGACTATAAAACTGTCCATACCTGTAAGGGTTATGGGATTTAAAGATCTTCCATGCCCATGTAGGACTTGCTGACATAGCAGGAAGGGGTAGGGCAAGAGGAAGTGGAAGCCAAGCTAGAGTGCATGTGGTGACTGTGGTGGCAGCAGCAGCAGTGCTGGTAACAGCTGAAGTGGAGGCAGAGGCGCAAACCCTTTTTTTGAGCCAGCCAGAATTTCTGCTAAGAATTCCTGATGAAGACTGCCAGGGAAGGGAATTGCGGGGGACCAGAGCTGCTGGGAAGGCACTTCCTGGACAGTGAGCAGTTGCCATGAGTGGGGAGAGGAGGACCTTTGCCTGAGGTAACTTGTTCTGTTTTGATGACTTGAGAATGTGGGTGTTTACTACATTACCTATGTGTGCCAACTTCAAAACTACTGTGATGGTTTTGATTTTCTGGTTTTTGGACTCAGTTCTCTGGTATTTGAATAAATGTTCTAGCTTTATTCCCCATGTAAAGAGCCTGGTATATATTGTGATTAATAACCAGATCAGCATATTTATAGTTACCATAGTTATTGTGAATACTGCCTTGTTGATACAATATCCTTTGGTCCAGCAATAATACTACTAGGTCTATATCCCAAGGAGATCATTAAAAAGGGCAAAGGACCCACATGTACAAAAATATTTATAGCAATGCTTTTTGTTCTGCAAAGAATTGGAAATTGAGGGGATGCCCATCAATTGGGGAGTGACTTTGCAAGTTGAGGCATAAATTTAATGGAATACAATTGTTCTATAAAAAATGATGAGCAAGCAGATTTCAGAAAAACCTGGAAAAAACTTATGAACTGATGTTGAATGAAGTGAGTAGAACCATTGTGAACATTGTGAGGAGAACATTGTACATAGTAACAGCAATGTTGTGTGATGACTGACTTTGATATACTCAGCTCTTTTCAGCAGTACAATGATCTATGACAATTCCAAAAGATTTATGATGGAAAATGCTATCCATATGCAGGGAAAGAACTATGGGAGTCTGAATGCAGATTGAAGCATACTATTTTCTTTTTGTTGTTGTTGTTTCCTTCTTGTGTTATTTCCTCTTTTGTTCTGATTCTTCTTTCACAACATGCCTAATGTGGAAAGATGTTGCATATGAATGCCCATATCAGATTGCATGTCATATTAGGTAGGGGGCAGGGGAAAGAGGGAGGGAAAAATAGAACTCAAAATCTTAGAAAAGTGAATGTTGAAAAAAAATTAAATACAGCATCTATACTGTTGTCCTTTTAAACACTCTGAGAGACTCTCATTCTACCCTGACTAAATGCTTTCCAAACTTTACCAATCTCCACATGCCAAAGATATGCCCATGGGGACAGGTGGAAATAAAGGTAAGATGACTTGAGGAATAGAATGCTTTCACCAGGGTCCCTTCTATCTTTCCTTTTGTCTCTTCTCTACACCAAGGAAATGTCTTTAATATCTCTAATCCTTATTGATTACTTTATTCTGAACTCCAATATTACTTGTAAGCTGTCCCAAACAATTTAACACTCTCTGGGATTGTTCTTGGTTTCATGTGTCTTAGACATTATGAAAACTAGAATGAGAATTTCTTGAAAACAGAGAACTGCCTCTACTTCTTCTTCTATATCTATAACATTTCATAGGCCAGTGCTGAACCCTGTGACTTCCCAATGTCCTGGCAGTTTGTTTGTTTTAATTCAAACAAATGAATTTGGATTGAATTAGGGTTCTGTTCCTGGCCCTTTGCCTTACACTATTTTATCTATCACTGGAATGAAGGGATAGAGAACATGCTGGGAGCAATAGTTTATACAATAAATGATGGAGCCAGATGCTATGAGATTTTGCATTAAAAAAATTAGCAAGTTTTTAATTTTTAATTGTCTGCTATGTGCAAGCCACTGTGCTGGCTACAGGAGAGAGAAAAAGAAAAAGAAATGAACAGTCTTCATTTTCTAGGAGCTTATATTCTGTTTGGTAATGCAAGATAGATATCTATATTTCTATCTATCTATCTATCTATCTTTCTATCAGTATCTATAGGCATCTATCCATCTATATCTATACATTATATATATATATATATATATATATATATATATACACACACATTATATGCAGGATAAGAATACAAAAATACATTGAACATAAATCCAAGGCAGTTAAATATGAGGAAAGTTGTAGGAAACATAGCACTTGAGCTATATCTTAAATGAAAGGATATTCTCTGAAGTTGAGGTGAGAAGAATACATTCCCAACATGGAAGATGGAAGGCTATGTATGAAGAACAGAGAGAAGACCCATATGACTAGATAAGAGAGTACATAAAATGGAATCATATATAATGAAATTGGAAAGATATATTGGGACCAGACTTTGAAAAGCTTTAAAATCCAAATAGAGGACATTATATTTGCACTGGTGGAGTTTACCAAATAAGAGGGTGTAATGGTTAGAGATTCACTTATGGAAAATCACTTTGGCATCTGTGTGGAGAATGGATTACTAGGGGAACAGATTAGGCAGGGAAGCCAATTAGGAAATTTAGGGGAGAGGTGATATTGACCGGAGCAAAGGTGGTATTCAAATAAAGAGAAAATGGTTCGTATTCAGTAGAAATTTGGAGGTAGAAGAGCAAGATTTGGCAAGTGATTGGATATATGAGGTAACAAAGAATAAGGAGCTGATGATAATGCTGAGGTAGCAAACTTAAAGAGTAGGAGAATGATGGTGCTATTAAATAAAAAAGAAGTTTAGAAGAGAGTTGGATTGGGAGTGGGGGGTCAAAGATGAGTTCTTAATTAGACATATTGAGTTAGAGATTCCCCTGTGACTTTAATCAACAAGCATTTCACAAGTTCAGGCATTGGATTAATCACTGTGAATGCAAAGAAGAAGCAAAAATAATCCCCAAATTCAAAGAATTACATTCCAATGGAAGATGCATCATGTGTCTGTAGATACATCATGAAATTGTGAGTGTATATGATATGAGTGATACCTTTTAGTAGGAATTTTATCAAATGGGAATGTTTTGAAAGGAGTGATAAAAGAAGGGGAGTATTTGCAATCAAGTTTTATGAGAAGTAATAAAGGAATTGGGAATTTTTATCTTGGGAAAGAGAGAACATACAAATTTATACAATATAGCTCATATTACTCATAGTGTGAATACTATGAACTATGTAGGTCCTGAGTATAGAAAATAAGTCCTAGTGCAGAAGGTTTCTAGTTTCTCTGATGGTGCAGTCTCTCTGTAGGCATACCAAGGTTTGGTAGCACCCATATTATTATCACCCAAGACTATTAAATGAGGCTACAGAATTGAATGCACTTCTGTAGATAAGAATCCTCTCAAGTCGCAAAGTAAGCTATTTTGTCTTGTAGGTTCTGATGCAAGTCCTTTGACTTTTCTGTTGAACTTGAAAGTAACAGTCCTGCCATCAATTTGATATGGTCTGGGTGTTTATGTGGAAGTGGAAAATCTTTCCCATGCAGAAGAAATCTGGATATAGGCAAAATGATTTAAGAGAAATTGTAATGTATACATGAGCCAAAAGTTTTCAAGAGAAGCCCATAGGATTACATCTGGATTGTGTGAGTCTGAAATTATTTTTCTAAATTCTGGGACATGCAAGTAATAAATAAAAGTATTTAATAGCATAGCACACACTGGACTAAAAATAAGAATTGAGGTAGAAATAAAGGCAAACTTAATAGCGATAAGAACAATTCAAATGTGGTATAGGTTTCCTTGGGAGGTAATGGGTTATTCTTCACTAGAGAACATCAAGCTAGAAAAGGATGACTACTTGGGTTGTATGTTGTTAAGGATATTTTTTTAAACTCTTGTTGGACATACTAATTTCTGAAGCTATTTCTAATTCATAAATTCTGTATTTTTATGATTCTGAATGAGGGACATAATAGTTATTTCCAAATATTTTGAATATTGTCATGTAAAAGTGGGACTGAATATTCACCATGATTCCAAATGCAGAAACTACAATAGCATCCATGTATGTTAATTATATGCAGGCAAATATAGGCTGAATATAAGGAAGAACTTTCTAGGAACCTTAGTGTCCTAATAATGGAATCTTGGGGGGAAGGGATCCATATCACTATGTGTTCAAACAGAGGCTGAAAATCTATTGGTTGGGGGATGAAGCCAAGATAGTAGAATAGAGGCACCAATCTAACAGAACTCTCCTATTTCCCTCTAAACAACTTTTAAAAAGCACTTCAAATAAAATTATGCAGGAGCAGATACAAAAAAACAAAACAAAACACCAAGGGAAGACTTTTTTTCCAGCCTAAGACAACTTAAGAGTTTGACAGGAGAGGTGTGTGTCATCAAGGAAGGAAAGTTTATGTGGCAACACCAATGGTAGGAGGCAATAGAAGCAGGAAACTTTAGGAGCTCTTAGCCCAGAATCAGTAAGAGAGCAAGATAACTGGTCAGAAAGAGATTACAGAGGAACCTAAACTGGCACTGGATTCAGGACACTGTTACATTGCCCAAGGTCACATTTCCAGGGTTTAGAGTACCCCTACTTCCTGGGGCTATAAGAGCACAAGGGCATTTTGTTGATAAGGACCAGAGCACAAATAAGAGAACATTGATCCTACCTCTCTCTAGATTACACCATCTTGGAAGCACTGAAAACATGTAAACCCACAGAGCTAGTTCCAAAAATAGTAGCAGAAAAAAGCCTGAAGCTGGTACAGTGTCTCCCTATTCCCAGGGAAGCAAAGCTCAAAGAAGTTTAAAGTTGAGAAATAGGCAGGAAAATGAATTTTAAAAAAGAACTTGACCATACAAACCTACCATAGCAGTAGTTCAAGATGCAAACTCAGAAGAAGACAACAAACATGGGAAAGTTTAGTTCAGATCCGGCCTCAGACACTTAACGCACACACAAATAAAAACCTAGCCGTGTGACCTTGGGCAAGTTACTTAACCCCAATTGCACTCCAAAAGGCAAAAAAAAAAAAAAAAAACAAAGAAAACTAGAAATTATACATAGGTTGACCAAGAATTCCTAGAGGAGATATAGAAAAAAAAAAGAGTGAGGGAGGACAAATAGAAAAAGAAATGGCAAGGATGTAAGAAAAATATGGGGTGAAAAAGAATTCACAGATTAACAAAAGAAGAACAAGAATACTGAAGAAATTAACACCTTAAAAACCAGGATTGACCAAATGATAAAAGAGGTAAAAAAAAAAAATCACTGAAAAAAAAAGAACACCTTAAAAAGCATAATTGGTCAAACTGGGAAAAATAGGTATGAAAGCTCACTGAAGAAAGTGTTTGGCTTCTTAAAAGTCCATTTATTTATTTATTTCATGTTTCCAACGTTCATTTTTACAAGATTTTGAATTCTAAAATTTTCCCTCTTCCTCCACTCTCCCCAACCCAAAATAGCACACAATCTTATGTAGGCTATACATGAACATATTAAAACTATTTCCACGTTAGTTATGTTGTAAAGAAGAATCAGTACCAAAGGGGAAAGCCATGAGAAAGAAAGCACATACACACACACACAATAACAACTAAACAAGCAAACAAATAAATAAATAAAAGGGAAGATAGTATGTTTTGATCTGCATTCAGACTCCATAGTTCTTTCTCTGGGTGTGGATAGCATTTTCCATCATGAGTCTTTTGAAATTATCTTAGATCATTGCTTTACTCAGAAGAATTAAATCTAACAAAGTCATCACACAGTGTCGCTGTTACTGTGTACAATGTTCTGGTTCTGCTCACTTCACTCAGCATCAATTCATGCAAATCTTTCCAGGTTTTTCCAAAGTCCTCCTTATCGCCATTTCTTACAGAATATAAATATTCCATCACATTTATATGCCACAACGTGTTCAGTCATTCCCTAATTGATGGGCATCCCCTCAATTTCCAATTCTTGGCCACCACAAAAAGAGTTGCTATGAATATTTCTGTATAAGTGAGTCTTTTCTTCCTTTTTATGGTCTCTTTGGGATACAGACCTTGTAATGGTATTTCTGGATCAAAAGGTATACACAGTTTGATAGATTTTCTGGTTGGTTCCAAATTATTCTTCAGAATAGTTGGATCGGTTCATGATCTCACCAATAATGCATTAGTGATCTGATGTTGAACATCTCCAGCATTCACCATTTTCCTTTTTTGTCATGTTAGCCAACCTAATAGGTGTGAAGTGGTAACTTAAAGTTGTTTTAATTTGAATTTCTTGAATTAATAGTGATTTAGAGCACTTTTTCATATGACTACAGATAGCTTTAATTTTTTCATCTGAAAACTGCCTGTTTATATCATTTGACCATTTATAATTGGGGAATGACTTGTATTTTTATAGATTTGACTCAGTTTTCTATATATTTTAGAAATGAGGTCTTTATCAGAGACCCTGATTATGCTTTCTGCTTCCTTTCTAATCTTGATTGCTTTGGCTTTGTTTGTCCAAATTTTTTTTTAATTTAATGTAATCAAAATTGTCCATTTTGTATTTCATACAGTTTTCTGTCTTGTTTTGTCATAAATTCTTCCCTTTTCCACAGATTTAACAGGCAAACTATTCTTTGCTCTCCTAAATGGCTTATAGTTTCACACTTTAGGTCTAGATCATGTATGCATTTTGATCTTATCTTAGTAAGATCATGGTCTATGACTAGTTTCTGCCATACTACTTTCTGGTTTTCCAAGCAAGTGTTGTAAAATTGTGAGTTCTTTTCCCAGAAGCTGGAGTCTTTAGGTTTATCAAACAGTAGATTAATATAGTCAATGTCTAATATGTCTTGTGTACCTAACCTTTTCCACTGATCCATCAGTCTATTGCTTAGCCAGCATCAAGTTGTTTTGATGTTTTAGATCTGGTATGACTAGACCACCTTCCCTTGCATTGTTTTTCATTAATTCCCTTATGTTCTGAACCTTTTGTTCTTCCAAATGAATTTTGTTATTATTATTATTATTTTCTACCTCTACAAAATATTTTTGGGTACTTTGGTTAAGACACTGAATAAGTAAATTAATTTAGGTAAAATTTTCATTTTTATTTTATTTTCTTGGTCTCCCCATGAACAATTGATATTTTTCCAATTATTGAGATATTTGTGTGAAAAGTGTTACACAATTGTGTTTATATAGTTCCTGGGTTTGTCTTGGCAGGTAGAATCACAAATATAGTAATTATCACCCTTAATGTGAATAGAATAAACTCATCCGTAAAATCGAAGTGGATAGCAGAATGGATTAGAAAGCCAAATCTAACAATATGTTTTCATAGAAGAGACACACTTGAAACGTAAAGAGATATGAATTTAAAATAAGGAACTGGTGCTGAATCTAATATACTTTAGATAAAGTTGAAAAAAAAAAAGGAGAGGTAATAATCATGATCTTAGACAAAGCCAAAATTTACCTAATTTTGTTATATCTACCTACATTTTGTTAAAGTTACCAAAGATAATAAATCAATATGAAAAATACAACAAGTTTCTCTGATAAAAGCCTTCAATTCTCAGATATGTAAGAAACTGAGTCAAATTTATAAAAATAAGAGCAATTCTCCAACTGATTTGTTCAAGTGATTTGAACAGGCAATTTTCAGAAGAAATGAAGGCTATTTGTAGTCCTATGGGAAAAAATTTTCCAAATAACTAATGAATAGAGGAAAAAAACAAATTAATATTATTTTGAGTTACTGCCTCACACACATCAGATCAATTACCATAACAGTAAAGAAAAATGACAAAAGCTAGAGGGAAATGTGGAAAAATAGGGAAATAATCCATTGTTGGTGGAGTTGTGAACTATTCCAACAATTAAGAAGCTCAATTAGGAACTATGCCCAAATAGTTATAAAACTGTGAATACCCTTTGTCCTAGAAATATCACTACTAGGTCTGTATCCCAAAAAAGATCAAAGAAAAAAAACATCAAAGGACCTATATGCACCAAAAATATTCATAGTAGCTATTTTTTGTGGTAACAAAGAATTTGAAATTGATGAAATGCCCATGAGTTGGGCAATGGCTGAACAAATTGCATTATATGGTTGTATTGGAATATTATTGTGCTATAACAAATGACAAGGAAGGTGGTTTCAGAAAAAAACAAAAAACAAAATCTGGAAATACATGCATGAACTGATGTAGAGTGAAATGAGCAGATCATTGTACAGCAATTTGTAATCACCATGAAAGTCAACTGAGAAAGACTCAGCTACTATGATGAATATAATAATCCAAGATAGGTTTGAAGAACTCATGATGAAAAATATTACCTATATCCTAAGAGAGAACCGATAATCTCTGCATGCAAATTGAATTACATTTTTTAA
Organism: Gymnobelideus leadbeateri; assembly: GCA_011680675.1. Classification (NCBI taxonomy): domain Eukaryota; kingdom Metazoa; phylum Chordata; class Mammalia; order Diprotodontia; family Petauridae; genus Gymnobelideus; species Gymnobelideus leadbeateri. Next base: position 69,423 of record WOXC01011555.1, on the reverse strand, counting down.
CTTCCTCTATTTTCTTGCTTTTTTGCTCCATAACTGATATGGATATATGTTTTTGCATGATTTCACATGAATAATTGCCATTATACTTGCCTTCTCAAGAGGTGGGCAAAGGGCATGAGGAAGGGACATAAGTTGGAAATCAAAATTTAAAGAAGAAAGAATTTTTTAAAAAGAATAAAAAAAAGAAAAGAAAAACTATTGTTTGGGCACAGTTTCTACATTGGGTGTGTGGTTAGATTAAATGATTGCTAATATTGTTTCTAGTGTTCTATTAAGGCCAATATTTTATTGATCTTCTTCCCCCTTTTTCTTCTTCTTGTGTAACTTTGTCAGCAGAATAATCAACTCATTGGAACTCATTCTTAAAATGTCAAACTCTCTTTGAAAATCATGTGTTTTTTTTTTTTTGTTTAAATAATACAACACCAGGTTTACAGTCTCCTTGAGTGTGTTAAGTGCTCTCTAAATTTTAGGTGCCTAACCTCCCTATCCATGCTGCTTCAATGGATATAACTTTCTTTCAGCCTTAGCAAGTTTTTGATCATTTCACAGACTAATGCTGGAATTTCATTGAATCACAGCATATAAGAATTGGAAGGAACCAACTTTGGGTCATTGATTCTTGAGTGTCCCTGAACAAGAAACCTGTTTACAATTTTGTTTTACCATATAGTACTGATCCAGCATATGCTCTTTGTTTGTTATGTGTCTTAAGGTAAGGTTCTAAAATAAAAAACCATGAGGTTTTCTCCAGGTGTTAAATACTCAGAAAGTGTTAGGATATCCTACATATGGAAAGCAAAACCCTACAGGGAATTTCTAAATCCAGTAAAAGTAGCATTTTTAAAAGCACCTTGTTAGCCCTATCTGCCTTCTGGTCACACAGCATTCACAGCTGGCTCCTCAGGGTGCCTTGGTGTGAATGGTTACAAATCTCCACTGAGTTTTCTCCATTAACATTTCTGGCAGGTCTGAGAAAAGAAAGTACATGAATTGAACCCGAGGTGACAGAGAATACAGCTTTGCAGTGGAGAAACAACTCTGTTAAATTAATTACCTTTAAAGCAAAAACAGCTTGGAGGAGATACCTGCCAGGGAACTGATAATACAGCATTTCTAGGGAACTTGCGTCTTTGTCAAAATGGTTAGAGACAGTGGGTAGGGGGATTTGGAAGGAGAGAAAGGCAAAGGAGCAATTTCCTGGGAGTCTGATGTTTAGCGTATCTGCTAGCCAATACTTAGCACAAATGTGAAGTTAAGAAAGATATTGTTAGCACAGCCTCTTTTGGCAGTATAGTGAAGGGTATAAGGTCCTGGACTTGGAGACAGGAAGTCTGATTTGAGATCCTACCTTAGACAGGTGTTCAAGATATATGATCCTAGGAAAATCATTTAAACTATTTGTACCCAAGTTTCCTGTAAAATAAGAATTATATGTACTTTAATGGTAGTCCAAATTGAAATTTATGATCCTATGATCTTCCCTTCCCCAATGAAGAGAAAGAAAAAGAAGCAGAGTAGCCTGTTACTCAAGAGAGATAAATAAATTAGAAGGTGGCAGCAGGTGAAAATAGTATTTTATATAAGACATTAATTTACTATACTCTCTAAGTTTTTACTCCCGATTCTATAGTATATTCCCTTGACTTTGAACTATCTACTTAGCAACTGAATGACCTGCTTGTCTGAGCCACTCTGGCCATAGCCTTAGTAAAAAGCTATCTTGGCTTTTGAATCACAGCAGTTCTCTTTTCTATCACTGTCTCTCAATACATAGAATATTGACCATCCTATCACATGGGGAAATTCCATAGGATCTGCCAGTCTTGTTTCAGTAGTACATGGCAGAGATTTGTACTTTGCCCAGTTAAAAAAATAAGAACACTTTCCACATTAATTATGAGTCCATTACCTTGACCATACAACATTGAAGACTGAAATGCCATAACCATGTATATGTGGGAACTAAGAAACATTTATTTACTAGAGGAATTCAATGGCTAAATTAAAAAACAAGACAAAACTTTATCTCCAAGAAATACTTATTTTACAATGGAATGTATTCTAATGACCCTCTAGAGAGCCCTCAGATGGGTGGGTGTTTTGTTTGTTTTGGTTTTGCTTTGTAATGCACTCTGAGTTTTCTTTCAAAAGACCCTCTTTCTATAACCACAGAAAGTCTAAAAGAAAGCAGAGGCCACCTTGAATAGGTACTTATCATAGGATGTATTTCCAAAAAGGGAGGATTTCACTACTTGTAAAGACAGTGGAGAAAAAAAAACACATGGATAGGTTTGTTAAAACATGGAGCTCTTGTTGGAATAAGACACATGAACATTCTTACTACCATCTGCTAACCCTAACATCTATCAAAGGACAAGAGGCAACATTGTCTTCTGTTCTCTGAATACAGTATGCTGGCTCTACCTGAATCACCTGGCTTGGAATGGTGTTGAATAATTCATAAGGGAAGGCCATCCCTACTGGTTACAAAAAACAAATAGCAGAAAAGCTCTGAGGTCTGGTTATGTCTAATTAAAACCCATTACTCCTCTAGCCAGCACCTCTGTGTTCTCACACTCCTGTGAAGCTATATTCTGAAGCTGCAAGGACAAGAGAAGTTGAAGAACTAGACCTTTTTATTGGGTCAGGAATAGTCAGGCATCCATTCTTCTGACTCCTGAACCCAGATACTGTTGGGTCTGCTGTGGAGATGAGATTGGTAATGATCTGCAACAACTCAACCTTTCCCTCCCAGAGGCAATTTTTGCCTGGAGTTACTGTTCCAAAGAAATGGTGCTTGGTTTCTTTTTTTGAAAGCTAATTTGCATAGACACACATACTCCTATATCCCCTATTGATCCCTTATGAAGTAGATCACATCTCTGTGTTTGTCTTTAATGATAAAAAGAGGTGTTTTCCAACCTCCACATACAGAAATTGGCATTAGGGCTAAAACTCCCTGTGCCTCATTAAAAAGGCCTAATTAAAACACACAACTTCATTTCCTGAAAGAAAAAAAAAACATAAAACAGACAAATCATTAGCTAGTTCAATTTTTGAGAAAAGAAACCCAAATAAGTATCAAAAATGAAAAGTGTGAATGTGCCACCAATGAATATGGAATCAAAGCAATTATTAGGAGTTATCTTGCTCAATGATATGCCAATAAAACTGACAATCTAAGGGAAATGGATGGATATTTACAAAAATATAAACTGCCCAGATTAATATAAAAGGAAGTAGAATACTTAAATAGCTCTGTCTTAGAATAAGAAATTGAGCAACTTAAAAATAAATTTCCTGAGAAAAATCCCCAGGAACAGATGGATTTACAAGTGAATCCTATCAAACATTTAAAGAAAAATTAATCATAACACTATACAAACCAATTTTTAAAATTAGGCAAAGGAATCCTACCCAATTCTTTTTATGACACATGCATGGTTTTGATACCTAAACTATGAGAGAGACAAAATAGAGAAAGAAAAATAAAAATGGGGGTGGCTAGGTGGCGCAGTGAATAGAGTGCTGGCCCTGGAGTCAGAAGGACCTGAGTTCGGAGCCGGCCTCCGACACTTAATCCACACAAACAAAAAACCTAGCCGTGTAACCTTGGGCAAGTTACTTAACCCCAACTGCTTTAAAAAAAAAAAATTTAAAAAAAAAGAAAAAGAAAAATGTCATTAGTGAATATTGATGCAAAAATTTTAAATAAAATATTAGCAAAGAGATTATAGCAATGCATCCCAAAGGTCATACACTATGATTAGATAGGATTTATATTAGGAATGCAGAAGTGGTTCAGTATTAGGAAAACTTTGAGCATAATTGACCATACCAATAATACTAACAAAAATCAGATGACTTTAGTAATTAATACCTAAAATGCCTTTGGCAAAATACAACATTCATTCCTATTAAAAAAAATAGAAAACAAAGGAATTAATGAAGCCATTTAAAATATAAATAGCAGCTATTTAAAACAAATAAGAAGCATCAACTGTAATTTCAACATTATTTTGAAGCCTTCCTAATAAGATCAGGAGTGAAGTAAGGAGGTCCATCATCACAACTATTATTCAATTTGCCATGTTTTTAGTCATCTCACTTGTGTCCAACTCTTTATGACCCCATTTGTGATTTTCTTGTCAAATATAATGGAGTGGCTCATCATTTCTTTCTCCTGTTCATTTAAAAAATGAGGAAACTGAGGCAAACAGCATTAAGTAATAGGGCAATGTTGCCAGTAAGTGTCTGAGTATAGATTTGAACTCAGGAAGACTCTTCTTCCTGACTCCTGACCCAGAACTCTTTTCTACTGCGCCATCTAGCTACCCTAATATTGTTCAATATTGTACTCAAAATGCTAATTATAGCAATAAAACAAGAAAAAGAAATTGAAGGAATAAAATATACAGTAAAGAAACAAAATAATCATTCTTTTCAGATGATATAATAGTATGCTTAGAGAACCCTAATCAGCTAAAAAAACTAGTTGAACTAATTAACAATTTCAGTAAAGTTGCAGAATACAAAACAAACACAAATCATAACCATTTCTATGCACTACCAACAAAATACAGCCTGAAGGGATAATCAAAGAAATTCCATTTAAAATAACTGCAGACAACATGAAATACCTGAAAGTTTAACTGCCAAGATAAGCCCAACAATCATATGAACATAATTATTTCAGACAAATTAAGATAATCTAAACAATTGGAGAAATAGTCATCATTCATGGGTTGGCAGGAACAATATAATAAAAATCACAATCCTACCTAAGTTAATTTACTCATTCAGTGTCATACTACTCAAATTAGGAAAGACCTACTTTGTAAAACTAGAAAAAAATAACAACAAAATTCATCTGGAAGAAAAAAATGTCAAGATATCAAGGAAATCAATAAAAAATTAAGGAAGTGATTTTGGCAGTTCCAGATTTCTAACTATATTACAGAATGTTAATCATCAAGACAAATTGATACTCACCAAGAAATGGAGTGGTAGCAAAACAATTTATAGTTATATGAAAAAATGCTCAAAATTATTATTGATAAAGGAAATGAAAATTTAAAAAAAACCTTGAAAAGTCATTTTACACCTACCAGAATGGCTAAAATTATAAAAGGGGAAAGTCACAAATGTTGGAGAGGATGTGGAAAAATCAGGACAATAATTCACTTTTGCTATTATTGTGAATTAATCCAATCGTTTTGGAGAGCAACCTAGAGTTATGCTCAAAGAGCCATTGAACTGCCTATGTTCTTGGACCCAGCAATATTATTACTTGATCTATTTCCAAAGATAATGAGAGGAAAAGAAAAATAATGTGTATGTTCTAGAATATTTATGGCAGTTTTCTTTTTGCTTGTAAAGGACTAGAAATCACAGGGAATGGAGGGAATTAAGGAATACCTGAACAAGTTGTAATGTATGGTTGTGATGCAATACTATTATATAAGAAATTATTAACTCAATGCTTTTAAAAACACATGGAAATATTTGCACTAAATAATGAAGAAGAAAATGAGCAGAACCAAGAGAACATTGTATACAGTAAAAGTGATATTTTTTAAGAATAACGTTTAGTGAATAAGTTATTTTGACTATTACAAATACCAAAATTAATTATAAAGGACACATGAAAGAAAAAATTCTATCTGTATTCAGAAAAACAACTGATGAATAGAAGTAGATAGATAGATAGATAGATAGATAGATAGATACTTAGATAGACAGATAGATAGGTAGATGGATATAAATCGTGTCTAATGGTAACCATCTCTAGGGTAGAGATGGGGGAGGGAAGTAAAAAGGAAATTTACAGGATAATTTTGTTGTATATTTGAAAGGAATACCAAGTTATGCATAGCAGATTTGCAATTTCATGTTCAATCATCTTTTTATTGCATCATATTATAGAAATGCTATTTTCATTCTATAAACTAAAAAGAAAATAAAAAAAAAGAAACAGAGTGGTACATCAGTGGAATATATAGGGCACACAATACACGGGGCAGTTTTGTCATGCTTAAAGTCTGGAAGATTCATCTTCCTGAGTTCAAATCTGGCCCCATATACTTACTAACTATGTGACCCTGGGCAAGTCATTTAGCCCTGTTGCTCAGTTCCTCATCTGTTAATTTAGCTGGAGAACATTTCAGTATATTTACCAAGAAAACACCAAATGGGGTCATCAAGACTCTGACATAATTGAAATGACTGAACAGGAATAAGACAATGCACAGTAGTAAATGACCCTAGTAATCTAGTGTTTGATAAACCCAAAGATCCAAGTTTTGGGGGTAAGAACTCAACATCTGACAAAAATGCAGTGAAAACTAGAAAGCAGTCTGGCAGAACGTAGGTATAGACCAACATCTCACACCATGTATGAAGATATAATAAGTAAATCAGGGGAGCATGGAGAAATGAATATATCAGATCTATTGGTAAGGGAAGACTTTATGACCAAACAAAATATAGAGGAGATTATGAGATAAAAAATAGTTCATTTTGGTTGTATGAAATTAAAAAGCTTTGACATAAACAAAATTAATGGAGCCAAAATTAGAAAGAAAAGAAAAAAATCAGGAAGAATTTACAACAATTTTCTCTGATAAAGGTCTCATTTCCCAAATATATTGGGAACTGAGCAAAATTTATAAAAGAGTAAAAACTATCTCCCATCTGATTAATACTCAAAAGATTTGAAGTGGGAGATTTTAGAAGAAAAGATCAAAGCTTTCAGTAGACAGGTGAAAATGCTCAAAATCACTACTGATTAGAGGAATATAAATTAAACCAACTTGAAGATACAACTTCACACCTCCCAAATTGACTAACATGACAGGAAAGGAAAATTACAGATTTTGGAAGGGATAGTGGAGAAATTAGGACACTAATGCCTTGTTGATGGAGTTATCAACTAATCCAAACATTCTGGAGAGTAATTTAAAACTATGCCCAAAGGATTATAAAACTGCTTGTACCCTTTGACCCTATTACTACTAGGTCTCCATCCCAAAGGAAAAAAAAATATCTATTTGTAGAGATATATTTATAGCAACTCTTTTTGTGGTGACAAAGAATTGGAAATTAATTGGAAATGCACATCAATTGGGGAATGGCTAAACAAGTTGTAGTAGGTAATTATTATGGAATACTGTTGCACTATAAGAACTGAAGGGGGGGAGTGGTTTTGAAGAAACCTGTGAAGACCTATACAAATTAAAACAGAGGGAAGTAAGCAGAACCAAGAGAGCACCATATACAGTTGCAGCGACTTTGTGAGGATGATCAACTGTGAAACAGTTACTTTAATAAAGACAATATTCCAAGACAATTCCAAAGGAAACATGAAACAAAATGTTATCCACATCCCAAGAAAGGAGTGATGAACTCTGAAAGAAAATTAAAACTTTTTAAACTTTATTTTCACCTTATTTTTGCTTTCTTTTGCAACATTGCTAATATGGAAATGTTTGACATGACCTTATACGTATAATCAAAATCAAAGAGCTTGACTTCTCAAGGAGGAGGGAGAAGAAGGAGGAAGGGAGAAAATTTGAAACTAATTTTTTAAAATGTTTTAAAAATTGCATATAATTTGGAAATTTTGAATGAAATAGTAATAATAATAATAATAATTGTTAAACAAAGGCAGAAGTATGACCCCATCCTTTTCCTGACTTGCCACTTATTTCTCCCCTCCCCCTTTCTACCTCTTCTAGAAACAGCAAGTGACCCTGGATGGGCTCTCACTATTTTGTAAGTGATTTATTTCCACAAAACTGTTAACTGGAGCAGAGACTAAACCACATAAATTGAACCTCAACAGATAGAGTAAAATATTTCCTGTTCACAGCCAACTCCTTTAATTACCTAAAAAAATATATAGATTCAAAGGAAGAACACTGCATTCCCCATCCTAATGCCATTACATTGGACGGTGAATCCACCAGACATCCCTGGATACTAAAGGGTAGTTGGTGACCTCTAAACAGGAAAAAGTTCAGAAGAAGTAAGGCTCCAGGCTTTTGAAGCTGTTGTTTCCCGGGGAAAGCACTGGTCTTGGAGTTAGGAAAGCCTGGGTTCAGATGACACCTCAGACACTTATTGCATAACCATGGACAAATCACTTAACTTCTCTATACCTAGTTTCTTCATCTGTAAAATAAAGGATGTAGAATTAATGGCCTCAGGGCAGCTAGGTGGCTCAGTGAGTAGAGGGCCGGCCCTGGAGTCAGAAGGACCTGAGTTCGGATCCGGCCTCAGACACTTAATCCACACAAATACAAAAAAACCTAGCCGTGTGACCTTGGGCAAGTTACTTAACACCAATTGCCCTAAAAAAAGGGGCGGCTAGGTGGCGCAGTGAGTAAGAGCGCCGGCCTCGGAATTGGGATGACCCGAGATCGAATCCAGCCTCAGAAAATGAGCACCTGCACACAAATAATGACTAGCCGTGTAACCTTGAACAAGTTACTTAACCCCAATTGCTTATTAAAAAAAAAAAAGAATTAATGGCCTCTAAGATCCCTTCAAGCTCTATGATTATGATCCTGAACGTCCTGCAGTGAGTAACAGTTGGTCCATTATCTTTTTTGCAGATCAATCCAAATTCTCTCCTTCTAGCCCTCTCTCTCCTATAATTGCCAAATCTAAAAATTCCTTGAAGCTATTTGTGCATAGATGCCACACTAGTAATTCCAACTAAATGTTCCTTATTTCTTTTGGCATTACCATACACCCACTCATTCAGCTTTGACCCATTCTTGACTATTCTTCTTTTTGTTTTGTACTTCCCCAATTTGCCTTCACACACACACATACACACACACACACACACACACACATATATACTTCAACTACTGTCTTATCATTTTCATATATGTGTGTGTGTGTGCATGGATGCACGTATTCCTTTCCACTTCTACTGCCTCTTCTTTACTGAAAGTCTTCATTATTTTTCTACATGATGTATTATAGTAACCATGATACCTAATCTCCCTACTTTTGGTTATTTCCCCTATGATTTTTTCTTAATATAACTGCCAAAGTAATCAAGTACTAATAATGCATGTGTAAATGATCACATAAAATTGCAGCAACTACAGTCTACATCATTTACTAGTTCTTTATTGCCTATTTAAAAAAGATAAATTCTTTAGCCTGGCCTTCAAGGCCTTTCATAAAATTTTTCTTTACCTATCCTTTCCAAGCTTCTGCTACATTACTCCCCTTCATTCACTTCACACAATTGTCAAACTGGGCTATTTCCTCTATAGTTACATCCTTACTTCTCCCAAAGGTATGTCTTTGTTTATGCTGCCCCCAGTGACTTGAAAGGACTCAACTTGAGATCTTTCCTAAGCTTCTTCATGAATGACTCTACATTAGCTCAGATGACAACTATTCCATAAGGCCTTTCTTAATCTCTGCCCCACTCCTAGTTAAAATTCACATTTCTCCTCTTAATTTTTTAGGGCATGATATTTGATCTCTTTCATACATTTATTAATTTAAATAGGTCCACTTTGACTTCATTCTCTAGAATGTATTGCTCTAGAACAATAACAACATCATAGTTATTGGTGATATTAAGGTCATTCTTGGATAGTTCTTTTGTATATTCTTGTCACCTCCTCTTAATCTCTTCTGTTTCTGTTAAGTCCCTACCATTTTTCTTTTATTAGCCAGTTTTTCATTATTAAATTGTATTTTTAATTTATGGAATAAAACAAGCATTTCTATAATATAGTACAGTAAAAAAAAAGATTTCACATGAAACTGAAAATCTACCATGTACAACATGCTTTCAAACATAAAACAAAATCATCAGTTAAATTTCATTTTTTCTTACCCCTGACCACTTTTGCATGAAATTTCACTTTGTATCCCTAATTTTTTGAAGAGATTTCTTGTTTCTCCCATTCTATTTTTTGCATTGCTCATTTAAGAAAACTTTCTCTTTCCTCACTCTTCTCTGTAATTCTGCATTTACTTGGACATATCTTTCCCTTTCTCCATAACCACTTTCCTTCTTTCCCCAGATATTTGTAAAGTCTCATCAGACAGCCATTTTGCTTTCTTACTCTTTATTTTCTTTGGATTTTTTTTTTTGCTGCCTTCTGTACAACATTATGAACACTGTTCATAATTCTTCAGACCTCTATTAGGTCTAATCCCTTAAGTTTATTCATCACTTCTACTTCATATTCATAGGAGATGTTATTAAGGTTATATATATATATATATATATATATATATATATATATATATATATATATATATATATATATATATAGACTAAGGGTTTTCCCTCCTTTCTTCAACTTAACTCTGAATTTTACAACCAAAAACTCATGATATGAGCCACAGTAAGCTCCAGGTCTTCTTCATCTTTGACTAGAAGGTATATATCAATCTGATGTCAATATTAACCATCTGGTTATGTCTATGTGAAGAGTCACCTTTTGGGTTGTTTAAAAAGGGTAACCAGTGAGTTATTTTGGCAAAACTCTAGTAATCTCTGTCCTGCTTTGTTTTTTCTCCAAGTTCAAACTCACCTGTCATTGTAATTATCTTTTGATTTCCCACTTTAGCACTCCAATCCCGATGATGTTTTGCAGGGTATTTTTAGTGTTATTTCTAGAAGATTTTGTAAGTCTTCATAGAACTGAGAAACTTTTTCCTCTTTAGCATCAGTGGCTGGAGCATAGACTTGTATTCCTGTGATGTTTAATGGTTTGTCTTGGATTCAAACAGATAGCATTTTGTCATTTTTGAGATTATAAAGCAATACAGCTTTTCTCACCCTTTTATGGACTACGAGGGCTCTCCATTTCTTTTAAGGATTCTTGCCCATAGTATTATATGTATTGATCACCTGAATTATATTAAACCCATTCAAGTTCATTTAAGTTCACTGACCCCCAAAATATCAACAGATCTTACTTTAAGATCTCTTTGCCATATTGATCTTTACAGCTTTGGACTTTCCTTGACCCACTAGACACATCTGCAGCTGAGCTTCCTTTCAAATTTAGCATAGCTGCTTCATTAGAACTAATACTATTAGGGGCTGTTAGATGGCGCAGTGAGTAAAGCACTGGCCCTAGAGTCAGGAGGACCTGAGTTAGACACTGAACACAAAAACTAGCCTTGTGACTTTGGGCAAGTCATTTAACCCCAATTGCTCTCCAAAAAGAAAAAAAAAAAAGAACTAATACTACTTGCATTTGTTCTCCTCTCTTGCCCAGTAGTAAGTTGAATACATTCTGATCTGAGAGGCTTGTCTTCTGATGTTGTATCTTTTTTTCATTTTAATACTGTCCATGAAATTTTTTTGGCAAAGATACTGGCATGTTTTGCTATTTCCTATTCCAGTGGATCAGCTTATGTCAGAACTTTCTACTACAATCTGTCTTAAGTAACCATATACAGAATAGCTCATAGTTTCATTGAGCTGCAAAAGCCCCTCTGCCACAAGATATTGATTTGGGAGGGGATACACACACACATACACACACACACACACACACACACACACACACACACACCCCTTCTTCCCTCTTTGAACCAATTCAGATTAGAGTGAGTTTCAAGCTCACTACTCACTACTCCCCCCCAATCCACTATAAAAACTGTTCCTATGTGCCTCTGTTATGATTTTCCACATTCTACCTCTCCCTTCCTCCTTTTCCCAATGTATTACTCTTTCTTACCCCTTCAGTTGTTGTTGTTGTTGGTTTTTGAGATCATTCCAACATAATTGACTCACATCCATGCCCTCTGTCTACGTAGATGGCTTCTACCTGCCTTAATAATGATACAGTTCTTAGGAATTACATCATCTTCCCATCTAGAAATGTAAATAGTTAAAATTTATTGAATCTCTTATTATTTATTCTTTCTGTTTGCCTTTTTATGCTTCTCTTGAATCTTATATTTTAATGTCAATTTTTTCTATTCAGCTCTGATCTTTTCATCTGGAAAGCTTGAGAGTCCTTTATTTCATTGAATATCCATTTTCCCCCCTGCAGGATTATACTCAGTTTTTCTGGGTTCTTTATTGTAATCCTAATGCCTTTACTCACCCATGTTCCTAACCTACTGAATTCTGGATGTGCCTATTCATATAAGGTCAGTACTAAAATTCTATTTTATAGCCATTATCTACCAGATAATTAGTAGATTGTACTCATGCTGATTGCCCTGCAGTGCCAAACCCCACCCCTTGGAATTTTTTTTTAAATCATTAGGGAAGAAAGCAATTATAAGTTACAGTAATAAATAACCTATTACATTTAAATTAGAAATGTCAGCATTTGAATAATCCACTATTTGACCCATTATAGGACAGTGACAATGAGAAGTCAATGTCTTTAAATGGGAGACTCATTATGTATAAAGGCCAATAATAGACTTTGTAGAAATAGAATTGAAAGAAAGGATATATATATATGTGTGTGTGTGTGTGTGTGTGTGTGTATACACATATATTCTCTTTATCAGAAATGTACATATAAATTTTATAAAAATTTTCAAAACATATGTGGTTACTGATATATTTATTGATGCCATAACTACCTTAGGGCTTTCACCTGAGAGGAAAGCTGGTTGATTATGCTGGCTGTATATTATCCTCTGCCAACACTCCCATATACTGCCATGCATGCTGGTGGCCACCTGATAAATATATTTTTGAGGACAGATTTCACTGACTCTCTAAATGGGGCTACACTCAGTGTACAACTGGGGGAGAGAATCTGAATTGATCTCATTGCATATAACCACATAGCAGATTTTCCCCACATAAATCACTATACTGTCATCTGCAAGATCTTCAAATCTAATATTTCCATATTTTAGGAACATGTACTTTGCAAGAGAGGGGCAGAAAGAAAAAGACAGAAATAGAGACAGACAGACACACACACACACAGTCACACATGCAGGCACACACACATACACAGCCAGATAGAGACAGAGACAGAGGCATAAGAGAAGCATCAATTGAAAAATCATAAAACTTAAGAATGTTCACAGTCCCATGGAATATTAGAATTGGATACCATCTCAGATATTATCTAGCCCAACCAGAAGCTGCACAAGAATTCTGTTATATTTCCAAATGTGTCACCCAGTTGTTCCCTGAATATCTCTAATATGAGTGAATGCATTCCCTCCAGAGCTTACTTTGGATTATTTTGGATAGAACTAATTTTCAAGGAGCTATCCTTTTCATGATGCTGAAAACTGTTTCTATAGATACTTCACCCGTTTTTCCTAGTTCTGCCTCGTGGGACAATTTTGCCTGTATTCCCCTAGATACTCTCTATTTTGATGCCTTTCTTAAATATGATATACAAACCTGAATATAGTATTGCAGAGGGGGAAAGAACATGGAAGAGTGCAGAGGGATTATCCCTTCTGTGGACTCTCTTATAGTAGTCCAAAATTGCATTAGCTATTTTTTTGTTGGCTGCCATATCACATTGACTCATATTGCAGTGGTAGTCTATTAAAACACTAAAATTTTTTATATTAATTACTGTCTAGCCATTCATCTTCTAATTCAGCTTAGTACATATGTTTTAAATGCCTGCTAAGCTCTAAGACACTTAATAACTGCTAGAAATACAAAGATGAAAAATAATATTGTCCTAGTCCCTAAAATTCTCCCTCTTCCTAGCTTCCCTATTCCTGTCAAGGTCACCACCATCCTATTCACACACTTAGGCTCATGGACTAAGTATAATCCTCAACTCCTCACTCTCATCCTGATATACAAGTCTGTAATCAAGTTCTGTTTTTTTTAATATTTTTAATTTATTTTAATTTAATTTAAATATTTTTAAATATTTCTCCCATGCATCCCATTCTCTCCACTTATACTGCTACCACCCTGCTGCAGGTCCGCAGCACTCCACAATAATCCTTGTATTATTTCCATCTACTTCTGGTTGTTCTATCTGCCTCTAATTGTTCTCCCTGCCTCAATTTTCTTCCCACTCTAGTCCGTCCTCTACTCAACTTTGAAAGTGATCTACCTAAACCACAGATCTGACTGCACCTTTCCTCAATTCAAAAAAATCTAGTCATTCCCTGTTGCCTCCACGGTCAAATAGAAAACCTGGTCTTCATTTGTTCTTGAAAGCCTTTAACATATAGGCCCCTTCCTTCCTTTCCTGTCCTCTTACATCATATAGCTCTCCACATTCTCATGGATCTGATGACACTGTCCTCCTTGTTGTTCCTTGCATAGAATTCTCTCTCCCAATTCCATGCATTTTCTTTGAAAGTCTCCCTTACCTTAAATGAGCTTCATCCTCATCTCAAACTCCTGGCTTCCTTGGCTTCCTTTGGATCCCCACTGAAATCCCACCTTTTATAGGTAGTCTTTCCCTGACCCACTTCATGCTATTTATTTCTTTCCGAGCTCCAACTACCATGTGTATATTCTATGGGTATAGAACTGTCTGCATGTTATCTTTGCCATCATAATATTATCTCTTTGAGTACAAGTACTGTTTTTGCCTCTCACTGAATACCCAGCTTGACACAGTGCCTGGACATATTATGTCCTTAAAAAATACTTGTTGATTTACTGATTTGAATTCAAGGAATTTAAATTTTGTTAAAGGAAATAAGATACTTCAGTGAATAAGTATGGGAAAATGGTAGGATATGATAAGAAAAAAAGGACATGTAAATAACAAAGAACTACAAATGAGAATCAAGAGGGAGAGATCACTTTCTGTAGTAGTAGAGGGAGAATCAGAGATCTTATTAGAAAAGATATTATCTAATTAAAGTCCTAAAGTAAAAGAAACCCTACAAAAGATAGGAAGAAGGAATAGCACATTTCAAGTATGCATTAGTCTTTAGGAAGATGTGGAGGTAAACTAAGAAAAACTACACAAGAGAACACATAGCAGCACACTTTGGTTGAAATGCAGAATGAATAAATGCAAGTTTGGGTAAGAAACTTGGAAATGTAGGTGGGGTCTAGAGAAGCCTGTCATTAAAGTTCTTCAACAATGGATTTTATCCTGGTATACGCAACAGGAAGCCTCTAAATTTTTTTCATAATAAATGATTGTCACCATCTTCTGTGTGTTCAACAATCAATGGAGCCATTAGAAATGAGAAGAAAATCATAAATTATCTTTCATTGCAGGTCAGACAAGATTGAAAAGGTATATAATGAATAATTTTCTAAGCATCTCTCTAAGACTAATTTGAAGACAAGTTGTTCAGGTAGCCATAAGTAATTGTCCCAATATGGAATGATGAAGTCCCTCTATAGGGGGAGGTATGAGTTAAATAGTTAATTTTATCTTTAGGATGATGATTTTCTAGAGATCATGAAATGCAAAAGAAGAACCAAGTGGGAAATGATGAGTCCCATTCCCAGGTGCTCTCCTCAAATAGAAAAACTGAAAGTAGCTTCCAGATGTCTATCTCAATCTTCTCTAACCACTGGGATGGGGGGACCTCAGAGGCAAGGGTTGCTGAGGAGATGCACACTTCAGAGTTGATTTCATATTGCTAAAATGAAGGCTGTCTACACACCAAAATATTTTTGTGATGACAAAAAAATTGGAAGCAAAGTAGATGATCTCTGCTGAGGGATGGCTAAAAAAAATTTAGCACAAAAATAAAATGGAATATTACTGTGCTCTGAGAAATGAAAAAAAAACGTGATGAATACAGAGAAAGAACTACCTAAACTTATAAAAAATGAAGTAAACAGAGTTAAGAAAAGAATCTACACAATGACTAAAACAATGTCAATAGAATGAACAGTAGCCATAATGCACTCAAAAGTGAATTCTACTAAATTATAAAGAATAAATTTGGTTGCTGAGAAGAGATATTAGACCACCTTCCATTGCAGAAATAGAAGGCCCACTAGTGTAAAATATTTGCTATAATTTCTGATTTTTAATATATTGATCAATTTTATTCATTCCTTTTCTCATCTTTTTTATTTCTTTTAAAAATTTATTTGTTGGGGCAGCTAGGAGGCACAGTGAATAGAGCACCAGACCTGAAGTCAGAAGGATCTGAGTTCAAATGCAGCCTCAGACACTTAACACAAAACTAGCCATGTGACCTTGGGCAATCACTTAACCCCAATTACCCTACCTTCCCCCACCTCCTAAAAGCAAAAAAAAAAAAAAAAAAAAAATCTTTGCTGTAAGAGAATACTTGCTTAGAGGCATGTGGAAAAAAATCTATGTAATGTTAAAATAAAAGCTACCTGTAAAAATCTATTTAAAAAAAGAAAATTAACTGGTCTACTATCTTGCAATGGCTATGAGTTGGGTCCCATTGATCCAGATTTCTCCTGGTTGCTTATTCATGTCCAGTGCTTCAGAATTCCCATAGCATTTTTTTCATGCCTTTCTTATAGCACTCTTCAAATTTCCTTTGCATTATAATTATCTATGTCATTTCCTCTTGTTGAGTCATTTCAATCTTGTCCAACTCTTTGTGACCCCATTTCAGGTTTTCTTGGCAAAGATACTGGAGTGATTTGCATTTCCTTCTCCAGCTTATTTTACATATGAAGAAACTATGGCAAACAGGGTTAAGTGACTTTCCCAATTTCATGTAGATAGTGTCTGAGGGTGGACTTGAATTCATGAAGATGAGTGTTCCTGACTTTTAGCCCAGTGCTTTACTCATTGCACTGCCAACTGCCCCTTCATCTCCTCTACTAAAACATATACTTTTCATGGCAGAAGAGGTCTTTTTTCAGTTTGGTGTTCATCTTAATACTTGGTACATTGTAGGTGCTCAGTAAATATCTGAATAGATGAATGAATAAATGATGATGTCAGAAGGGATGACCCCAGTCTCATTGGCAGCCTAATCATCAATTCATTAGCACATAGGTGTGGCTAAGAAAAGAATCATGCCCATGAAAGGGTCAGATCTTTGTATTACACTGGAACATTTGAAAAGGGAGGAGATACTGCATAAATGTTTCACAAACCAAATGATAAAATATTGATTCAAATTTCACAATTAATCCTTGTAGCTGCCTCAGCTTTGAATAATTTAGGCAAATCTATCAGTTGGCTTGTTTGCTCCCTTCCCATGATTGAGTAGAATTGCTTTCTGGGGAGAAAAGAGTATAGTTTTTAACCCAACAACATCAGCTTAAATTCCATTAATTACCCATCATGGTAAATATTAATTCCCTGGAAGTGCTCAGCCTAACTTTCCAGGAAGTCTTTTGTAGCTTACAATTATGGCCCAAACTCTGAATCTTTCTCTCCCCTGCCTTGCCTCTACTTCCTAATAAACTTCCATAGGGTTAGTAGTAGGTCTCTGCCTTTACTCATCCTGAGTCTGGAAGCTTTTGAGCACTAAGACCTCATCTCATTGTTGACCTGTAGCTCCTAACTGTATGGTTCCACTCAAAAAGCCCAGCTCATATTTAAAGAAAAAGAAGAGGGACTTTTTTTTAATTAAAGAATCAAATTATACACACACACGTTATATATCTTATGTGTGTATATATAATGTATATATTATGCATATATGTTTGTATGTGTGTGTGAGTTTATGTGTGTATATATTACATGTAATATATACATACATAAACATACATATAGACAAGATTATTATTTGTCCAGGTAAATATAATAAATGCCACAAAAGAGGTATGAACAAAATGGTATGGTAGGGAGATTTCTTCTGGGGGATGACAGTGAAAAGGCAAGTCTTTGTGGAGGAGGTGGCATTTTAAGGAGGGATAAGATCCATTAGATCCAGATTAGGGGAAGGAAAGAGTATTCCAGGCTAAGGGACCATGTGAGCAAAAACCCACCTGGAGATCTAGAGCCCAAATTGCTCAGGCTGGAATTTGAGGTCCCTTACATTTCCCCAATATTTTCAGCTTTATTTAACCCCTAAATGTACTCCAGAAAAAAATAATTTTAATTATTTCCCTGACCCTGTTCTCCATTTTCTTCAAGGCTAATATCAAATGCCTTGAATTGTAGTTATTCGTGTCCATCTTAACACTTCTATACTGAATACTCCTTGAAGGCAAGGGTTCTGTCTTCATTATCTTTATTTATCTCATGGTTCCTGTCACAAGGCCTTGTGTTCAATAAATTCTTTCTGCTGCTTTAGCTACCAGGAGTTGGAAGGTTCCTTCAACTGTTCCTACTTCTTCCCACTTTGCATTTGCACATAAATAAACAAATGTTTATTTATGTATCTTTCAAATTTATTCTGTGTGAATAAGAGGCCTTAGGATGAAATGCAAAAGCTTCAGTTTTTGGTTTCCTAAAGGAAACTTTAAAAAGTTAAATAATCCTAAACTATACTGTCAATTCACTGTAGTTCATTCATATCAACTTCCAAAAGCTACTCCCTAGGGCTTCCATGCTGCTCCCCTACTGGCACATTCCACCTTCACACAGAAGCCATAATTGGTGCATCCTTACTAAAATTAGTGTCAGCACAGCTTCTAAATTCATCAAAGCTACATCATATCCACCTTCTGGCTGCTTGCTGATCCCCCCTAAATACCTGCAAGCAAGAAATTCGATTTGCAAATTCCCTTGTAATGGTAAGAAATGGGAGAAGGAAAGTATTTGGATTTGTCTTTCCCCTTACTGCCCCTGCATTCTTCAAAGACCTAACCACTTTTTTTTTTTTTGCTATGCCCGTAGTCTGTCATTTTGTATTCAAAAGAGTCTAGGGTTGGCATTATTATTTATCTCATTATGTAAGTTAAGGAAGGAACAGGGATTCAACCTACCATCTCATTGCCATGTGGGATTGTGAGGAAATTCCCAGTATAAACGTATAAGATGTTCTCTTTGAATTAGTATTTGAGAATTGCTTAGAATAGAAAGTGGCAAAGTGATATATCAGTATGTATCATTGGTGGTTCTTGGACTCAGTTCCATCTCCCTCCAAGCCCCATTCTCTATACAATCTATGACAGTTACCTCTCAGGTTAAAAAAAAAAAAGTTAAAGCAGATCAGTATTATTACTAGGACTAGACTGCTAACCTCTACTGAACAGTACTTCCTGTAGCTTGACAGGCTGGCTTGTAATATCCAGAGAATTTTGTGTATGTATTGCTGCCCTCTCCTGGAAGATAGCAGACCTGTTTTTCTTCCTCATTGATTTAAGATCATCAGTTTTTTCATGCAATCTTTCCAGTGCTTGTCAGCCCGTCACACATTACTGACCTTATCAGCAGTTGATCCACTGACCCTGAAACCTCTGAAATCATTGACAATTATCTAGCTCCTAAGTCATTCAGACCATCACACCAGTCAATTTAATGGCTGGCAATGACACTCGATGCTTTTTGCAGCATTTACACCCCAGAGCCCCAACAGAAAGGCAGGAGCAAGGAGGCAGGGCCTATTGTTCATTTGGGGGTGAAGGGCAATGGCTACAGAGGGTTACAAATGTGACCAGAATAGTCATGGCATGCTGCTCCTCACCCCCAACCCAAACACATAGAGTTTAAGCTCCTGAAATAGGAAAAATTAGGAACACACTGCAGAGTGGTGCCCCTAAGAGGTTTCTCCTTTTCCCCTGCCTGAACTTCAAGAAGAACCATGCATCTCCTGAAGCAGACTTCCAGAGGAATGGGCAATCTGTGCATGAACAACTGGAGAAATCATTTTATATTAGGCTGGAAGTGTACAGAGAACACTATAAGTGATTTGGATATGATTCCTCTTGTTGTATGATGGACAGTACTTCCCACCAGTTCAATTCATTCACAGGAACAGGGCCAAGGCACAGGGCAGACACTGCAATGAGCCAGACGAGATTCAATCCCACTAGAATCTTGTTCTCTTGACCCCAACCCACACCACCAGTCTACCTACAATTAAATTGTCAGCAAACCCTGGATTCATTTGTCCTATTTCTTCCCTCTCTTCTAACTATCAACAATGGATTTAAGCTTGCCTTATTGATTCTCTATCACATAGCTCTTTCCCATAAGTTAATCCATCCCCATCTGCCAGAAGACAATATAATTAATACAAAGAAGAGATGTAGTGTATGGCATCATTCGAGGGGAAGGCATACACATAAGGTACATGGTGTATTAATGTGTCATTGCCAAGCCCTGCCATCACTGGTGATGAAACAATGAGACAACATTTGGGAAGGTGAGAATTGCCCTTTCTAAGGGAAGGTGACTCCACTGTTCCTCCCTGGGGCTTCACAACAGAAGCTGATCAGGTATCCTACAGCAGAAGGTGATGGTGAAACTGTCACTCTTTTCCAAGAGACAGAATCATTAAAACAATAATAGTTTTTAACATTTATGGAGCACTTTGTCTTTTGTTGTAACTTTTAATTGATAGAAACTCATTCTCTCTCCCACAACTTCCCCTTCCACACTGAAAAACAAAACCCTTGTTAAAATATGCATATCAAGCAAAACAAATTCCAAAATATACATACACATATATGCCATATGTGTTATATGTATACATTTTATATACAACATAATATATAGTTTTATATAACAACATATAGTAGCATAATATATGCATATCTGTATATTCATGTATTTGTGTATGCATATTTGTCTGGATGTGTATATAGATCTATATACATGTATATACTTATGTATGTGTGTATAATACATTTATATGTATATGTGTATATACTTTATATACATATGTAAATAGAGTATTGTGTGTACCTTCCCCTCTTTATAAAGAGGGTGGTAAGAGAAAGGCAGTGTTCTTTGCACCAGTGCTCCAGGTTTAATTCAATCTCCTTCTACTCTGCTGACCCTCTTCTCTTTCCCTTCAGAGCTCAATCATAAGTTCTTATTCTTTCTTTTTTTTCCTTTTAAACTCATCATCATAATTCACTCTCCATGGTTAGAGTTCATTTTTCTCTGGAATAATTCTTCCCTTAATTAAACCTCCTCTTATTCCCACTTCTTTTCTCCTCCTTACCCCCCCCCCACTATCATACCCCTATTTCCTTTTGGATTGAAATCTATTTCTCTACCCAATTGTACATAGGTGGATATAGTTTCTTTATAATTACTCTTTTGTATTTTCCTTTTATTTTGTTTTGATTCTATGTTTATTTGACTCTATATTTGTATTTCAAAGTTTCTACACATCTATTCACATTTCATCAGAAATGTTTGGTAGTCCTTTCTTTGACAAAGGGATACATTTTCCCCCTATAAGCTTAAATTCAGTTTTCTTGATTAAGTTATACTTGGTTGTAAGATAATATCCTTTGATTTCTGAAGTAACATATTCCCAGCTCTCTACTCTTATAAAAGAGGCAGCTGGGACCAATTAATAGACTGATTAGCCTGGAGTTAGGAAGATTTATCTTCCTGAGTTCAAATCTGGCCTCCGACACTTACTAGCTGTGTGACTCTGGGCAAGTCACTTAATCCTGTTTGCCTCAGTTTCCTCATTTATAAAATTTGCTGGAGAAAGAAATGGCAAACCATTCTAGTATTTTTGTCAAGAAAACTCCAAAGTATTCACAACAAGTTGGTCATGAATGAAATGAGGGAACAACAACAATTGTTAAAATGGTAGCTACTAAATCTTGTGTCATTCTGAATATAACACCTTGGTTCTTGAATTTTTTCTTTCTGGCTTCTTGCAGCATTTTTTCCTTTGACTTGAAAAGGAAGGATATGCGCTATAATATTCTTGTTAGTTTTCATTTTGCTCTTTTTGGAGAAGATCAATGGGTTCTTTATAGTTGTAATTTATTCCATGTTTTTAACCAATTGGGAGAGTTTAGAAAATGATATCTAGGCTCTTCTTTTTGTCTTCGATTTAAGGTAGTCATATGATTCTTTTTTTTTTTTTTTTTGCCTTTTGGAGGGCAATTGGGGTTAAGTAACTTGCCCAAGGTCACACGGCTAGGTTTTTGTTTGTGTGTGCGTTAAATGTCTGAGGCCGGATCCAAACTCAGGTCCTTCTGACTCCAGGGCCGACACTCTACTCACTGCACCACCTAGCCGCCCCAAGTCTAATGATTCTTAAATTATCTTTTAAAAAAATAAAATATATTCTAGGTCCATATTTGATATGAGATACATTTTCTATTTTTTTATTCTTTTGACTTTGTTATAATATTTCTTGTCATCTCTTAGATTCACTAACTTCTAATAAGAAATTTTATGAAGCACCGACTGTGTTCCAGGAACCATACTAAGCACAAGGGATAAAAAAGGAGTTACCTTTACCTCAAAGAGCTTACCATCTAATGGAGAAGACAACATGCAAACAAATTTGTAGAAAGCAAACCATATACAGGATAGATAGGAGATAATTAACAGAAGAAGCACCCTAGAATTAAGAGGACTTGGGGAAGTCTTCCTATAGAAGATCTGATTTTAGTTGTGACTTAAAGGTAGCCAGAGACTTCAGTAGTTGGAGTTTAGAATGGAGAAGAGGGTTCCTGGCCTGGGAAACAGCCAGATAAAATGCCCAGGGCAAAGAGACAGATTGTTTTGTGCATAGAAAAGGGAGGAGGTCAGTATAACTGGATCAAAGAGGGTAAGATATAGGAATACTATAGGGTAGCAGGAGGGATTGATTACTAAGGGTTTAGAATGACAAAATATTTTCTATTTGATCCTTAATGTGATAGAATGCTGCTGGATTTTATTGAGTAGGGACCATGAAATGATCAGATTTATACTTCAGGAGTATCACTTTAGTGGCTCAATGAAGGATGGACTGGAGTAGAGAGAGAATTAAGGCAGCCAACCCACCAGCAATAATCCAGGTGTCAAGTGAAGATCTGCACATAGAGTGGTGTTAGTGTCAAAGGGAACAAGGGTTATATACAAGAGATGCTGCAAAGTAAAATCAATGGTCATTGGCAAAAGTTTGGATATGGGTAGGGGGATGTGAGCAATAGTGAGAAGGTCAGGATGAATCATAGATTGTGAGCTTGAGGGACTGAAAGGATGGTATTTGCCCTCGTTAGTATCAGGGAAAGTAGGAGTAGGGGTAAGAGGAGCTTAGGGGAAAAGACAATGAGTTATGTTTTGACCATATTGAGTTTAAGAAGTCTAGTGGACATCCAGATTGAGATGTCTGAAAGTCAATTGGAGATGAGATTGGATATCAGCAGAGAGTTTGGAGCAAGAGAGGTTGATTGGATAATCAACAACATAGATATGATAATTAATCCATGGCAGCTGATGAACTCACCAAAAGAAGTAGTGTAGAGGAAGAGGAGAAGTCCTGAGACAGAATCCTGAGGGGGACCTAGAGTCAAATGGTGTGCTCTGAAAGAAGGTCTAGCAAAGGAAATGGGTCAAAGGATATGAACAGGCAATTCTCAGAGAAAGAAATTAAAGATATCTATAAGCATATGAAGAAATGCTCTAAATCACTACTGATTAGAGAAATGCAAATCAAAACAACTCTGAGATACCACATCTCTCCAGTCAGATTGGCTAAGATGACAAAACAAGAAAGTGACAAATGCTGGAGAGGATGTGGACAAATTGGAACACTGATACATTGCTGGTGGAGTTGTGAACTTATCCAACCATTCTGGAGAGCAATCTGGAATTATGCCCAAAGGATTATAAATAATTTCATACCCTTTGACCCAACAATACCACTCCCAGGGTTATATCCCAAAGAGATCATAGAAGTGGGAAAAAGATCCATATGTACAAAAATATTTATAGCAGCCCTTTTTGTGGTTGCAAAGAATTGGAAACTAAAGGGGTGCCCATCAATTGGGAAATGGCTAGACAAGTTGTGGTATATGAATTGTACTATAAGAAATGAGGAGGTGACAGATTTCATAATTACCTGGAGAGACTTATACAAACTGATGCTGAGCGAGAAGAGTAGAATCAGAAGAAATTTGTATACAATCACAGACATACCATATCTGTGATGACCAATTATGACAGACTGGATTCTTTTCAGCAATGCAGTGATATAAGTCAACCCCGAAAGACTCAAGAAAGAGAGAAACGCGCCAACCAGTGATATAACTAGAAAGAACTGAGCCTGAATCCTGATGGAAGCAAACTAAATGATCTTTTTCTTTTCATTGTTTGGTTTTATTTCTTCTTTACCATCTTTCATCCCACCTAGTACAATACACCTTTGTCATTGGAAGAATGTCTAATATGAATGTATTTGCAGATCCTATACTGGACTATATGCTGTCGTGGGGGGCGGGGGTAGGGAAGTAAAGGAAATTTGAAAATCAAGGAACTATGGAATTGAATCTTGTTAACTGAAACTAAACTAATAAATTAATTATTTAAAAAAAAGGAAATGGTCAGATGAGTAGAATCAGAACCAGCAGAGAGTGATGTCCCAAAATCCCAGAGGCGAGAGTTTTAGGAATCTAGAGTGATTAGCAGTATCTAAGGCCACAGAGAGGTCAAGGAAAATGAGGAATGAAAAAGGACCACTGTATTTGGCAACTTAGAGATCATTACTAACTTTGGAGAAAGCAATTTCAAGTGAATAAGGTCAGAGATCAGATTGTAAAGGGTTAAGAGTAAGAGGAGGGAAGTGAAGGTATCTCTTAAAGATGGTCTTTTTTAAAGACATTAGCTACAAAGGACAGAAGAGATATAGAATGATAGTAAGGATGGAAGGATTAGGTGAGGTGTTTGGGGTTTTTTTCAGGCTGGGGGAGACATGGGAATGTTTGTATACAGTAGGAAATGAGACGATAGAGAGGTAGAGATTTGAAATAAATGAAAAGTTATGGATGACAGAGGGAAGACATTTGTCAGTGGGGATGGGATGGAATGAGATCACTTGAACAAGTAGAGGGGTTTCCTTGGTAAGGAGCAAGGCCAGCTCATCATGTGAGATAGGCTGGAAGGGAAGAGAGTGGCAGAATGCACCAGGGTGAAATAAGAAGGAATAGATGAGAGAACAAAGTTCGCAGAGAATAGCCTCAATTTCCTTCTGTAAAATATGAAGCAAGGTTCTCAGGTGAGACACTGGGCGGGGGGAGGGGGGATACAATGGTGCAATGGGAAGTTTGGAGAGAGGTGAAAAAATTTGAAAGAGCTAATGTGGAGGGTGGGAAAGTGACTTGATAAGGGATA
Source organism: Gymnobelideus leadbeateri (assembly GCA_011680675.1). Lineage (NCBI taxonomy): Eukaryota > Metazoa > Chordata > Mammalia > Diprotodontia > Petauridae > Gymnobelideus > Gymnobelideus leadbeateri. The sequence continues at coordinate 44,311 of WOXC01011555.1, read as the reverse complement.
TGTAGTAGGATTGTCTACCAACAGTCAGGACCCAAATGAGTTTGTGTAGTGTACATTTGTCATCAACTTAGAAGAGTTGCATTATTTTCTCCACCTTCATTCAGCAGCCACTGTGTAGGATTGAGAGTGACAAATGGTGATGCAAGACTGGTGCTTAACTGGGCATAATTAGCAATATAATGATGGGGTAAGGATTAAAGAGAGTAGAAATGTGTAGAGCTGAATTGGTCAACCAAGAGATCAAGAGGTCAAAATGGGAAATAGGGAGGGGGGAGACAATGTATAGTGCAAAACAGATGGACTGGGTGAAAAAAAAGCAAACAAACAAACAAACAAAAGAAAACCTGAGTGGCCAATGGATTTGAAATCACTGTTAGGATGAAGAATAGAGTTTCATATGAAAAGACAGAAAGAGAAGTGAAAATCTCTATGGTAGGATAAAAGGGTTTCAAAATTCTTTGACATAGAAATGGTACATTTGGGGGTGATGGTAGGATTAAGGGTATATTCATCTTTGTGTATGGCTGAGGTGGGGTGGAAGAGTAGCTCATGGGAAAGGTTACTCATAGGTTAAGGAAATGAGTGGTTAGGATATTTGAGGAAGAATCAATATGTATGATGTCCCTTAGTATGAGAAAAAGAAATGGGAAGGAGAAAAAAATAAGCTAAGTAGTGTTGTTATGTTGTTCATCCTTCATTTTCAAAGAGGACCAAAGATAGCATGAAGTACATTAATGAGCACGAATGGGATCTAAGTGAGGCAGAGATGCACAAAGTCATCAGCCTCATTGTCTCTTCCAGCATCATCAAAGCCCAGTGGCAATACAAAAGTCAAGACAACCAGTGATGGCCTGAGATTCATTGGATGATCTTGGTGTCTTTTAGCTCTAAGCACTCCACAGAGCCTGCTTCATCTACCTTCATGGCTATTGGAAAAAATTGCTCTCATCCACCCATTCCACTGTGGTAAGTCTTTATCTGCTTGGGGTAGACGTCCCCCTAACTCACTGAGAGGGCTGTTGGTTACCCTCAACCTGGTTTAGCTCACATGCCAAAATGACTTTACTGGTGTGTGGGTGCTATGTATGCTCCAGCTTCTTGGAGGCACAGGTGAGAGTTGGGTGGCAGGTGGACACCAACGTAGATGAGTTAAATGTTGAATTCATTGAGGCAGGAAGAGTAGACCTGTGGGTTGGCAGACAACAACTACTCAGATTTTGATTAGGTGCTAGATAAGAATAGCTTGGACCTCAAAGAAAAAGAAGTTACTGAGTGATGGAAGAAGACGTGGAAGTAGCAGTAAGGAGGAAAATTCCAATTTCCCTGCCTTAATCAGTGAACTCAGAGGAATAAGTGAAGATGTAGCTGGTACTAGAATAGATTGTATACTGTCCATTTAAAAATGTCAATGAGAATCTTACTTGGTTTGGTTTCTATTAAGCTAAACAATTTTCTTTCCAACTTTCTCTTCCTACTACTCATATTTAATCCAAATTATTTTCTCCCAAGAAAGTGTATTTCCCTATACTTTCCTCTAACACTCTCATTTCTCTTACAAAATCATTTTAACTTCATTGTAAGCTTGTGCTTCATCACTTCCAGGAATTCTAGTTGAACTTATGTCCAAGGATTATTTTTCTTTGAGGCTTTGCTTAAAAATTGTTTAGAGTTATTGTCTTCTGGACTGGTGTATTGAGCATTCCTCACACCATAATAGTTTTTAGTGGTGGGGTTCTTTTTTGCTTTGCTCATTTTTCCTACTTCATTTCTTGACTTCAGACTTTGTATTAAACTCCTACTCTCTGCTCATTTCTGAAGGGAAAATCTAGGTTTTTCTTGGGTTTTTTTGTGTCCTCTTCGGGCCTATTGCTACTTTCTTGTGGAATGGAATGTTATTTTATTCCAGGATGATAGGAGTCTCTCAGCTTGTACACCTGAAAGCTTCTAGTATACCCAAAATGGTCTCATCCAGAGCAAAGTCTGAGCACTGCTCTCCTAGTCTGAGGTCTACAAGTTGCTGACCTAGATTTTGATCTGAATGACACATACAGTCATAAGCTTTTCCACAGACTAAGTAAATTATTGTTGCACTCAGTCACTTTCAGCTATGTAGAAAGCTCTGCAGATTCAGAATGAAAAAATTGTAGGCCCTCTTTTGTTCTCTCATCTGCCCTGGTTATTCTGCTAAAAGTTTCTGACTGGACTGGAAAATGGATCTCTATTTTGGGGGTTCAGAGTCACACAGTAAATGCACAGTTTTGTTCTTTCTTGCTCAGTGCACAGCTTAGGGCTCTCAACTGATCCTCAGCCTAAAATACCACACCTAGGTATATATATACCCTCCTTAATCCAAAATGGATTTGGAACCCAGATCTGAGATGTGAGTGAAAAAAAGCTGCTTGTTGATACCTATTTCTCCTCCCTACACAAGGTCAGGGCCTTCTATATCTTGATCTAAGACCCCTTATTATGCTGATACACATCCTTAGATAGAGCTTCATTCAGTTCCTCACTGTTCAGGACACTCTTGACTGGACATAGTACCGAGCACATGCAGATCTCTCTGTATAAGTATGCTAATCCTGACTGAACACATTACTCATTGTGATTTTTTCTTTTTGGATTTTCTGATCAGGAATTGGTCTGTTTCATTTTCTACATTATTTTTGGGAGAATTATGAGGGCAATCATAATTGTTCTATTTACTTAAAATCTGCCATCTTGAATGGTCTCCACTTCTTTGTAGTTTTCAAATCATTTTCACATGCATTCTCTCCTTTGATCCTTGTGATAACCTGATTTGTCAGCAAAGATATTATCACTTCCATTTTAATTCAATTAAATCTAACAAATTACTATGATGCACATGTATGTCAATGCACTGAGCTTGGCACTAAAGATGGAGACAAGAGATGACTCATGCTTTCCAGGTGCTCACCTTCTCATCTATAGCATACTCCCTGACTGTGCATTTTCCCAAAGGTCTTTTTCTAGGCTCTCTTCTCTTCTGTTCTCTTTTTTCCATCTACTCTCTTTCCTTTCCTGATGTAATTCACACTCATCTTCTACACAAACCTTTTTGTAATAGCCCCAAACTGCTGCTGCTCTCCCTGCCAAACTACCTTGTGTTAAACTGCTTTGTATGAATTTGTGTATATTTGTTTTAGTTTTATACTGTATAGAAGAATATAACTGTGTATGGCATTTGCATATAGAAATACAAACTCATATATGTACTGATTCTTTCCTCCATTACATTGTAATCTACCTGTAAGTAGGGATTGCTCCATTCCTCGTATTTGTTTCTTTACCATCTGACATCATCATTTAGGCAATTAATAAATGCTTATTGAGAGTTGTTAATTGATAGTACAAAGATTTCCATTCAAAATTTAAGTTATAATATGCTTAGAAAGAAAAATTTGAGAGATTGCAAGGATTAGGGGTTGTGGCATGGATGAGGATGAGGTTACAAGATAAATAGAAAATATAATCCTCACTCTTTTATAGGCTTACAGTCCCAGTGGGAAATAACAAAGACACATACTCACACACAAAATACCTTTAGAAGAATGTTTCTCAAGTTAGAGCTAATGTGGTACACAATGAATACCTATTAGTTAAACTAGAACAGAGGAAGCGAGTTATTGGATTGAGTCATGAAGACTTCTTGAAAAAGGTGACTTTGAACCAGACTTTGAAGGAGGAGGTAGGAGTGGAATGATGACTATAAACGAAGACAGGGTCAACAGACCTGGAGACAAAAAATGACACACCTAAAGGAACAGAGGTAGGTATTAAAAGGTCCTGTACAGGAAAAAGTAGATACTGCTGAACAAAAACAGGAACACCAAGCTTGATTTTCTTTACTTAAACATATCTTTACAACTGAATACTTTGGGCTACTTACCACCTAATCAACTGGGGGTTGAGAATGGAGGCTCTGGATCACACCCACATGTTTAGTATTAGTTAAATATATCAAGGTCACGATAAAGATAGGGTCTGGCCACACTACGAATTTCCATTTCAAAGACAAATGCTGCCAACATGGGAAGATATTTTATCCAAATCTATGGGGGAAGAGAAAGGAGAGATGCACAATAATAATAAAAAGAAGACATTTACATGTTTTACACTTTTGATTAATATTCTCTACTCTGTCAAGTATGCCCACAAAATGCAATATACCATCTGGCAAAATTGAGCCTCAGAAAGCTTGGGGGCTAATGTTTTATAAAGCTCTAACCTCCGAAGTTTTCCAGTCTCCAAAGCATCAGACAATATGAAAGAGAACCAATGGGCTCACTTCTCGCCTAACTTTCTGACTCTCATAAAATTGCATTAGTGATTACAGTTAGGCTACATCTGTACAAGTAACTAATATAGCAACTTGTACATCGAAAGAACTTATTCAAAAAGAATGGAGTCTAAATGGCACTAAAATTGAAAGAATAATGCTGCATAATATTTCATTGAATCTATGATCTCATCTCTGTGGGTCCTTCCTCCCATAGTATTGATTGTAACACCTCCAGACCTCTCAATCTTTGGAACTCTTATTCAGTTTCTAGTAAACCCCCAATATGAGGTTTAACCAAAGTCTTAAAGGTCTTTTTCTATTACTCTTACTTGTTGCATGAGTACAAACAGGAAATCCATCAGATCCCATCCGATCTCAATATATAACCGACCAAACTCATTTTCTAGGCATATATACATCTGGTAATATATTTCATACCATATTTTACACATTATTTAGTTAATTAGCAATAATGCTAAAACCTATCCATGTTTATTTTGTATTTCTCTATTATCCTTTGTGGAAACTGTGAATATTTCTATGGAGGCTGTAACATCCCATGGTTTTCAACCACATAACAATGGCAGACAAAACACTATAGTTATCTGAAACTGTGATTTCACTGGTATAAAATGTTTCTTTTAGTGAAATTCTTCTACCAATGCATAATGGCAAATGTTAAAAATGTACAATATTATAAATTTACTTGAGACCTTAAGAACTTAATCATCTTGTCCAGGTTCTTAATAAAATAGCCAGTATGCATCAGAGGCAGGGCTTGAATCAAAGTCTTCCTGCCCCTGAAAGCTGGCTCTCTATCTACAACTCTATGCTGTAATTGCTATTAAAGTATACTGGTGAGGAAGGAATGAAGGGAGGAAGGAAGGAAGGAAAGAAGGAAGGAAGAAAGGAAGGAAGGAAGGAGAAAAGGGAGGAAGGGGGAAAAAATCATCAAATCATGTTATACTTTTTCTTCAGTCACAACATTTACTCAGCATCTGCTTAGGACAAGGCAGTGAATGGAACCAAAGATGAATAATGTATGATCCATGATTTCAACAACAGTTTAATCTACTTGGGGAGGATGAAATATTTACACAAATATGCCTGATATAAACCAACATATGATAAACATCATGGACAAAGTGGCATATAAATGCAAAAGAAGTTAGCATTCACTTCCATTTTGGGGTGATCAATGAAGATATCTTAGAGGAGTTAAAATTTAACTGGACCTTTAAGTAATAAAAGGGATGGAGCACACTATAAGCAGAGATGAGATTATGCAGTATGTTCAGAGAATAACAAGTAGTCCAGTTAGGTCAAAAGAAAGGGTTGGTATTAAGAGAAAATGGGAGATAAGACTTGAAAAATACTTTGGAGTAAGAGCACAGAGGGCCTCAAATGACAACTTAAGTCATTTGAACTTAATCCTTTGTGAAATGGAAAGTTATCAAAGGTCTTTTGAGTAGGGAAGAGCATTGTTAGGGAAGTATCCTGCAGATTCCAGAGGAGAATTAAGACTGTAATAAAATTAATTTCAATTCAAGAAACTTTTATTGTGTCTACTCTTTTCAAAACACTCTTCTTGATAGAAGGGATATGAAAAAAAACAAAAACAAGATATAATACCTGACCTCAATGAACTTCCATTCTACTATTGTCAATACAATACCAAAATCTAAGCATAACATGAAGAAGACATCTATGTAACCAGATGCAAAAGTTAAAACAACAAAATCAAATAGCTTTTGATGTGTCTGTGTCTTTTTTCCTTTTCATCTCCAAGTTACCAAATATTCAGACTAACAATTTTCTCTGAATTGAATGCCTACCTCAGCACTGTGTAGACTAAATGCATCAAGATTAGACTTGTAATTGTAAGGCGATGTCAAGTTGTGTAGATGGGGGTTGTGGGGAAGACTCCATGAGACTAAGTGCTTCATTTGGCCACTAGCTGATAGTGAACATTCTCAATGAGCTCTAAATGAGGCAAATGCTCATTATGCAAATGAATAGAATCAGACTAAATTAAATGGGTTCAGCTTAGCTCCATCATTTCAAGGAGATAATTTGGGGGTTTCAGGCCTGGGGCTCAGAGAGTTGTGGAAGTCACATTATGTTGCACTTGATAAATAATAAAACATCTCAAACCAAAATTGAATAGCTAGTGGCATGACCCAAAGTGGTTACCAACAGCTCAATTTCCAGGGATTCAACACTAGACTTGAAAATCTACTGATGACAGCCCCATTGCATTCTGCTACTTGCCAGGAGGGAGTTAGACATTCAGTTCAGTTTAACTGAGTTCTGGGACAAACTCTTACCCCAAATTCTTTCTGCACAATCTCTCTGACCTCCCAAATGGCTTAGCTGATGGAGGGATGGTATATCCCCATTCACTTTATGATTTGAGGAAATAGTTCATAACATGGGAAAGAGTATAATAATAGAATCAAAGACTAAGAGCTAGAAGGGTCCTTAGACATCATCTATTTCAATCTTACAGATTTACACATGAAGAAACTGAGATACAGAAAGGTCTGGTGACTCCTCCAAAACTGCATTGGTGGTTTGTGACAGAGCTATAATTTGAACATGTCCCCTCACTCCAAATCCAGTGTCATTTCACCTATGTTATTCTACCTTTCTTAGGACCTAGTTCTAGCTGTGCCTCTAAACAGTTGAGTAACCTTAGGCAAGATGGTTCAGCTTTTGGGGTCTCCATTTCCTTTTCTATAAAATGATGAATTAGTCCAAATGAGCTGAAAGAAAAAGAATGGTTACAAAAGAATCTTCAAGTATTGGCAGAGCCATGGCTAAAAAAAAATCTTCTGCTTCTTATTGCAATATGCTTTCCTCCAACTTGTACTGACCTCTAAGATTCCTTCTGGCTCTAAAGTTTCTACTACAAATGCCTTTGGCAAAAAGGACTACAGCATTAGGAATGGGTTAGGAAGAAAAAATTAAAGGAAATGCATTCTTAGAATAACCGACTATGCTGTAAAATTGTGGACAAAATTTGGCAGACTGCTGAGCCAAGATGTGTCAATTTCCCTTCACAGAAACCATATAGAAGTGATTATATAATCTGCCAAGACAGTGAATGAAATTAATCCTTTAGGGTAGTGGTTTCAAATTCAAAAGGAAAAAAAGGCATTAATCCATACATATGGATCCCCTCAGGCTGCCTATTGACTTAGTTTTTAAATGTGATGTTATTTATGTTTTATTGTATTTTTATTTATTTTGTTAAATATTTTTCAATTGCATTTTAATCTGGTTCTGGTTGCACTGGGGAGTGTCACAGGCTAGGCTGTATACCCTACATGTTTGACACTTCTGTTTTAGGTGAAGTGATAAACAGAAGAATACAAAATGAATATAACTATGAACTGGATTCTGCTGGATTCAATACAAGGTACAAGACAGCCTTCATCCTCCCTCACCCACCATCTTCATTCTCCCACCATTGAGGAACACATTGTGAATGGTAAAACCATGGATGAACTAAGGAACCTCTCCTAATGCTATCCCACCAACAGTGATGGGGCACATGAAAAACAGGTGGCAGGATTCTGGTGAATATCAGGTGAAAAATTGCCCCAAGATCCCATCGTGACCAAATACCTGTACAAAAACAATGTCAAAACTAAACTGAATGAGAGTGGCTAAGTGGCACAGTGAATAGATTACCGGCCCTGGAGTCAGGAGGAACTGAGTTCCAATTCAGCTTCAGACACTTAATACTTACTAGCTGTGTGACCTTGGGTAAGTCACTTAACCCCAATCGCCCTGCTTTCCCCCTCTGAAAAAATCCAAAAAAAGAAAAACCAAATCCCTAAACTAACTAGTCAGGTAAGGTGGTCCATATTATAATTCTTCATATAGGCGTGACTGAAGTTGTTGGATCCCACGAGCTCAGGGACTCTAAGATATAGTGGGTTATGCTGATAAGATGTTTGCATTAGTTTTCACATTAATATTGTATGCCTCCAGTAACAGAAGTCCATCATCTAGCCTAAGAAAGGGTAAACTGTCTCAGTTTGGAAATAGAACAAGTCAAAGTTCCCAGGATAATCAGTAATGAGATAAGGCCCATAAGTAACCCTTATAAATTCAGCTTAGAAATTATAGAAACTTAGCTTTAAATAGACAAAAAATAACAGTGAACAAATGAAAAATGAATGGTCAAACAATGAATAAATAAATAGACAAACTACATCTTTAAGTGGGGCTGCATAGTTATTTGTACTATTCTGTTATCTTCAGAAGAAATGAGAGGGTCTCATAATTTTAGAGCATTTTATTATACCTAACCTCCTATATATAAAGCTGTAGTTACTCTGCTGTAAATATATAAACATACATTCACCCTATCTTTTCCCAGAGCTGAGATTCAAAAAGAAAGCCCATATTTCTCCATTAAATCTTATTCTCATCTGAAGGAAACTTCTTCTAAAAAAAAAAAAAAACTGGGAGGAGAAAAAAAGGTCATTGCTATTCTTACAAGCTGGCTTAAAAGTATTACTATAAAATAATTGCATTTCCAGCCTAATCAAAGATGTGTTTAGCAGAATTGGTAAAACCTTAAGGCTACATTTTCATCAGGGCTCTTAGAGAATTAGGGATTCAGCTCATGCTACCCTTCACTGGAATCACAGGCCTAATTCCCCCAAATCCTTCTAGGGACATCTCTCGCTGCTTGGTGTTGAGACTCCAAGATAAGAGTACACAGAGGCTGACTGAGGCTTAAGTCCTGGGCCAGATCCAGGGGGACGTTTGTCCCTGGAAAACAGAAGTAATAGAACTTTCCTAGTTTCACCCAGGTTGCTCTAACAAATGGCTATTTTCAAAACATGTTTCCTCATGTAATAGCCTCTCTATGACAAGGTGAGAAAGTCTGGGAAGCCACAGAAGAGAAGAGTAGGCTCAGCCTAATAGGCTTATTCTACTCAACTTTAATCAGTAACTTCAAATATATTATTTATAAAGAAGATAATGAAACAGTCACCTCCCAAAGATGTTGAAGACCAAAGCAGAACAGGGGGAAATGCCTTAAAAATGAAGCAGGAATGATCTGAGTGAGACATAAAGAAGAACTTAAATAACTTACTGAAAAAAAGACCAAGAGTAACTTTTACTCTTTAAGAAAAGAATTAAGAGTCATTTCCCTTTAAAAAATAAGTATGTGCCTCTGAAGGCAAGGGGAATGGATTTCTTCAGGCATGTTTCTGATTATTTATACAGCTATCATTCTCACCCAACAAAAGAGAAAAGGCATATGTCATAGAAATTAGGGGTATGATGCATCACCTCATGCCTAAATTATTGCAATAACTCTCCGCTTGGTCTCCCTGCCACAAATCTCTCCCCACTCCAATACTCCACTCAATTGTTAAATTATTTTTTCCAAAGTACAAGCTTGATCATATCTATCCCTCCTATTCAATCAACTCTACTGGCTCCCTATTATTTCTGGAATTAAATTTTTAAATCCCGTTGTGCATTAAAAGGCCTCCATAGCATTGTTTCTCCCAACCTTTCCAATCTTCTTACACCTTACATCCTTCTTTCCCCTCTCCCACCCCATGCATCCTCCAATCCAGTTTCCTTTGCTCCTTGACCTTCCTCACACTAGAAATTGTAAAGCCAAGCACAAGCAGCTTTACAGAGGACATCTGCTGTGAATAGCTTTTAGGTTCTGATTACATAGTATAGTGAACTCTCTATTTATTTATTCAGCAGTAAATTAAGACAAAACATTCAAAAAATCAAAGTACAGCATTCACAATGTTATGACATAGCAGCTTATCACTAAAATGGTCACATAGTTTTCACCAAAGTGGCCACATAGTTTTAAACACAGTACTATCATTTAGTAACTCAATCATTTAGTAAGTCCTTAATTCAATCATCCTTGCCTCTTTAATGGACACAAAGTACAAAAGTCAAAGTTCTCCACCCCTAGATCACAGTAAATCATAATCTTCTCAGTCAGCATCAAGAAGAGACCTTTTCATCTTGGCTCAAGGCTGGCTCTCAGCTTCCATGTTTCCTCTTCCATTGTCCCAGCTCCTGCCCTAATATACACAACTGTCACCTGGGTTGAAAGGCAGGCAGCTCCCAGTTCCTTGTCTAGCTCCTTGTTCAGTTCTTCCTCCATTTCCTTGTACAGTTCCCATTCCATACTGAAGCTCATACTCCCCAATCCTCCTCAAATCCTTCACAGTTCCTATTTCTGGGAAGACAAAGATTAACAGAGCCAAAACAACATTCATGCACATTGCGGGCACCATCATCAATTCACTATCTTCCTGGGAAATCAACACCCACTCAAAACAATGTCTGAGAACTCAATACAAATCATCAGTATATAAATCAACCCAGACCCACAAACAAGGTCCAAGAGGTCAACACAAATCATCAGCAAATTCCCAGGACTTCCAATACCCTGCTCCAGGACTTCTGTAAACATACAAGCAGAAAATCCTCTTTCAGGGCTTCCAGTAAGGAAGGTCCCAGGGCTTCTGTAGAAAGTATCACAAACAAGCATCAACACAGACAGAACAAACAGTCCTGGAATACCACAAGTTTCCTCCTTCACCACAAGAGCTGCTTTCTCAGTTCTGCTCAGTTCTCAGTTCTTCTCTCTTCTCCATTCTGCCACCACAAGTTCTGTTCTCAATTCTCTCTCTACAGCCTGGGCCTCTCCTCATATATGATCATTAGCTCCTCCCCTTCCTATTGCATCAGCAATAGGAGTTCACAGGTTCTAGGGTTCACAAGTTTTGAAATTTACATTCTGTTTCTTAAGAGACTTGATACAAGGCTCAAAAGAAACTTGAACTGAAACAAGGTGTTAATTCAATAGCTGAAACAAGGTGTTAACTACTTCTTTGCTTGCCATTATAACATTATATCTAAGTATCCTGAGATTCTCACATATAGCATCCAGTGCCTTAAACTCTCCTATCTCTCCTTTCCTTACTTCCCTGGCTTAATTCATTTTCAGCTAAAATTCCACCTTCAGCAAGAAGCCTTCCCCTTTGTAATTAATGCTTATTCTGTTGATTATATCTAATTTATCTTGTACGTTTCTTGGCATATTGCATCCTCTATTTAACTCTAAGTTCCTTGGGAACATGACTGCCTTTTAGTTTTCTTTATATTCCTAGTTCTTGGCACAGTGCCTGGCACATAGTAGGTGCTTAATAAATGTCCATTGACTTGCCTTACTGACACAGAACTAGAAATTCTGCTCTTTTCACAGATGAGCTGAGTAAGCCTAAAGACATAAGTAGACTGGCCCAAAGCCATATTTGGAGACACAGAAACACTGAAGAGCTCTCCTCTCCCTATAATAGACACAAAGCTGCCTGTGGTAGCCCTAGGCCCTGACTACTCTCCTCAAACGAATCCCAGGCCCTAAGGCAGGCTAGATTTTTAGAAACATTCCTACAAATTGCTCAGTAACTTCCAACATGAAGTGTATGGATAACCAGATTCTTGGCAGCAGTTCTGGTCTATACCCTTTATCTAGGGCCAACAGCTCATTAGCAAATCAATTCAGTTCATCCCTCTCCTGATTAAGAGGAGGCCTCTTTTCTCTCTAAGGGAATTAAAATTGCCTGCCTATTTGTACCTCTTGTGAAAAGCTTTTGCTTAAACACCAGCTTGCTGCAGGTGAAGTGTATGTATTTTTGAACCTGAGAGTTAATCATCATCCAATTATCACCTTAGGTATTGCTTGAGAACTTTGTTTTCCTTGCTAGTCTTGCACCTGATGTGTCACTAAGTGCAGGTCCCTGTGTGTGATAAAAGGAGTTTCCTTCCTCAAGTCAGGGTTCTGCCATACATTTCTCTGCAAAGTAGTTACCAGAACCCAAGTGGTCTGTGGGAATAAATGTGAAACATGTGCCAAGAAAAACGGACTCCAATACACACCATCACATGAAAAGCCTCTGAGAGGAGAAGAGGGGTAGAATAATAGGGCCTTGTAACCAGAGGTTAATAATAAAAATAACATATCTGTGTAGGATCTTAAGGTTTGCAAATCTCTTAACTCAACAAGAACCTTATGCTGCAGCAATTGCAAATATAGTATTATCCCTTTTTTACAGATGGGAAAATTGAGGCTGAGACATTAAGTCACTTTCTGTCAGTCTTATAAATGACAGAGCCAGAGTTCAAAGCCAGGTCTCTCATCATTTTAGATCAAGCATTCTTTCCACTATACCACACTGTTATCTCTGATTAAAAAATCCAACGATAGTATTAAGCAATCTAAATGGTACCTGTCCTTCATGGATAAATTAAATCCCTGCTCCATGAGTTCTCTGAATACTCTATAGAAAAAAAGTATTGATTTTTTTCATTACAAACTTTTCTAAATTATCCCTACTTCATAAGAGGTCTCTTTTAACAAAAATAAATAAATAAATAAAAAGCAATAATAAATAAATTAATGAATAACAATACCATAACTTCATCTGAAAGTGAATGAAAAATCTACATTTATAAGAACTTCCTTTTCTATTTTTAATGTCAATTACTAGAATTCTGTTACCTCTACCTTCCAAATCCTACCCCACTGATAAAAAAAATTGCTTGTAACAAATATGCATAGTCAAGGAAAACAAATGCATTGACTGCATTCATATAAACATATATAAACACATGAGTATGCATGTACATATGCAAAAATGTTTATATATATATTTCTATAAAAACCTCTATTTTAAAAAATCACAGTCTTAGCAGGCAGTCCATTTCAGTGTTAATAGTTGGAGGTGTTTTTCCTACTACACTTTGCATCTGTAGCTCTCCTAATTCTGTTTACTATAGCAGTTCATAAAGAACTTCTGAGTTTCCTCAGAAATTGTCTATGTAATCATTTCTTAAGGAAAAATATTATTCCATCATATTAATATACCACAATATGTTTACCCATTCATATTAGAAGTATGCCCTTAACTTTTGATTTGGGGCTAGAACAGAAAGAACTTCTATAAATACAAATACACGTAGACGATTGTACATATTACATATAGATCATTTTTCTCTTTCTTTGGGTATAGATATTGTTGTCATATAGATCAAAGAATATACAAGGTTTGGTAACTTTCCTGACATAGTTCCAAATTGTTGTCCAAATGGCTTGAATAATTCAGAGGTTAACCCACTACTGTACCTGTTTTTCTACATCCCCTCCAACATTTGCCATTTTCTTCTTTTATTGTCTTCGCCAATCTGATATGTGTGAAGTAGAACTTTAGGTTTTCTTTAGTTTCTCTTTCTCTAATTTTATTAGTTATTTGATTTTTTTTTCTTTTTGGAGGAGGGAAGGTAGGGCAATTGGGGTTATTGCCCAAGGTCACATGGCTAGTTTTTATGTTAAGGGTCTGAGGCCAGATTTGACTCAGGTTCTCCTAACTCCAGGGCCAGTGTTCTATTATTCACTGTGCCACCTAGCCACCCCTATTAGTTATTTGGAACAGTTTTTCACAATTGTCATTAAAATGGTTGACTTCCTGCAGAAATTGTTCATATTATTTAGCAATTTATCTATTGGCAAATGGTTCTTAATCTTATAAATTTAAATAAGTTCTTTATATCTTAAAAATGAGATTTTTATCAGAGAAACTTGTATTTTTTTTAAGGATAGAAATTTTCTATGGAGTTATTCTATGGTGGGATTATCCTATCCAAAATTATTTAAGGAATTTTATGAAAAGTTCAGTTAAAAGAACTATTGTCCTTCCTGAAGGTAATAAAGGAACTAAATGACCTTTAGAGGAAGTCATTCAGCAGTCTAAGAACAATGTTACAGGCACTATCTAAATTTGGAGAGTTGGAGCCAAGATATGGTGTTAGCACTCCACTAATGTGTGATTGTGTCCAATGGGCAGAGATTTTACTTATTAGCTACTCAGAAAGCTGATATTCAAAATTCTTAAACATGGTCAATCCCATGGTAAAATTTGTAATCTTTAAATCATTTTTTATCAATTCTCCACATCTCCTATTGGAACTTCTTTATATTCTCTCACTAAGTCCCTATGCTATTTCTCTCTTCCACCACCTACCTAGACATAATTTTAGGTTCTTCCTTTATACTGAATTTTAAAAGAAACTATTCATCTAAAGTGTACAAACTAATACAGAGTATTCCATTGATTAAACATTTTATATATACTTTAATGGAGGAATTTTCAGCATTAAACAGTCAATAAATGGGAGAAGATTTTGCAAGGTGACGGGACCTTTCCTAGAGGACCATTCCTAATTTAATGTTTTATATTACCATCTCTGACTCACCATATTATTGTCTCTGGCATGAATTGAATTTTAAAAAAAGAAACCAGATTAAATAGGTATGTAATTTAGATATGAAGACTGATACTATAAGCAAACCAGGAAAGCAAGGAATAGTTTACCTGTCAGATGTGTGGAGAAGGAAAGAATTTATGACCAAACAATCTATGAGATAGAGAACATTATGGAAGGCAAAATGAATGATTTTGATGACATTATATTTAATTTTTTGCATAAAGACAATGTAATTGAATTTATAAAAAAAATACAAGTCATTTCCCAATTGATAAATGGTCAAAATGTGTGAACAGGCAGTTTTCAGAGGAAGATATTATCTGTCACTATATATAGTCATATGAAAAAATGCTCTAAACAACTATTGATTATAAAAATGCAAATCAAATCAGAACAACTCTGAGGTACCACATCACACCTATCAGACTGACTAACATGAAAAAATAGGAACATTATAAACGCTGGAGATGTGGAGAGATCGGGACATTGTTGGTGGAGCTGTGAACTGATCCAACCATTCTGAAGAGCAATTTGAAACCATCACCAAAGGGTTATAAATCGGTGCATACCCTTTGACCCAAAATACGACTAGTAGGTGTGTATCCCAAAGAGATCATTAAAAAGAGGGAAAGGACTCACATGTACAAAAATATTTATAGCAGCTCTTTTTGTGGTGGCAAAGAATTGGAAACTGAGGGGATGTCCATCAGTTGGGGAATGATGGAACAAGTTGTGGAATACCATATAAGAAATGTTTATGAATGTAATGGAATACATATAAGAAATGATGAGCAGGAAGACTTCAGAAAAACCTGCAAAGACTTATATGAAATGATGCTGAGTGAAATAAACAGAACCAGGAGAACATTGTACATAGTGATAGACACACTGTGGTGACTGACTGATAGACTTAGCTCTTCTCTGCAATGCAAATGAACTTTGGAGTATGAATGAAGATGGAAACAAACTATTTGTTCTTTTCTTTTGTTGTTTTGTTTCTTCTTTCTCATGGTTCCTCCCATTAGTTCTTCATCTTTTTTTTTTCTTTTTGGAGGGGGAAAGGTAGGGCAGTTGGGGTTAAGTGACTTGCCCAAGGTCACATAGCTAGTTTTGTGTTAAGTGTCTGAGGTCAGATTTGAACTCAGGTCCTCCTGACTCCAGGGTAGGTGCTATATATTCACTGTGCTACCTAGCCGCTTGTCTCCCATTAGTTCTAATTCTTCTTTACATCAGAACTAATGTGAAAATATGTTTAATATGAATGTAGAAGTAGAGCCTATATCATATTGTATGCCTTCTTGGGAAGGAGGTAGGAAATGGAGGAGGAGAAATTTTTAAACTCAAAATGTTATTGAAATGAATGTTAAAAACTAAAAATTAATAAAGTAATTAAAAATAGACCAAATTCTAATATTGAATAAGGGTGAGGAAAGTGAAAAGGTTAGTATGACTCCAAATATATGAGATGGGCAAACTATTATCTTGTATTTGGTTTATAGATATGAAAAATAGCTTATAGTGTAAACTGTCTTTGCTTTAGACCCAAAGCCTGTAGAAAAATATATACAGATTTCACAGCTAAAAAAGAAAAAGCTACCTGTGTATAATTTATTATAAACTTCTTAATTGTATTCTTAATTATAGTAATAACATAGACTGCAGCCCTGGGAGGATTTTTGTCACCCCTCTACCACCAGCACTAACTACCCTAGACAGGAGTCCTAAGCTATTCTAACTATCTTCCCTTCCCCTGATATGATTCAGATCAAATGGGTTAGAAGACTACTTTTCCAAAGCACAGAGGAATGAATTAAGTCTTTATGGAAAACCCAGGAGCCATGAGTACCATTGAACAAGTTAATTTACTGAGGGACTCCCTGCTGCCCACGAAACTGAAGGATCTCATCCATGTGGACAGCTTCCTTTTCCAGTCACTAAGTAGAAACCTGGAAGACTTGTTTTACATCCCTTGACTAAGCATTTTACTCCCAGAGAGTGTTCTAATGGCCATGGAATATCAAAGTATCAGGTTGAAAGAGAAGAGACAACTCAGGTGTTTGAAACTGCTTTATGCATCATTCTGCTCAGATCCTCTTTCCTCCTATGGCACTATTATAAGCCAGACATAATAATAGCAATATGATAGGGATAGCTAGCTATGCCATGGACTATTAAATGAATTTTTTTTGCCTAAACTGGCAAAGATGAGAAACACTGACATGAACAGATTTACCTTCTGATAATTTCTATACTTTCTTAAGTTTTCCACTTTCTCCCCACAGCATAATTTTTTTGTTTTGTTTTTTGTTTTGTTTTTATGTGTCTTATACGGGAAGGGACCATCCTCATAAGAACAATATCCGCATAGTGCATTCTCTTCTGTCTGATTTGGAATCTTCCTGACTATGCTGAGATAATTTCTTTTTAATCCTGACCCTTTGTAAATGGCAGAAAAATAATTAATTTGAAAATTAAATCAACAGACCTGTTTGGATGACTTGTAAACAACAACAGTGATGGGGGGCAGTAGGAGACCTCACAAACAACAAGAGAATCCCCTGAGAGGGACATCAAGAGTTGATACCAGGTCAGGAAGCAGATGCAGAGGAAAGTTCCTTCCACAAATGGAAGGAACAATATCTGCCTGGTAAGGCCAGGCCAGTTTTTTTTTTCTTTAAAAGATATTAAAGCTATCCCTGAGATGTAATTGACTTAAGGGGCTAAGGTTTGGGATGTTGACATAGCGACCCAGTGGCCTAAGTGTAAATACCAACAAGGATCGAAGAGTTGGAAATAACTTGCTTGGGTACTGGACAGACCAACAGATTAAAACTACTAATATTGAAAGGGGGAAAGTATGCCCAACAAAATCAATGCTATATCTTTACTGGGTATCCTTTTCCTGCCACAGCTAAGTAAACTTCATTTTGTAAGTTTCTAGATGTTTTACCAGTATCTCATTTTGTTTCAATCTTGAACTTGTATTACCTTATTGCCTGTCAGGGCTAGACTACTGCAACATTTATACAAATCACAATATAGTGAATGAAACAAGTTATACTATAGTAAACTTTAAATTCCAATGACCTATGGGGCCTTAATGTGCTTATGTCCATGTGTTATTGTGTGTGTGTGTGTGTGTGTGTGTGCGTGCGCATGTGTTTACCTTGATAGATTCTTTGATTAAACAGTGAACACAGGTGTCTTATAAAAAAATTATGAAGGCAGTTGGATTTTCTTAGGAACTGAAGAATTAAATCTCAGATTAAAGAGAATATCTTGAACCAAGGTAAAGGGATGCATATCTTCAAGAGGGTATTGAAAAACTTCAGTAGATTTTGATGATTTAGAGAAAAGGAAAGGATTCTTAAGGTATGAGAATAAAATGGGAATGAAATGCCAATAGTTCTTAATAAAAAAAGATCATGACTTATGAAAATCTGATTAAGAAGTTTATGACCACTAAATTTCCTAAGTCATTTTAGAAGGAAAGTGATATGAATCACCGACCAAAGCACTCTGTGGAACTCCTATAGCCACATACTTCCCAGGTATTATTTATAGGTGCTAGGCATGTAATGACGATTATACACATAATGTCTTTTATTAAAGAACCTTAAAACATTTTGCCAACATTGTGCATTAATGTGCTACAACTAAACCTAGAAAATAAATTGCCATTTTTCTAGAAGGAGACATAGTTTTGTGACCTAGCTAGAGCCTATGCGTGATCCAATTCACATAAGAAAATTTGTCCTAAAAAAGATTTCCAGTACAAATATATTTAGACATTTCCAGGTAGGACTCTGGCGAGCATCCAAACGCTTGGGTGCTAATTGTGTATAACCCTTCAGAACGTTGAGATTTTGTCTTCTCTTCAAGGAATGTTTCTCCTTGGCTTCTCATATTAATCTGTCTGTGAACAAATGAAAGTAAACATAGATATAGTTCTTTTTTTTTTCAAGTCTCTCATTTTACTTCTTCAAAATTTGTGTTAAACAAATTTGTAAAGGACCAAAGAACGTTACTAGGGAATTTTTAAAGAAAGAAATTTAATCTATCAATATCTACATGGGAAAAAAAGACCCTTGAAATCATTAATAGAGAAATAAAAATTAAAGCAACCCTGAGGTTCTACACATATCAGTTAGGGCAATGTGACCCAAAATAAAGAAAATGACAAATGCTGGAAAGGCTGTAGGATAACAGGCACAGTAGTATACTATTAGGAGAACAGGATTGGTATAGCTATTCTAGAAAAACAATTTGGAACTATGGCCAAACATGTTAATAAACTAAGCATTTGCTTTGGCCCAGAAAGACCACTATTAGGCCTATGCCCCAATGAGATCAAAGAAAGACAAAGACCCACATTCACCAAAAAAAAAAAAAATTTATATCAGCTTAATATGTAACAATAGAGAACTAGACACTCAGCTTCCTCTCCCTCCCTTTTGACTAGAAGGCTAGAAGGTAGAGCACCAAATTTCTCCCAATGTCTTTTTTTAATAGAAGATAGAAAATGGACATTTTGGCTCTCTCCGTTCTGTATCTGTCCCTCTTCCTGGTTTCAGTTTCATGGAACTAGATACCCTCCATACCCCCCTCCTTATTTTACTGATTCCTCTTGTATGTTGTCTCCTCCCATAAGATTGTAAGCCCCTTGCACAATGCCTGGCACAGAGTAGCTGCTTAATGAATGTTTTGTTTTGTTTTTTATTGGATTGAGATATCTACCAAGTAGAGAATGGCTAAACAAATTATGTTTTATGAATATAATACGATACTATTGCAATATAAGAAATGACAAAAAGAACAGTTACAGAAAAATTCTAAGAAAATAAACATGAATTGAGACATGATGTAGTGAGCAGAACCAGCAGAAACATTTTGTAATAATATCAACCATATAAAGATGAACTATGTGGAGCAATTTAAAAATTTTGATCAATGCAATTACACATAATGATTCCAGAGTACTAATGATGAAGCATGCTACCTACCTCAGCTCACAGAGGTGAGAGACTCAAGATACAGAAATAGAAAAATGAGTGTGTGTGTTTTTGGGGGGAGAGACAGAGACAGAGAAAAAGGCAGAAAGAGAGAGAGAGAGAGAGAGAGAGAGAGAGAGAGAGAGAGAGAGAGAGAGAGAGAAGAGACAGGGAGAGAAACAGAGAGACAGAGAGAGAAGAGACAGAGACAGAGAGAGAGACAAAGAGAGAGAGAGAGACAGAGAGAGAGAGAGAGACAGAGAGAGAGAGAGACAGAGAGAGAGAGAGACAGAGAGACAGAGAGACAGAGAGAGAGAGAGAGAGAGAGAGAGAGAGAGAGAGAGAGAGAGAGAGAGAGAGAGAGAGTGCTAATGTGGTGGGAATGTGTTTTGTTTAACCAAGCTGATTTTACAGGGTGTTTGTTGCTGCTGCTCCTATTGTTATTGTTCTAAGTATAGAGGGAAGGGAACTGAGAAAGTAAATATATACCAGTTAGTTGAAAAAAAAAAGTGTTTTGTTTAGCTTTTAAATTTTAGAACACAAAAGAGGCAAGTTTCCCAGGTTTGGAATTGGAGATGTGATGGGGGTTCAGTGAGTGTTAGGGATTTACTGCCACAAAGTGGGGAGTTATAAGGGGGTTATAAAGGAAAGTTATGAAATGAGTTATAAAGTTATAAAAGGAAAAGATAGAGTGAGAAAGTTAAAGTTTCTTTAACTAAATTACTATTAAAAAGTGAGTCACAATGGTAACATTACCTACTAGACTACTATGTTCCTCTTTATAGCTATTTGAGCCACAAATAAATACAAAAGAGACATTAAGACAAGATGCAAAGTGTCATAGAAAACAAATGAGAAAATAAGGAAAGAATAGAGGGGTAGGAGTCATGGATTTGAATTCCATAGGAGATTTGGGGAGCAAAAAAGAAAAATTAGGCTGAAATAATAAAAATAATGATCTGTTAAAGGAGGACTTAAAGCTAATATTTCTGTTCTATTTTGTTCTTTTGTTTTATTGTAAATGCAGAAAATAAGAAAGTCCAAAAGTCCTGCCCCAAACTAAATTTGATGGCAGAAAAGAAACTTAGATATATTTGGAACTAAATATGGCAACAGGTACTTTTTGACATCAATTAAGTCAGAAAAATTACCACATTTGACTTCAGTATTTGATTTTTAGTGCTACTTTGTGCATTGCTACATTCATATCTCTAATAATACGTAGCTAGTTAATCGAGAATGTTCTTTGAATGTTGCTTGTGCCTGCATTACACTCAGCTCCATCTTCTTAGTACATCAGCCCAATGATCCACAGCATGTGGAATGGAGCCAGGAATATATGAAAAAATCTCTAATTTCTAGAAGCTCAGGCCCTCTTTTCAGATCTTGAAATCTTACTGTATCTCGTCCAATTCAGACACAATAACACGAGGAGAATTGGGTGTTGCTGGATATCTTAGAGAATGCTTTTCTTTGAATTGTTGTTGTTGTTATTCACTACTTTCAGATATGTTTGAGTCTTTATGAAACCCATTTGAGTTTGTTTGGTTGGTTTGGACATTTTGTGGATTTGTTTTTTTTCCTTTTTTGACCAAGATAATGCCAAATGGCAGGGATACTTCTCTAGCTAGTAAGTGTCTGAGGTCAGATTTGAACTCGGGTCTTCCTCAACCCAGGCCTAGAACTCTATCCACTGAGTATATAACTATTAATAAATAAAAGCTTTAAAAATATAAATATCTACCCACTGAGTATAGAACTATTAATAGATAAAAGCTTTAAAAATATAAATATCATTATTGCCTAAGAGTAAATATTCATGCAATCATCAAATACATGCCAATAATGTGTTCATGAGTTCAGCTATTAGTCTATCAATTCATAGAAATTTTTCATAATTTGATTGTTAAGGAAAAAAAAGTCTTATGGGCTCTTTTTCTCATAAGTAAATTTATATACAAAATATGTTAAAAATGACATGTCATGTCTATTAATGCTCTGTCTAAAAAGTCATCACCGATATATAATGTGTAGGAGTTTAAATATTAGAACTGAAAGATTACTCAAGACACTTTGCATTTTCTTTATGTATCTGACTGAAAAGATTTCATGTTTACAAACAGAGAACATGCTATTTAAAACTGCAATAACTTTACATTTAATAGGAGGAAAAATTCCCATTCCTGGTGGGAAAAAAGAAAACACCACCAGTTTCTGAGGGAGAGAGAAATAAAATTATATCTTTCTCAGCAGTAATCTTTCTTAGGATGGAGAAAAAAAAAATATATATATATATGTAGAGAGTGAATATATTATATATAACAATATATTAAATATATATTGAGTGTATATATATATAGAGTATATATGTATGTATTGAGTGTGTGTGTATGTATAGATAGATATGTAAATATACATACATACACACATTTACTCATCTCTAGGGCCATTACAAAGTAAAGGTTTATCTTCCCCTTACACACTACCTTCTTTCCCTCCCCCCCCCCCATGACCACATCTTTTGTATCTATATATTAAGTGTAATGGTCTAGGGTAGCTAGGCGGTATAATGAATAGAGCACTAGCCTCAGAGTCAGGAGGACCTGAGTTCAAATCTGGCCTCAGATGCTTGACACTTACTAGCTGTGTGACCTTGGGCAACTCACTTAACTCCAATTGCCTTGCCTTTTCCCCTCTTCCTCCCCAAAAAGAGTAATGATCTGGAGTAAATAGCTGTAACACTCCCATTTTCACCTCAAAAAAACCCAATAAAATAAGCAACAAAACAACAAAATAAACAATAAAATAGCACACCAAAACAAATCCTGGAACCAGCAAAAAGATGGGGTAAAACAATCTTTGAGCCCAAGGAACTTGGGAGAGCAGCAAAAAAGGTCCAGCTCATCAGATAAAAGCAAAGCACATTCCAGGACATGAAGAATCCCAGCAAACCAGCAACAAACCCTTCCTCAGAAAATCGGTGGTAAATCCTAAGCCCCACTGTGGTGGAGCAGGCAAAAGCCAACACCAGGATCTGCATGTGTCTTAGCATAGCCAGGGGAATCAGCAGACTCCAACTCTGAGAAACTCTATGTGTTTCAGGGCAAAAAGCCATCTTACAGTGGCCAGATCTTCACTAGTTTCAGCACAGTCTAGGGCAAATGGACACCTTCCATTGGCCAGACCTCCACATGCTTCAGTATAGCCATGGGCATCCTTAAGCATGACAAGAAAGTAGGACAGACCTTCACATGCTTTAATACAGCCCAAACAAACAGGCATCCTCCAGTGGCCAGGCCTTCATGTACTTCAGTGTAGTCCCAGGGAAACACAGAAACACTATGCCAGATACCAGCACTAGAACCCCAGATCAGCACCAGGTAAACTGTGACACCCCCACGGCCTCCAGCAGTGTCAGCCAAGCCCGACCCCTCAGTACAGCACAAGATATAAGCTTTCAAACATCCAGGGCCTGCAACCACTGGCACAAAAAGCCTGAGTCAGTACCACTTCCACCCCAGGAGAAGAGCTCAAATTCAAAAGAAAATATAAAGGCTAAAATAAAAGATGAGCAAACAACAATAGCGAATAAGAATCTGACTACAGAAAATCATTATAGTAACAGGGAAGACACTACAAAAACTCAAAAGAGGACAGCAATGTCAAAACACCTACAGACAAAAACCCAAAGAAAATAGGGAAGTGGTCTCAAGTCCAGAAAGAACTCATGGAAGAGCTCAAAAAAGATCTTAAAAATCATATAAGGAAGGTAGAAGAAAAAATGAGACAGAAATGAGAATGATGCAAGAGAATCAGGGGAAAAAAGAGTCAACAGCTTGGAAAATTGCATTCAATTAGATCTGGCAAAAAGGAAATACAAAAATCCACTGAATAAAACAACTCTTTAAAGAGTACCAGTAGTCAAATAGAAAAGAAAGTGCAGAAGCTGATTGAGGGAAACAACAACTTAAAAGTTAGAATTGAAGTGGGAGGAAGACCTTTATGTACAAAAATATTTATGGCAGTTCTTTTTGTAGTGGCAAAAATTGGAAATCAAGAAAATGTCAATCAGTTGGGGAATGGCTAAACAAGTTGTGTTATATGAATGTAATGGAATGCTCTTGTACTATAAGAAATGAGGAGCAGATGGACTTCATAATAACATGGAGAGACATATAAACTGATGCTGGGTGAGGAGAGCAGAACCAGGAGAATGTTGTACACAATTACAGACATATCATATCTGTGATGACTAACTTTGATAAACTGGGCTCATCTCAGCAATGCAAGGGTATAAGACAACTCCAAAGGACTCATGATAGAAAAGGCTATCCACATCCCCAAGAAAGAATTATGGAGTTTGAATGCAGATTGAAGCAAACTACTTACTCTCTTTCTTTTTTGTTTTTGTTTTTTATTCCTTCTTTCTCATTGTTCATTCCATTGGTTATAATCCTTTACAACATGACTAAAGTTCAATGTGAAGGTATTTGTAGAATATATATCTGAGAATGGGGGGAGAAAATTTGGAACTCAAAAACTTGTGGAACCAAATGTTGTAAACTAAAAGATTAATTAATTGATTAATTAATTTTTTTAAAAAAGAATTGTGCAAGTGGAAGCTAATGACTCTATGAGACATTGAGTCAAATAAATCCAAAACAAGGAAAAAATGAAAGAAAACATAAAATGCCTCATGTGAAAAACAACTGACATGGAAAAAAATAGATCTAGGAGAGACAATGTCAGAATAATTGGACAACCTGAAAGTCATAATCAAAAGGAGGACCTGGAAAGGAACCTTCAAGAAATTATCAAGGAAAACTGCCTTGATGTTCTGGAAACAGGGGGCAAAATAAACATTCAAAGAATCCATCAATTACCTCAAAAAAGAGATCCCTAAAATAAAAACTCCAAGGAACATTATAGCCAAATTTCAGACCTATTAGGTTAAGGAAAAAGTTCTACAAGTGGCCAAAAAGAAACAATTCAAATATTAGGGAGTTAGAATTGGGATTGCACAGGATTTAGAAGCTGTAATATTAAAGGATCAGAGGTCACAGAACATTATATTCCAGAAGGCAAAGGAGCTAGGACTACAACCAAGAATCATGTATCCAGTAAAATTAATTATAATACAATATGGGGGGGATGTCATTCAATGAAATAGAACAATTTCAAGCTTCCAAAAGGAATACCAGAACTAAACCAAAAATTTTGCCTCCAAAATCAAGACGCAAGAGAAACATAAACAGGTAAAAAGGGAAAAGAATACATAGGGGATTAAATAGAACTAAACTGTTTATATCTATACATGGGAAGATGATTCTTGTAATTCTTAAAAAAATTGTGTCACTAATAGTACAGCTAGAAGGAATATGCATAGACAGATGGTATGAGTATAAAGTGAATTTAAGGGAATGACATAAAAATAATTATGGAACAAGAAAGAGTACACTGGATACTAAAGAAAGAGCTAGAACAGGGTAAATTATTCCATAGCAGAGGGGATTATGGGAGGGTGGATGAAGAGCTCCATTTGAAACTTATTCTCATCAAGATTGACTCAAAAAGGGAATCATATACACAATTATTTGAATATGGAAATCTATCTTACCAGACCAGGAAGTAGGAGGAAAAGAAATCAAGTAAAGGCAGTGCGGTGGGGAATAACAGAAGTCAGGGAAGATCAAGGGAGGTGGTAGTCAGAAAAAAAAAAAACACTTTTGAAAAGGAAAAGGGTGAAAGGAAAGAAAGGACAGACAGGAGGAAGAATAGGATGGAGGGAAATACACAGGTAGTAACCATAATTGTAATGTGAAAGGGATGAATTCTTTCATAAAATGGAAACATCAGAGTGGATCAAAAACCAGAATCTTACAATATGTTGTTTACAACAAATATATTGGAAGCAGAGAGGTATACACAGAATAAAGTGAAGGAGTTGGAATTGATTCTACTATGTTTTAGCTAAAGTAAAAGAAAAAAAAAAGCAAGGGTAGCAATCCTAATCTTAGACAAAGGAAAAGCAAAAAATAGACCTCATTAAAAGAGAAAAGGAAAGTACATCCTATTAAAAGGTACCATAGACAATGAAGCAGTATTAATACAAAATATATATGTACCAACTGGTATTGCATCCTAATTCTTAAAGGAGAAGTTAAGTGAGTTATAGGAATAAATAGAAAAACAATACAAGTAGGGGACCTCAACCATCTCCTTTCAGAACTCAATAAATAATAGTTACATAATAATAAACAAGAAAGAAAATAAGGGGATAAATAGAAGATTAGAAAAAGTTAGATATGACAAACCTTTGGCATGATTTAGACCTAAAGGATGACACATAAAGGACATAGTGGAATACAATACATGTCAGATCGATGGGGAGGGGAAGAATTCATGATGAAATAAGAGAGAGAGAGCATTACCAAATATAAAATAGATAATTTTGATTATGTAAAATTAAAAAGATTTTTGCACAAAAAACCCCAATGCAACCAGAATTAGAAGGAAAGGAGAAAGATGGCCGACAATCCTTACAGCAAGGTCTCAGATAAAAGCCTCATTTCTCAAATATAAAGAGAACTGAGTCACATTTACAAGAATACAAGCCATTCCCCATTGATACATAGCCAAAGTTATGAAAAGGCAGTATTTAGATGGTGAAATCAAAACTATCTATCGGCATATGTTGAATTGCACTAAATCACTTTTGGTTAGAGAAATGCAAATTAAAACAACTCTGAAGTACCACTTCACCTCTATCAGATTTGCTGATATGACAAAAAAAAAAGGAAAATGTTAAATCCTAGAGAAGAGATGAGAAAATTGAAACACTATTGCATTGCTGGTGAAGTTGTAAAATGATCTAACCATTCTGGAGAACAATTTCAAACTATATCCAAAGGGCTATAAAACTGTGACCCTTTGATCTAGTAATACCACTGCTAGGTCTGTATCCCAAAGATATAATAAAAAAGGAAAAGGACCTACATGTACAAACAATCCCATCCAAGGGTTTCAGGAAGCCTGTAAAAATTGTAGAGGAAATTCTTGGACATTCTATGTGGAGGCCCATTTTAGTGAATGAAATGGAATTTGCTTTGCTTTTGTTTTCTTTAAGGAAATAAAGTATAAAAAAAGAGTAATAGACAGTAATCTACCTACATGGAAAATGGGAATAAACCAAGAAAGATTGATTGTGGGCCCATTTAAGCTTCTGGAGGTTAACTTTTATTAGAGTTACTAAATGAAGTGATACATTTTTATGCTGGGTGTTCTATGCGTTAAAATGGACTTTTAGGCATTCATGGGGGACAATGATATAGGTATTCAGGACTAAGACTGCCTGCACCCTAAAAGAATGTGCCTCTGCAAAACATTAAATTTGGATATATTTGGGTAATAGTAACAAAACTAGAACTACAATTAGCATAGTTTGGGTAGGCGGTTGCTGTGAAAGTCTGACTATTTAGAAGGGCCTACTGTAATTTTTCTCTGTGATAAGCCTTTATTCTATTTGAATCAACTTTTTCTCTCATTGCCAGATATTTAAACTTTAGCATAGTCTCAGCATAATGAGGTAGAGGAAGAGTTTTAAATCATCTTCAACTATTATTGAAGCACTAACCCTGAAAAAATAATAATGGGGAATAATTAGATTTCCATCATTTGAATGAGAGTCTGTATGGTTTGAATGGGACAATTTTCAGAATTAGAGAAGATTATATTGTCAAGAGAAAATTGGGGAGGAGAATCACATCAGACTTTTGTTTTTTAACCAATTATCCAATGAATTTCCCAGGGGGCTGAGGGAATACTTCTGAAATTCTAACTAGGAATCTTGGGTCTTGTAGTCCTGAATAGATAGGATTTTCTCTCTCAACTTTGGAACAACTTGATATGAATATTAATTTGGAGGAAATGGAAAGGGACAACACTGGTCACACCAGGGATTTTAAAACTAAGTAGTTAGTCTGAGAGTGGAGGAAATGGATATTGCAGAATGGAGGGAAGAAATAGAGTGATAGATTTGGTTTTAAAAATACCTTAATTCAAAATACAGTTATATTGTTCATATGCAAACAATTACTCAGATTCTATGACTTATTCCTTCATTCCATCATATAGATATAGATATTGATATAGATAAATACATATAGTCACACACTTGATCTTGTCATTACTCACAAATGTTGCACTTCCACAAGTGAAAACACTGAAATTTCTGTATCTGATCATAACTTCCTACCATTCCATTTTTCACTCTGCTTACTCCTTCTAAACTTATTCTTCATCCATGCTATGAATTCTATTCCCACCAACTGTAATATTTTAGCAGGTCATCACTCCTTCTTTGAATTCTACAGCCTACTACCCAAATTACTATAAATGGAAACCTTTACTTCCTGGGCCTCAAATTCCTCACCTATAAAACTGAA
The DNA here is from genome assembly GCA_011680675.1 of Gymnobelideus leadbeateri. Classification (NCBI taxonomy): domain Eukaryota; kingdom Metazoa; phylum Chordata; class Mammalia; order Diprotodontia; family Petauridae; genus Gymnobelideus; species Gymnobelideus leadbeateri. The sequence goes on along the minus strand of WOXC01011555.1, from coordinate 16,241 downwards.
GTAATACTATCTATTATATCCTTCTCATAAGGTCATTGTGAGAATTGAGTGAGATACATATAAAGCAATTCTATCTAACATCCCTTCTTGCTGTGGAATAATAATGCCAGCTCTTATTCTTTTTGTTACTGATTTCTTTACCTTTCCTCCATCTACAATATAAGAAGTATTATCTGTGTAATTGTTATTATATGAACAGTTATGTGTTTCAGAGAGAGGACCCTTCAACTACCTGAGGGAATGTATCAAGTTCCTTCCTGTCAAAGGGTGTCAAGGGACATAATGGCAAAAAAAATGATTGACCAACTATGAAAGAGTGGTATATCATTTATATCAGATTAGTTCTGATTCATTCCTGATTCTGGGATGGCATAGAAGATAAATAGCTTTCCTCAACAGTAGAACCTCCTGAAAGAGAGAGAGAGAGAGAGAGAGAGAGAGAGAGAGAGAGAGAGAGAGAGAGAGAGAGAGAGAGAGTTAGAGGGAGTTAGGGTATAGCTCTTTTGAGTGTTATAAAAGAGATTTAAACAAATTTAGGCTTGAAGTTAGGATAAACTTCTCAACAATCTGAACTAACCCAAAGTGAAATGGGCTCTTTGGAGGTGATGGATTCCTCTTCCACTGGAAGTCTTCAAGCAAAAATTGGATAATCACTTATAATATGTGCTATGGTGAGGTATACCTTGCAGATAAGTTGGACTACATATGGGTCAATAAAGTCCCTTCCAGTTATAAATCCTCTGTGTGTGTCTCTGTGTGTGTTTGTGTATGTGTTTGTATGTGTGTGTGTATCCTTCCAAAATCAGTCCTAGATATCTATCTGGAATTTCTCAAAAACTTCAATGAGTAATAAATTTATTTTATATATAAGTAATGATATTATGTAAGTAATATTTCTATTAGTAGTAGTATCATAAAAGTTAAAATAAAATAATATACTTTATATAACATATAATATACTACTTTTTAATAATATAATAGTAATACATAAGTAATAATATGATATAATAATATAATGGTAACATAAGTAATATTCATATATATTTAATATATAATGGTCATATTTAAATAATAGTAATAATGCTATTTAGATATCATTCTGGAACTTTTTTTTGCATGAGTCTGGGCTTCTACATAGTATGCGGAAATATCCATCAACCCAAATTTGTAAATTATTATGCAACTTGAAGGAATGGGCACATTAAATTAGGAACGCTTACTTGTGTTTATACAATAGAGTAGGGAAGCTTAAGCTCAGTAATAGATGCAGTCAAGTAGCAAAAGTTTAAGGCTGCCAGGAAAAGCAATGGCTCCCTGGCTTATCTCAGCTTCGCCAAACTTCCCAGGAAAGAACTAGGCCATTCAAGGCATTCCTAGATGTTCTAAGCACAGATTGGAATGGAGATTGGTTTTAGAGTATAGTCCAAAGTAGAGTGGGATATAATGAAAACTGCCCAATTTTCACAAATATCTTCCATAAAAAACCAGCAGAGAATTGACTCTGGATAGTGGTAAGGGTGACATAAAAGAAAGCTGTAGTGAACAGACTATAAGATACTACAAAGCAGGCAAAATGCCTTCCAAAAGCAAATTAACATCTACAATGCCAAACCACTCCAGGTCCATCTTCTAGGGTTTGTCTGTATACTTGGATATGTATTTTTACTTTTCCATCTTCTTCCATGATGATGCAGAGAAAGGATGAAATAGTCTGGAACCTAATCTAAGTACACATTGCATGTTGGATTTTCCTCTGACATGCTGGGGTGGGAAACAGATCAAAGTTACCAGCATGTTGTGCATGCACTGTATCCAGAGGAAAAGGGTAGCCACTACAGTACAGTATGATACGAGCTCCAGTGTTCATGATGGTATGTACCAATCCCCAATGTACTAGCAGGTGCATATGCTGCACAGGGGACTCTAACTCATGATAAGGAAATTACAACTCCCACTCTAGGAAAAAATGAGGGGATTAGGCCCTGAATAATAATTTTGTTGCTCTCTCCTAGCTAGAGAAATAGCCAAACAACTTTTACCTAGCCCTATCTCTTTTTGGACTGAGTTTGTAGTTGTCCCAGAGGAAGGGAGATTGCAAATTCCCATCCATGTCCACACCCATCTAGAATAACAGATGAATCCGTAAGTTAAGCCAATCCCTCCAAAATAATTCTTTCAACTCTGGGTTTATCTTTTCTAGACTAGTAGGTATAAGTTGAAAGGTGTTTGCCACAGTATGAAAATATATTTGAACAAAATATGATACCCATTCTTATTTTATTCAGGGAATAGGATTTTTTATAAATTATTTATTTTTAGTTTCCAACATTCACTTCCACAAGTTTTAAATTTCTTCACCTCCCTCCTCTTTGCCCTTCCCCAAAACAGCATACTATTCAATATAGGTTCTACATATACATTTTTATTAAACATATAGTCATGTTCTATAGAAGAATTAGAACAAATGGGAGGAACCATGAGAGAGAGAAAAAATCAAAACAAAAAAGAGAGTAAATGATATGTTACCATCTGCATTCAGATCCCATATTTCTTTCTCTGGAGGTGGATGGCAATTTCCATTATAAGGCTTTTGGAATTGTTTTAGGGCCTTGAATTGCTGAAAAGAACTAAATCTATCAAAGTCAGTCATTGCACAATGTAGCTGTTCTCCTGATTCTGCTCATTTCACGCAGCATCAGTTCAAGGAAGTCTTTCCAAGTTTTTCTTTTTTTTCCTTTTTTAATAATAATATTTTATTTTTCTCCCAATTACATGTAAAAACAATTTTTAACATTCATTTAAAATTTTTCCAGTTTCAAATCCTCACCCTTCCTCCTTCTACTTCTTTCTCCTTGAGAGGGTAAACAGTTTGATATAGGTTATATGTGTGCAATCATACAAAATATATTTTTACATGCTCCAAGACTGATTGCTGGATCTCCCTACAGTTCGAAGGCCAGGAGCTGATGCTGACCCTGAAGCTGCAAAATGTCGAGTGTCTACTCAGCGGCTTCTAGCCCCCAGGGGATGAAGTCGACACGTTCCCCAAATACTGGTCCCAAAGTCCATAGGGCACTAACCTCTCACTTTGTCCTAGGCATGTCTGTGTTGGTAATTCTGGAATTGCCACAGCTGCTGGTGTTCTGGGGTCCCACCAGCCAGGTGTTGGCCCGGGCTCCCCTGGGGCTAAAACCTCAGCTCAGGACCTGGGCCGCTAGCTGGGCTGTCGGCTCCCAGAGCACCGCGTTGGCCCTCCCTGCAGGGCTGCTGAGCTGTCCTCAGTGGGGGGTCAGCTTTTCTGTGTCATTCTGTGGGTGCTGGGGCTCCAGAAGTTGTTCAGAGTCCCCTTTTACATGGTTTGGAAGAGGTCTGGTAGGAGAGCACCTTGGAAATGCTGTTTCTACTCTACCATCTTGGCTCCACCCCACTCCCAAGTTTTTCTGAAGTCCAACTGTTCATCATTTTTTTATAGCACAATACAATTATATAAGCCGCTGTTAACCTTACTAACCTAAGGGCCAGCCTTGGGTTTTATTCTCAGTTGGGAATGTAGAGCCCAGAGACAAGAGAGAGAACTTGTAGTTCATTCCAATATGACATGCCTGCATAGGGAAGAAAACTAGATCCTAAATACCTAAAAGTGAGCATGATTTAAGTGCATGGGGAGAGTGAACCAATGGAGGGCAGCCAAAACAGTCACATCAGCTGTTGTTCAACAAGCAAGCGGTCTTGTAGGAGGTCCTTGTGAGTGGGCAACTGGATTGTGGCCCTCAGCACTTCCTTATATCCAATGAGGACAGAGCGGCCTTGGAACCAAAAGGCCCCAAGATAGTTCCTGAATTCCCATGGGACAGAAAGCACTTTGAACTCACATTGTCCTGTCCAATCCCCCCTTTTTGATTTTTGAGATAGTCTTTTATAGTACAATTGCCCATTCAACCATCACTTTTCCAGTAGGGTTATACAGAATACCAAATATGTGTAGAATGCCATGTTCAGTCATAAAAGTAGACATAGCAGAACTACATGCTGAACCATTATCAGTCTTAATGGCTTGAGGTATTCCTATAGAGGAGAAGCAATGATAAAAGATATTGAAAACATGCTTTGCAGCTTCTCCAGTCGGTAACGTAGCCATTAAGAAGCCAGAAAATGTGGCTATAGAGATGTGGAGATATTTACCTTTTGCAATATGTGTGACATCCATTTGTCAAAATTAATTTGGTTGTAGTCCATGGTGATTCACACCCCTTACCTCAGGTGGGTGAAAAGGTATACAGAGAGTAAATCTTTTGATGATGTCTCAAGCTTGTTTGTTTTTTTGTTTGTTTGTTTGTTTTTTGTTTTTTGGAGGGCAATTGGGGTTAAGTAAATTGCCCAAGGTCACACGGCTAGGTTTTTGTTTGTGTGTGGGTTAAGTGTCTGACACCGAATCTGAACTCAGGTCCTTCTGACTCCAGGGCTAACGCTCTACTCACTGCGCTACCTAGCCGCCCCTCAAGCTTGTTTATCCTTTGATTATATTCACTTTGGAAGAAAGAGATATTACAGAAATTGAATCTTTTACCTATAAATTCAGACACTGCTTAGCTCTTGCTTAGGCCATGGAATGACTATACATTGAAATCAAAATAGCAAAATCTGTTCTACTTTATGTAAACTTAGCTATAAGTTGTCTTGGAAATCCTGAAAGCAAAAACAAAACATTTGACAGTGAGATTCATTTAAGCCAAACTGCTATAACATAAGTAACATAAATTCTCAAGGTATTTATTGACAAACTATTGCAGAATTATTAAATATCACAAAGCTCTTATTAAAAAATGGTAGAGTAATTGAATATATTGGAGACAATTAAGAAGCTGATCAAAGTACTTATAAAAGCTATTAGTATAAGGATCCCTCTAAATAATGGAGATACTAAATAGTGACCTTAAATAGTTTGTATAAATATGTGTATACATTCTAATTCTTGATAAAAATAATATTAGATTTCTCATAAAGCTAAATAAGAATATGTGAATTAAATATAGCATTAAATGCCTTTTATTTTAAGGACAAATTTTTAATTAATCAAAATTTCATATCCAATTATATGTTAATTTTATTCCTATGGAGCTGTAATAAACAATAAAGATTTACTAGATTTTTCCTACATTAGGAATTTAATTTAATGTTTTTCCTTAATCAATTGCTAGAAATCCTTTTAATATTTTGCAACTTTTAGGACCTGGCAGCTTCTACAATGAGGAATCAAAGAGCATGGAATATGATATTCCACAGGGCAAAGGATCTGGGATTAAAACCAAGAATCACATACCCAGCAAAACTGAGTATTTTGTTTCAGGGGAAAATATGGTTATTCAATGGAGTAGAGGACTTTCAAGCATTCTTGAGGAAAAAACCAGAGTTGAATAGAAAATTTGATATTCAGACACAAGAAGCAAGAGATGCTTGAGAAGGTAATCAGGGAAAAGAAATCAAAAGGAACTTATCAGAGTTGAAACTATTTGCATTCCTATGTGGAAAAACAATAACTGTGACTGATGAAACCTTTCTCAGTAGGAAAATAATGGAAGAAGGGTATATGGGCATATGAATACAATGTGAATGTGTGTATATATGTTTACACTTATACATGGATAGAGGGCACAGGTTGAATTTGGTGGGAAGGGATGATACCTAAGGGGTGAAATTATGAGGTGAGAGATGAATGTGGCAAGAGGAGATGGGGAGAGACAGGGTGGGGTAAATTATCTCATGTAGAAGAGGCAAGGGAAAGTGGTTGCAGGGGAGGGGAAGAACAGGAAGGCAAAAAGGCAAAACCATATTCTCATTGAATTTGGCTCAGGGAGAGAATGGCACACATACTAAATGGGATATCTCACCCTGCAGGAGAGTAGGGAGAAGGAGGATAAGGGGGGGGGGGGTGTGGTGGAGGGGAGGGTATTCTGGGGGGAGGGGAAGTTGGAGGTACCCACTTGCAAAGAGGAACAGAATGAAAGAAGGGAATGGACCAAGTGGGGGGTGGGATGGGTGGGAGGGAAATACAAACAGTCTTTTACAATATATCTACTATGGTAATGTTTTGCATAGCTATATATGTACAACACATACTGAATTGCTTATCTCCCCAGAGGAAGTGGGTGACAAGGGAGGAAGGGAATAGATCTTGAATTCGAAGTTATAAAATTAAATGTTTCAGATATGTATAAATACTATTATTAATACTATTTTGCATGTAATTGGGAGATAAGATATGCAGGCACTGGGGCACAGAGATTCACCTTGCCCTAATGGTAAAGTTGAAGGGGGTATGGGAGAAGATATGGAAGAGAGCAGATTGGATGAGGGGATATCTTGTGGGACTGTTATTCTGGGGTGGTGGGTAGGGGAAAATGGGGAAAAAATTGTAAGTCAAAATCTGGCAGAAATGAATGATGTAAACCAGAAGTTAATAAAGCATTTGTTTAAAATAAAATATTTTGCAACGTTCTTAGCAAGTTATATTCATTATTTAGGAACTATATAACTAAAACTAGTTCCTTTCTCAGGCTGAATGACCTTGCTTCTAGAGATAGTTTCCTTGGCAGTTTTACAAAATAAGAATAACTGAAATGGACTTTAGGGAGGGTCTGGGAGTGATGCCCTGCTTCATCAAATCTCATACATGCAGTAGGAATGGTCTGAATGAATAGAATTAATCTGAATAAAGTTTTCACCCAGTCTCCTCCTTTCCACATATAGCAATCAACCAGAAATTTCAAGTTTTAGCATTTAAATAGTAAAGTGACTTAGGTAATAATTTCCATAAGTGACAGCCAAATTATTTTAGTTGTAATCTCCTACTGGTTTCCTATATAGCATATATAAATATTATAACATGTTAAGTGACAAAACTATTTTTACACAAACTTTTTCTCTACCTTTTAAGTTTCAACAAAATTCAGATTAAAAATGTGCTTATCTAATACTATTTCTGGCTTACAATGATCCTTTGGATTTTTAAAATAAGAGAATGTTTACTACTATTTAAAAAGACCACAATAACACAACAACATCATGACATTAATCCTATTTCCAAGTCATCACTTGCAAAAATTATTGATAGAAAATTGTGCTTATCTAGTGCAGAGATTTTTCTCCTCTCCTCACAGCTGCAGAGCCTGATTTTGTATTTAGGGGTTTTGAATGGAGAGGTTCATTTGCTTGCTTAAAGGTGTGGGCTTTAGTGCCCCAGGACTTTTGCTAGTGGGATCCTTGTTAACTGTATTATGCTTTCTCCTTTTAGTCAGATTGGGAGGGTGTTATGGAGGGTAACTTAAATTCCCTATTATTTTTCAGCACTTTCTATGGAGAGACTTTAATAAAATTTTGTAAAATGTTTTCAGCCGATTTAACTTTTACTCCTGTAAACTTTATTTATGTGTCCACTCCTTAAAAACTTCTTTGAAAGTGTCTCATTTACCTAACCTATTTCACTGATCCACCCTTATATTTCTTAGCCAGTTCCAAGTAGTATTGATGGTTGCTGCTTTACAATACAATTTAAGATCTGGTATAGCTAGGCCACTTTTTCTACCATTTGTTTTCATTAATCCCCTTGATATTTTACACCTTTTGTTCTTCCAGATTAAATTTGTTATTCTTTTCTAACTCTATAAAATAATTTGGGGTGGGGGAGGAGCCAAGATGGCAAAGTAGAAACAGGACTTCCATGTGGATCCTGCTTCTGCTTCCTCCAATTCATGTAAAAAATATTAATTCTAAGCAAACTTTAGAGCTACAAAACCTACAAAATGAAGGAGAGAAGCTAACTTCCTCCAGTCCAGGCTGGCAGGAAGGGGCCAGCGCAGCACTCTGGGAGCTGACCCCAGACCTGTGTGAGCTCATGGTTTTAGCCTCAGGGCAGCCAAAACCAGCTGCCATTGGGAGGGATTTCAGACAACCAGTAACTGTGGTAGTTTCCAGAATTATCACCTCATAGATAATAAAGACAAAGTGAGAGGTAAGTGCATTGTGGACTTTGGGAACACAAAGTCCAGGAGTGTAGTCCAGCCTTTGCCCCGATGTAGGAAGAAGCAGCTGATGTGTGGCTACCATGAAGCCACTGCATCAGAGCTCCTGGCCAGCAGATTGTAGGGGGACCAAGTGAACAGTCTGAGAAGTAATCATTCTTGCTTTAACCTGCTTGGAACTGGATTGCTGTCTAGGGTGGACGTCCTGTGGTATGTGACCAGTTTTTCAGAGCCAGTGAAGGTTTCAGAGAGGGCACACAATTAATAACTCAAGCACCTGAAAAACCCCCAGTGATTGGGACAAAGCTACCCTCTCTGTGGCAGAATTCCACTGTGGCAAAAAGCTCAAAAGGCAAGTAATTGAGTGGCAACATGAGCAAGCAAAGAAAGCAAAGCAAGCACAGCAATCCTTCTATTTTGGGGACAAAAAGTAACAAAGCATGGAACAGGAGGAAGACAGCAAAGTCAGGACTCCTGCACCAAAAGCTTCCAAGAAAAATATGAGCTGGTTACAGGACATAGAGGACCTTAAGAAGGATTTTGAAAACCAAATAAGAAAAGTGGAGGAAAAATTGGGAAGAGAAATGAGAATGATGCAAGAAAATTATGAAATGAGTCAACAACTTGACTGAAAAAAATAACACCTTAAAAAATAGACTACCGGGGGCAGAATCAAGATGGCAGAGTAGAAACAGCACCTCCAAGGCTCTCTCCCCCCAGATTACCCCCAAACTATGTAAAAGGGAACTCTGAACAACTTCTAGAGCCCCAGCACCCAAAGAACAACACAGAGAAGCTAACCTCCCACTGAGGACAGCCCAGCAGCCCTGGAGGAACGGCCAGTGCAGCACTCTGGGAGCCAGCAGTGCAGCGCGTAGCACTCAGACAGCTGAGCCCAGGTCCAGAGGTTTTAGCCCCAGGGCAGCTGGGCCAACAGCTGGCTGGAGGGACCCCAGAACACCAGCAGCTGTGGCAATTCCAGAATGGTCAACACAGACATGCCTAGGACAAAGTGAGTGGTTAGTGCCCGATGGACTTTGGGACCAGTATTTGGGGAACATGTTGGCTTCCTCCCCTGGGGGCTAGAAGCCACTGAGGAGACACACCATTTTACAGTTTTCAGTGGTGGCTCCAGCTCCTGGCCTGCGAACTGTAGGGAGATCCAGCGATCAGTCTAGGGGGGTAATCGCTCTTGCTTTAAACTCCCTGGATCTGGATTGTGGTCTGGGGGGGAGGTCGTGGGGCGGGTTTCCAGCTTGCCAGAAACGGAAGTGCCCCCCCACACATTCGGGACGAAGGTCCCCTGTCTGGTGGCAGAGTTCTACTGTGGCAACAAGCCCAAGAGTCAAGTAATTAAGTGGGATCATGCCAAGGGAAAGGAAACAAAATAAGCAGAAAAATGAAACATTAGACTCCTATTTTGGGGGCAAAGAGGATCGAAGCAAGGAATGGTCAGAGGACTGTGAGGTCAGAAATCCTGCTCCAAAAGCCCCAGAGGAAAATATGAGCAGGTAAAAGACCATAGAGGACCTTAAGAAGGACTTTAAAAATCAAATAAGAGAAGTGGAAGAAAAATAGGGAAGAGAAATGAGAAGAATGCAGGAAAAGTATGAAATGAGGGTCAACAGCCTGACTGAGGAAAACAACACCTTAAAAAATAGACTAACTCAAATGGCAAAGGAGGCCCAAAAGGGCAATGAGGAGAAGAATGCCTTAAAAAGTCGAATTTGCCAGAAGGAAAAAGAATCTCAAAAGCTCACTAAGGAGATTCATTCCTTCAGAGTTAGACTGGAGCAAATGGAAGCTAGTGACTTTATGAGAAATCAAGATGCTGTTAAGCAGATCCAAACAAATGAAAGAACAAATGAAAGAGTAGAAGGCAATGTGAACTATCTCATGGGAAAAACCACTGACCTGGAAAATAGATCCAGGAGAGATAATTTAAAAATTATTGGACTACCTGAAAGCCATGATCAAAGAAAGAACCTAGAAATCACCCTTCAAGAAATTCTCAAGGAAAACTGCCCTGACGTTTTAGACGCAGAGAGCAAAATAGAGATTGAAAGAATCCACTGATCACCTCCTGAAAAAGATCCCAAAAAGAAAACTCCTAGGAATATTATAGCCAGGTCCCAGAATCCCCAGATCAAAGAGAAAATACTACAAGCAGCCAGGAAGAAACAATTTCAATATTGTGGAAACACAATCAGAATAGCACAGGACCTGGCAGCTTCTACACTGAGGGATAGAAGGGCATGGAATACGATATTCCAGAGGGCAAAAGAGCTGGGAATGAACCCAGGGGTCACCTACCCAGCAAAACTGAGTATTTTGTTTCAGGGGAAAATATGGTCATTCAGTGGAATAGAGGACGTTCAAGCATTCTTGATGAAAAAACCAGAGTTGAATAGAAAATTGACATCCAGACACAAGAAGCAAGAGATACCTGAGAAGGTAATCAGGGAAAAGAAATCAAAAGGAACTTATTAAAGTTGAACTATGTACATTCCTACATGGAAAAACAATAACAGTGACTGATGAAACTTTTCTCAGTATGAAGATAATGGGGGCGGCTAGGTGGCACAGTGAATAGTGTGCCGGCCCTGGAGTCAGAAGGACCTGGGTTCGGATCTGGCCTCAGACACTTAACCCACACAAACAAAAACCTAGCCGTGTGACCTTGGGCAAGTTACTTAACCCCAATTGCCCTAAAGGGGTGGCTAGGTGGCGCAGTGAGTAAGAGCGCCAGCCTTGGAGTTGGGATGACCTGAGATCAAATCCGGCCTCAGAAAATGAGCACCCACACATAAATAATAAACTAGCCTGTAACCTTGAGCAAGTTACTTAACCCCAATTGCTTTAAAAAAAAAAGAAAGAAAAGAATGGAAGAAGGGTATATGGTCACATGAATACATATGTGAATGTTTGTATATATGTTTACAGTTATACATGGATAGAGGGCATAGGTTGAATTTGTTGGGAAGGGATGATACCTAAGGGGTGAAATTATGAGGTGAGAGAGGAATGTGGCAAGAGGAGATGGGGAGAGACAGGGTAGGATAAACTATCTCATGTAGAAGAAGCAAGGGGAAGTGTCTGCAGAAGAGGGGAAGAATAGGAAGGCAAAAAGGCAAAACCACATTCTCATTGAATTTGGTTCAGGGAGAGAATGACATACATACTAAATAGGATATCTCAACCTGCAGCAGAATAGGGGGAAGGGGGATGATGGGAGGGATGATGGATGGGAGGGCATTCTTGGGGGGAGGGGAGGTTGGAAGTACCCACTGTAGAAGAGAGACAGGATCAAGTAGGGAATGTACCAGGTAGGGGGTAGGAAGGGTGGGAGGGAATTATAAGCAGCCTTGTACAATATATCTACTATGGTAATATTTTGCATAGCTATATATGTACAACACATACTGAATTACTTATCTCCCCAGAGGGAATGAGTGACAAGGCAGGAAGGGAATGGATCTGAAATTTGATGTCTTAAAATTAAATGTTTCAAATATACATAAACACTATTATTAATACTCTTTTGCATGTAATTGGGAGATAAGATATACAGGCATTGGGGCACAGAGATTCACCTTGCTCTAATGGAAAAGTCGAAGGGGGTAAGGGAGAAGATATGGGAGAGAGCAGGATGGAGGAAGAGATATCTTGTGGGACTGCTATTCTGGTAGGGTGGGTAGGGGAAAAATGGGGGAAAAAATTGTAACTCAAAATCTGGAGGAAATGAATGATGTAAAACAGGAGTTAATAAAGCATTTGTTTAAATTTTAAAAAAAATAGACTAACTCAAATGTCAAAAGAGGCTTAAGAAGGCAATAAGGAGAAGAATGCCTCAAAAAGCTGAATTTGCCAGGTGGAAAAAGAGTCTCAAAAGCTCACTGAAGAGAACCATCCCTTCAGAATTAGATTGGAACAAATGGAGGCTATTGACTTTATGAGAAATCAAGATACTAATAAACATATTCAAACAAATTAAAAAATAGAAGGCAATGTTAAATATGTCATTGGAAAAACCACTGACCTGGAAAATAGATCCAGGAGAGATAATTAAAAAATTATTTGTACTACCTGAAAGCCCTGATAAAAAAAAGAACCTAGAATTTATCTTCCAAGAAATTCTCAAGGACAATTGCCCTGATGATTTAGAACCAGAGAGCAAAATAGAGGTTGAAAGAATCCACCGATCACCTCTTGAAAAAGATCCCAAAAAGAAAATTCCTAGGAATATTATAGTCATGTTCCAGAGTTCCCAGATCAAGGAGAAGCCAGAAAGCAACAATTTCAATATTGTAGAAACACAATCAGGATAACACAGGATCTGGAAGATATAGGAGAGAGTAGATTGTGGGAAGGGATATTCAGCGGGATCTCTGTTTTGGGGTGGTGGAAATGGGAAAATGGGGAGAAAATTTGTTAGTCTGAATCTTGTGTAAATGAATGATGTAAACTGAAAAAAAATTATTTAAAAAAATTTTGGTAGTTAGATTGTTATGACACTGAACAAGTTAATTAATTTAGGTAGAATTCACATTTTCATTATATTAGCTAGGCCTACCCACAAGCAACTGATGTTTTGCCAGTTATTTAAATCTCACTTTATTAGTGTAAAAATACCCATTTCTATTTTTAGAAATCCAGAAAAAATATAAAAATATAGATTTTCTGAAAATGATAAATAGTATCTATCTAAAACCAAGAGCAAACATTATCTGTAACAGAGATAAATTTAAATCCTTCTCAGTAAGATCAGTGTTGAAGCATGAATACCCATTATTATTCAATATTATACTAGATATGTTAACTATAGTAATGAGACAAGAAAAGGAAAATGAAGGAATAAACAGACAATGAGGTAACAAAACTATCACTCTTTGCAGACAGATAATGGTATATTTAGAGAACCATCAACTAAAAACGTACTTGAAACTATGAATAATGTTAGCAAAGCTGCTAGAAATAAAAATATATATATATATATATATATATATATATATATATATGATGAGTATTTCTTTACTACTAGCAAATGAGATAAAAAGAGAAACTCCATTCAAATAACTGTAGACAGGGACTTTATGAACACAATTACAAAACACTTTTTACATGCAAAAAATGATCTAAACTAGGGTTTATTTTTTTCCATTTTCCAGTGATTCCCTTTATTTTCTTGATCTTTTTTTCTTCCATATAATGTTTTAAAATTATTTCTTTCTAGCTCTATAAAATAGTATTTGGTAGTTTGGTTAGTATGGTATTAAATAATAAATTAACTTTTGTAGATTTGTCATTTATTAAATTAGCATGACTATCCCTAAGCAATTAATATTTCTGCAATTGTTTAGGTATGACTTTATTTGTGTGAAAAGCATTTTGTAATTGTGTTCATACAGTTCCTGGGTTTATCTGCAAAGGTAGACTCTCAAGTATTTTATATTGCATGCAATTATTTTAAATGGAATTTCTCTTTTTATCTCTTGCTACAGGACATTAGTGGTATTATACAGAGAAGCTGAAGATTTATTCAGGTTTATTTAAATCAAGGAATTTTGCTAAATTGTTCATTGTATCAACTAGTTTTTTAGCTGATTCTCTAGGATTTTCTATGTATAGCATCATATCCTCTGCAACATGATAGTTTTGCTTCCTCATTTTCTAAGTTCATTCCTTCAATTTTTTTGTCTTATTGCTATAGCTACAATTGATGGTTCTCATTCCTTTTTGTCCTTCATTCTTGAAGAGGACTATGCCATCAGGAAGGTGATGCCATGACTTGCAAATGAATTGTATTTAAGTGAGACGGGACTGTGCAAAGTCACCAGTTTTGCTTTTTCCTCTAGAACCATCTGAATCTATTGGGAAGATAGAGGTCAGGATGACTAGAGATGGCCCCAGAAAAAGTGAGAGACCTTCACCTTATTAAGTTAATGTCCTTCCCAGGTCTCAGTCTGACTGAGAAAATGTTCATTCTGTGATTAAGGCTAGATAAGAAATGAGGTGAACGATGGTCTCTTTTACCTAGTTGAAAAATAAATAAATAAATCTGGGTGGGGAAAACTCTCAGGGTTTCTGGCCAAAACAGAAACAACTGCTATTTACACTCACTCTGAGCCATCAGGAACCAAACAATGACCAAGTGATGCTTGACTAGGACCTATTTTGGGTCAATCTATGAGAGTCAGTGATTTGGGTTTAAGGCATGGTTCTTAAGAAAGAAATCTAGCTAGTAAACCCCAGGATATCTTATGAAGTTTCAGCAGACAAAATTAACATTCCTTTGGGCAGAATACTTACAGGCAAGTGTATGATACATTATGTAGACTGAGGGAGATGAGAAAGAAAACAAGGGAAGCAGGAGAGGAAGGAAAGGAGGAAGGAAGGAAGGAAGGAAGGAAGGAAGGAAGGAAGGAAGGAAGGAAGGAAGGAAAGAAGGAAGGGAGGGAGGGAGGGAGGGAGGAAAAAAGGAAAGAAGGAAGAGAGGGAGGGAAGGAGACAGGAATATCTAGGTATCCAAATTTATTCTGTGTAACACTTTCAAGAGGCCATAGGATGGAATGGAAAAACTCGAGTTTGGGATTTCCTAAAGGAAATTCACTAAAGTTAAATAATCCTAAACTATTCTGTCAATTTGCTACAGTTCACCCGTATCAACTTACAAAAAGTACTGCCCAGGGCTCCCATGATGCTCCCCTACTGGCACATTCTACCTTCACACAGAAACCATAATTTGTGCATCCTTACCAAAATTAGTGTCAGCACAGCTTCTATATTCATCAAAGCTACTTTATATTCACCTTCTGGCTACTTAGTGATTCCACTAAAAACCTGAAAGCAAGAAATCCAATCTACAAATTCCCTTATAATAGTAAGAGATGACTTTCATAGACTTTTCTCTTCTTAGCAATGCAAGGATCTAAGACAACTCCAAAAGACTCGTGATTGAAAATGCTGTGCACATCCAGAAAAAGAAGTGTGGAATCTACATGTACTGTTGTAATGAGAAATTGCAAGTGGAGACCATTAATAATTTTAAATGGAATTTATTTTGGAGCATAATTAACCCGGGGACTGCCAGCGGTTATATACCCAAATCAGGCAGCCCCAAGCATATACATCTCGGGGTTTATATAGACAAAACCCACAACATAAATATCATCAAGGACAGCAAGCAGGGAAACTATAGAAGCCAAAGGATAGTGTTGCTTGACTATTATTGTCAAGGAATCAGTTTGTTACACAACTGGAAAGTTCTCAAATCTATTTCGAGAACTGGACAGAAGGTGGGGGGGGGGGGGGAGTGAGTATTGGTTTAAGGTAGCAGGCTTGGGCATATTTACTTGTCATGTTTGCTGCCTGGCCAGGCTTTGTTTGGTTTTTGGCAGGTTTCCTAGGCAGTTATCCTATGGTAGGGATTTCATAGATTCTATTAATCTCCTTAAACATTTTATTGTTTATATTTTTGTTTCATTTATTTATTTCTTTATTTTGGTTTTATTTATTTATTTATTTCTCTAGTTCTGAGAGTGAAAAGTTGAGGTCCCCCACTAGTATAGTTTTACTGTCTATTTCCTCTTTTACCTTCCTGCCAGAGCAGAAACAATTGCAATTTAAAATCAGTCAGTCAACAAAACCCAACCAATGTGTAAATGAGGTTTTTCAAGTGTATAATCAATGCCATATTACTTGCACAATCAGGGAGTAAAGAAAGCCTGGAGGGAGAGAAAGAATTTGGAACTCAAAAATTTTTTTTAAATCATTTTTTACTTGTAATTGGGAAATATTTAATGAAATAAATAGAAATATGTTAAACAAAAATAAAACAATAAAATAGAATCTTAAGAACTTTGACTTGGTTAGACTTTTCTCAATCAGTCTGTGGTTCAAAATAGAATTGATCGATTTAGTTGAAAGAATATATGCAGCAATATATGCCCAAATCAGTATAAGTTCTTGGGTGGCAATGTGGTAGAATCAACACATCTCATTGATGTGTGTGTGTGTGTGTGTGTGTGTGTGTGTGTGTGTGTGTGTGTGTGTGAATAAGTTGTCCACCAATGTTTTGTCTCCAAAAATGTCCTTGTTTCTGTTTTTTTTTTTTTTAAGATACACAATTGGGAGGAAAAAACATCATCTTATGAATTTAAATTCTCATTTTGAGAATTAAGGAAAATTTAATGAAGTAACCATTTCTGACTTAGTATAGAGCCA